>OX326956.1:20823855-21423855 GCA_946800325.1 Luzula sylvatica
GAGGGATGACCTTGTGTGCTTGTCGGGGCAGCTGTCGTCGATCTGTTGGCTGCTCAATTGGCTTATGAAAGCCATATCAACTAGTAAGATTTAAAGTACCATTCTTATTGAATTTACTGCTCAATTTATTGTTAAATTTGAATTAGAAAATAAATGAAGGGATGAAAGGGCAATTGATGTGTTTAGGAAAATCTGTCAGTATAAAATCTCAATTTCGGGAGGCCCAAAGAAAACTTGATCAAATTTACTACTAATAATAATTCAAAAACAATTTTAGAATTTTAGAATTAATAATGATATTGCTCTACATTGGAAATAAATAAACTATTACGATTGACTATATATATATATATAGGGAATGGTTTCATGGTGTCCTTATTTAGAGTTCTTATTTGGAGTCCCAATCATAGCCATTCATCTTGTTTTGGTAAGTGGCTGAGATTAATTTGAAAAAACCGCTGCCCAAATGAATATATTTCTGCCCGAACAAAACTCTTGGTCTAGACCTCGACCAGTCTCTTCCCCCTCTCCCTCTCACACACGAACGCATGCTTTCATGAGCTCCGAAACCCTAAACCTTGTGCCGCCTTCTCGCGATTGTCTTGTTAACGACGCCCTCTCGATTCGATGTCCTGATTCATGCGCTCTCTTAGAGCCCATATTGTTGGTGCACTCAGATCTGGACGAAGCTTCATGCAGGCATTACTTGTTCTTGTATTTTTTTTCTCATTTTTCAATTCGCTCTCTGCAGGAAGTTTTTGGTCTGATCATTTAAAAATTGGGGGTTATTATGGTGAACTTGTGTCAAATTGGGTCTTTTTTGGTAAGTTAAGGTTATATTTAGGATAAATTGAGTTAATTGTTGTGATTAGGGCTGTTTTTTATTGAGATAACCATTATTAAGGGTTGAATCAAGAGGTAATTAGAACTGAATTAAGGTTTAATTGTTTGTTCTAGTTGGTTATTTGGCATGGTCAATTCATAAAGGGTTAATAGAGATGAATTTAGCTTTTTTTGTCAGCAGATTTGTGATGGATTTTTGGTGGGGTATCTAGGTGCTTAGCGAATATACCCTTCAGTAGTTCAAAATATTTTATGGTCGTTTCTCTGTTAATTTGACTTTCGAGACTGCTGCCTCAGCTGCTTTAGTGATTTCCACGGCATTTTCTGACTGACGATGAATCTGTTGCCGCTGCAGCTTTGTTTTTCTCTTCGGGTACTTTAGTTCGCTAATTTTTGAGTTGCTCGGCTGCTTTAGTTTGCTGACTTTTCAAGTTAATACTTTTGTTTTCAGATTTTGCTCCAATGATTGCTTTTGCCTTGGAGATTTGACGACCAAAATGGACCAGTAATCCATTTGATTTGAAGAGAAAGGAAAGTAATGGACTCGAGCATTGTTCGCAAATTTAAGTAGAATGGATGCGAGATTGGTCAACTACTTTGCCCTCAGATTGACACAATACATAAGTTGGATTTGCATGTGATGTATATGGAAGTTGTATTTGAATAGGTTTAGGGTTATGTAATTGAGATTTTTGTATTAATTTTGTAATTCGGTTAGTGAAACGAAAAACAAACTCAATAACGCAATGAAATTGTACATTTTTGTTATAAGAATTTTTAAACTATTATCAACTCTTTGCAATCTCAATGATATTATTGGTATCATATTGTTGGCACCATTCAAGTTCACATTTTCTATGATATGGATATTGTGTGTTTTTTTTTCCAACTTTTATGTACATATAAATGATATTGTACTATTCATGTCATTTTTTCTTATTGGTCACAGTTAATCTATCATGTTTTAGTAGTACATTCTTAGCATCGTGTTCAGTACCATGTTAGTCATTATTTTAGTACCCATGTAACATGTTGGTATAATGTTCTTAGTAATGTCAATTTTGTATTCATGTTAACTATTTAGTTCATAAAAACCGAAACAATACACTGTTTTGTTCAAAAATACATTTCATTCTACTCGATACAAATTAAATGAATTTAAATTATCGTAACACTTGTACAATCCAAATTAACTTTCGACTCCATTCCCAATTACCCTTGCACATAATCTCACAATCACGCAATATTGCCAATACTATATCGGTACCCGTTTCTAACCGGCACCAACCAAATACTAGTACCATCTCAATCACCCAATCGTTCTCCCTAATTATCCCCAATCCATATTCAGATAATCATCTTAAATATGATGTGCCAAAATTACCACGATAACTTGAACCTGAAAAATTGTAACGAATTGCCTGATCGACTTCATCAGGTTCTATTGTACCATTTCGAGAGCCTTCCGTGCAGCAGCAATTGCTAGCCCTTTCAAACACTCAGCCCCTAATTAGAAAATAGTTCAATGATGCTCCTTTTAACTCAGCTTGAAATTGAGAATAGGTAAGGTCTAATTTGTACCTGTTAAGCATTTTTTTTACTTTTTTTTGCATATACCAATACGGACTGATATCCATTAATCAAATGTGTCAACGATTTGTACTAAATCATCTGACCCATCAAGGATTTGTATTAAATCTCATTAGATTTTTGGAAAAACCCTAAGCAATATTCAATAAAGATAAAGAAATCATGGAAAGCTACTGTACTAAACTCTCGTTTAAAAGGAGAACTCGAAATAAAATAGTACTAATCACACGAAATCAGTAATCTCTTTCCATTTAAGACACCAAATGAGCATGACCATAACAAACTTGTAAAAATTGGTGGAACATAGCAGAACGGTTCATGGGACATGCTAAAAAAAGTCTATTTCCCATTAAAATTGGACCCAAAATCGTGTTTATTAGCTCAAATTGAGCAAAAAAAACTCTTAAAACAGAAAAAATCTCACGTTATGTGCTTCCGTGAAGTGCTTCTTGACTTCACTAGCTTTAGTCTTGCGGGTACGCTCGTCGAGGTGAAACCGCTGTCAATGGTGGTGCTTCGAGAGCTACATGTGATATCCCTCGCTGGAGGTGGGGCTCTCTGGCGAGAGGTCTAAGGCGAGGGTTAGGAAGCGGGCACGAGAGAAAAGATGTGGGCTGTTATTTTTTCTATCAAATCTCAACCATTCATTCAATAAATCAACGGTTCTAATTGGGACTCCAAATAAGAATTCTAAATAAGAACTCCATAGAACCATCATATATATATATATATATATATATATATGTATATTATATATATATAATGTGTAACGTGGTATTATTGTAATAAATAGATTTAGTTTTTGATATCATCCACAATTAATGGAAGTGAAATTTGTTCTTGGTTCATAAATACGTTCAAATAAATTTTGAAGTGAGTAGAAATATATAGTTTTTCGCCTTTTCTTCTACAACACTACGTCGACGAGATCTATAAGTTTCTTGGTGTGCTTGTTTGAATTGCATAAGATAAATAAATTCATTCACAAGTCTAATTGACCAAGATCCTCATTTAAAATTCCAATATTTTGTCACCATATCTTTTCCGCAAAAGGGTCAAACCAGTGTTATATATCATATATGCAGTTAATATTGATTTTGTGGTTTTCACAAATATCTAATTTTTCTTGTAGTGGTAACTAAATCACACACAAACATTTTTTTTCATGATAGTTTAGTATAAAGTTTCTTGTCTGTTTTAATAACACTGGTAGAAACATTGTTTAGTTTTACATGAAATAATTTTATATCAAAATAATTTATATCAAAATCATATAATAAATTACAGAATAGTATAATAAATATCATCATACAATATTATGAAATATTATATTGTAAAATATTATTTATTTAGTAGTTAAGAGAATAGATTCAATTATAAAATAAATTGTGAGGGTATTTATGTCCAAAAAAGTATAATTTGGATGAAAAATGAAAGATAACACTAGTAGGGGATTTTTGAAGAATTAAACTTAATTTATAGGGGGTTTTTCAGATAATCTAAAAGATAGGGGTTTTTTTGAGAAATCCCAAAAAAGTTAGGGTGTTTTTGAAGAATTCCCTTATAAAATATTATTATAAGTAATACATAGATATTAAAATATTATAATAAATATTACATAGGTATTAAAATATTAATAATTGTTGAAAATAATATTTTAATATCAATATATTATTTATATAATATTTTAATATTTATGTATTATTTATATAATATTTTAATATCATGTATTATTTATTTGTAACATTTTTATAATAATTTAATATGTATTTATTATTTATTAAATTACTGAGATTTATAAAATAAAATTATGGGGGTATAATGGTCATTTAAAAAAAACATAACAAAAGATAGAGGGTTTTTGAGGGAATTTAAAAATGTTAAGGATTTTGGAAGAAAAACCAAATATAAGAGGGTGTTTTAGGGAATCTAAAAAATATAAGGATTTTCTAAAATGGCAGGGTTTTTGTTCATAATTTACAAAAAATTAGGGGGTTTTTGAAGAATTCTCCATATTATTTTGTTGTTTTTAATGTTCACAAAACAAAGTTAATTGATTAATATTACATTTTTTAATAAAAAAAAAATTATTAACCAACCGTCGGTTATTTTTTGGATCCATACACAAATATTGTGACTACGGTAATGTTAATTTTTTTTCATCCAAAAATCAAAACTTAAAATGTATGACGGAATTGGGATTGTAATATGATAGAATTCAAGACAAAGTAAATAGAAGAGAGTATATTGATTGTGTGAATAATTACAATGGTATGAGACCCTTTTTATAGGGTTGTCTCTTTACCTAACACGTCATACTTATCTTCATAATTAGGCTACCTACTACATATTACATCATGATTACATATCACTAATTAGGTACACCTAACACTAATCTATAATCTCTATTACCCCCCCTCAAGCCGAACCGGTCTAGGATAGACCGTAAGCTTGTCTCTCAGAAGTATGAATCGTGGAGATGCGAGTCCCTTGGTGAGAACATCGGCAAGTTGATCACTCATGTGAACATACTTAACAAATAATTTCTTATTTGCAACAAGATCACGTACGAAATGAAAATCAATTTCAATGTGTTTGGTACGGGCATGAAAAATAGGATTTTGAGTTAGGTACGTCGCACCAACATTGTCGCACCATAGAGTTGGAGGGATAGTTTGAGGGATATGTAGTTCATGGAGTAGGTATTGTAGCCAGATGAGTTCGGAAGTCGCCATAGCAAGACTCCGATACTCGGATTCCGTGCTTGATCGAGAAACCGTGGATTGTTTCTTCGAGGACCAAGAAACGAGATTGGATCCAAGAAAAATACAATACCCGGTTGTGGACTTTCGATCATCAGGGCAACCTCCCCAATCCGCATCGGAATAAGCTTGAAGATAAATGGAAGAAGACGGTCGAAAAAGCAACCCATGAGAAATGGTGCCTTTTAGGTATCGTAAGATACGCTTGACCGAGGTCCAATGAAGCTCGTTGGGGGCATGCATGAATTGGGAGACTTTGTTCACGGCGAAAGCAATTTCGGGCCGTGTTATAGTCGCATATTGTAATGCACCCACCACACTCCTATAAAGGGTCGGATCGCTCATTAATTCCCCCCATGAGAAATGGTGCCTTTTAGGTATCGTAAGATACGCTTGACCGAGGTCCAATGAAGCTCGTTGGGGGCATGCATGAATTGGGAGACTTTGTTCACGGCGAAAGCAATTTCGGGCCGTGTTATAGTCGCATATTGTAATGCACCCACCACACTCCTATAAAGGGTCGGATCGCTCATTAATTCCCCCCCATGCTTGGAGAGTTGTTCACCCGCAATGATTGGAGAGGAACACGGTTTGGCGCCATCCATCTTGGATCGTTTAAGAAGGTCAAGAATGTATTGCGACTGAGAGAGGTGTACTCCATTTTGAGTTTGAATCGCTTCGATGCCGAGAAAAAAATGAAGCGACCCGAGATCCTTGAGAGAGAATTGCGCATGAAGATCTTGAATGAGAGTTGAGATGATAGAATCGTGAGTCCCTGTTATAAGAATATCATCCACATAGACGAGAATCAAGGTTAGTTCTTGTTTTGAATGGCGAATGAATAAAGAAGTATCGGTTTTTGAGCCTTGAAACCCTAGAGAACATAGAGTAGCTCGTAGCTTGTGAAACCATGCTCGAGGAGCTTGTTTCAAGCCATAAAGAGCTTTCTTGAGTAAGCACACATGATTGGGCCGTGATGTGTCGACAAATCCGGGTGGTTGTTGCATATACACCGTTTCTTCAAGATCTCCATTGAGAAAGGCATTATTTACATCAAGTTGACGTATTGCCCACCCTTTGGAGAGAGCAATGGAGAGAATTACTCGAATAGTGGTTTGCTTGACAACCGGACTGAACGTTTCCGTGTAGTCTATCCCTTCTTCTTGGTGATAGCCTTTTGCCACCAATCGAGCCTTGTAACGTTGAACCGAGCCATCGGAGTTATGTTTAATTTTAAAAACCCACTTGCAACCAACAACATTGTGAGAGTCGGAGATTGGAACCAAAGACCATGTATTGTTCTGAAGAAGCGCCGAGAACTCCTCTTGCATGGCGACTCGCCATTGAGAGTTCTTCTGAGCTTGGGAAAAACAAGTCGGTTCAAATTCTTGAGTGTCGGAGATCGGGTGTTTCGTTGAGGTATAAACCTCATGATCATGAAACACACGTGGTCTCCTTGTGTTGTTGCGATTGCGAGTGATCATAGGATGAGGCGGTGGTCCGGTATTTGAGGGAGGTGATGGAGAAGTCAAGTCATCTTGAGGCATAGCGGAAGTAGAAGGAGACGACCCATCACTTGGAGATGTGCTTGGAATCCTATCATTTGTCGACTCGCAAATTATCGGGAGGCACGTTTGCACAGCTTGTGGCTAGGTCATCGAGATTGGAGAGACGGCCGTTTGAAAAGGAAAACACGTCTCCTGAAAAATAACATGTCGACTTATATAGATTTTGTTAGTTGGAATGTGCAAGCATTTATAACCTTTGTAATTTGGTGCATATCCCAAAAACACACACGGAATGGAACGATATTGAAGTTTGTGTGTGTTGTATGGTTTTGTGTACGGAAAACATAGGCATCCAAGAACCCGAAGATTATGATAGTCAGGTTCCTTGTCGAAAAGGATTTGGAACGGGGACTTCGTGGAGTTTTTGTTAGGCACACGATTTATGAGATAGACGACACTATAAAATATGTCGTCCCAAAACCGTTCGGGAATCGAGGCATTGGCCATCGTGGAGAGTGATAACTCCACTATGTGGCGATGTTTTCTTTCGGCGAGACCGTTTTGTTGGGGTGTATGGGGACACGAGCGAAGATGTGTAATCTCCGGGAAGCGGCGGGTGATAGGAAGGTACTCGGTACCACCATCACTTTGGAGATACTTAATGGAGGCGGAAAGTTGATGTTCGACTTGTGTTTTGAAGAGTGAAAACACGTTGACGACTTCGTCTTTGGTTGCGATGAGATAGATCCACGTATACCGAGAGAAATCATCGGTAAAATGAACAAAGTATCGAGCGCCCGAATGAGATACCACTTGAGTTGGACCCCACACATCGGAGTGAATTAATTCAAGCGGTTTTGAGGAGCGAGAATTAGAAAGAGAAAAAGGTAAACGACACGTTTTCCCCAAACGACATGCATTACAAAAATCAACCGTTTTATTATTACACACCAAATGCTTATTACGTACTAACGTTCTTATTATATCAAACGAAACATGACAAAGCCGTTGGTGCCACGTATTTGCCGAGATTTTTTCGCCGATGAGCGCCGAAAGTGATGAAGGAGGATTTTGCGCGCCAACTCGATATAGACCATCTTCGAGAAAACCCGTTATTAGGATTTTATTGGTGCGGCGGTCCTTAACAAGGCAAGAGAGCGGGTTAAATTCGAGTATGATATCATTGTCTTTTGAAAATTGTGATATGCTAATCAAATTTTTCGTAATATTCGGGACATGAAGAATATTCGACAATTTTAGAGTGGTCCCATTCGCATTTAAGAGAGCGTGTCCAATGTGTTTAATTGAAAGACCAACTCCGTTACCAACCCGGATTTGATCCTTACCTAAGTAAGGCGTGTATGAGGAGAGAGAATTAAGATTGGCGGTGAGATGATTCGTTGCACCCGAATCGAGATACCAACCATCGGAGGAGGCCGGAAGCGAGTGTTCGGCAATGTTTGCTTGCGCTCCTTTGAGAAGTTTTTGAAGCTTGTAGCACTCCGAAGCTTCGTGGTTCGGTTTGCCACAATATTGACACGTTTTCGTTGCTTCGTTGGAATTGCTTTTGGCGCCTCGATTCTTGTTTCGATTTTTATTTCGCACATGTTGATTTTTTGAGTATTGCACGGCAAAAGCTTCTAACATCGGTTTATAGGCTTCATGTCCTTGGTCCATGCAAGAATTTGGATCACAAGAGAGATTAGAAACCGATCCATTAAAAGGAAAATTACCTTGAGTATTAGAGGCCTGGCCCGCAAGAATTTGGCCCATGGCTTGCATCATGGCTCCTGGAGCATGCTCGACAGGAAAGGGGGGCTGTTTGGACGAGCTGGAGGTAGTCGCCATGGTCGCCACACTTCCTCTTGTCGCCATGAGTGCAGTGCCTTGCGTAGAGTCGTCGCCAGGAAGGAGCTCGAGAATCCGCTGTTCTTGGCTGAGCAAGGGACCATAAAGCTCCGTGAGAGTGGGCGGAATAGTTCTCGTCATGAAGGCGGACACGAAACCATCAAATTCATGACCTAGACCTCGCAAGATGGAAAGCGGTGAAGGGGAATATCCCCGGCCCCGGGCCCGCGCAGCGGATATGTAGGCCCGGTCCGGTTCCCCGATTCCCGAGATCACGCCACGACTTCGAGGGTACGATGCAAATAGAAGGTTAGATCCATACCAGTTCCAAATTGATGGAACACGAAGGGTTGATCGCTGCCTCCTATTCCTCCGGTCACGTTGGTGACTTTACGCGCGTCCCACACCGTGCGTCCTTCACCGTTCGTTCCCGTTCTTCGATCCTTCGGTTCGATCACAACGGAGAGCCCCAAGTGTTGCTCCTCCACACGTATCCACTTTGAGTCGGAAGACGCCGGACACGGATACACCTGCCTAGACGATGTATCGGTGCACTTGCTTGATCTCGATCGATTCTCTATTAATCTCTCTTCGTGCCTTTTCACTCACAAAAGATCAAATCTGAATTTGCTCTTTTTCTTGTGTCTTGGGCAGAATATTGCTTTGAATTACTTCTGAATTCCCTTAGTGAAGATGAGAGAGAAAATCCTATTTATACCTAATAGGATAAGGATTAGCCAAAAGGCATGTATATCCAATATACACCCTTTCACACAGAAAACTGTATGAACCTGTTCAGTATTCTGTCCAGACGAAATTGATAAATTTCTCGGACAGAAAATCAACCAACACGAAAGTTGTAGATAATCTTATTATCTACTCAACCCAATTTGGCCCAGCCCAATTGGAGTTCGTATGCAAAAGTTATGACTGTTTTACTAACTATATGTCATACTGTTGCACCCTTTCGGTATTTCACAGAAACGACACTTATACTTCGTTCATATGAAATATATTTCTATATGAAGGTTGTAGATAATCTCATTATCTATCTAACCCAATTTGAACCATTCTAATTGGATTTTCCCACTGAAAGTTATGGCCACGAATGTACGACTACATTCGTTTATCCTTGTGTACACTTTTACGGTTGATCCGAAACTGTATTTCTTTCAGTCTCCCACTCAATTTCAGATCTACCTAAAAGGTACTCATGCATATCCAATACGCACGATTTTAGAGAATATAGCTCGCGTATCAAATACCAAGCTATGCACATCCAATGTGCCGATTTTATGATCAAGCCCGACTTAGTACGACTCGTTGTGTGACCATGTAGGTTCGACTTAACGATGGCAGTAGGTTGTTTCCAATGCCTACAAGCTCATGAGCGGGATCTAGTCACTCCATCATAGCTACCCATGTTAAACGAAAAATGATTGTGATCATTGTGCCTATCTCGAATAGCGGTTACTAGTTCTCTTGTTTACGATATCCGTTAATCAAAAGGCACGGTAATAGTCATCCTTATAATTTGATTAACTATACTTATTCCCCGATTCCGAGTTGAGTTAACAAATTTCAATCGATATTAACCATTAATATCATTGACTGTGGCCACAGTTTTCGTTAATCGACTCATCGAGCGGCGCCTAAGAGATATCTCTTCCTTTCGGAATAAACAATTCCTATCTTGGAGACTCACATTGAATTCCGTGTTTCGGACAATACCCAATGATGACCCTTTTAACTCCCTGTTACGGTGAGCGTAAGATCATATCAAAGCATTGTGCTACGCACGTAACGCAATCAATGATCCCCTCAAGTATGAAGAATCTAAAACCCCATCCGTCGCAAGTCCATCTATAATGACTAAACCATGTCATGGTCTCGCGGCTTCGGTCATATCCAATATATGTAACCTAACATATATCTACGTTCCCGATTCGACAAACTCCTTTGTCCCATGATTAGCAAAACATAATCATCTCCTCGGCAAACGTACTAGTGTACGCGTTCAGTCTATTATCTAATAATAGAAATGCTTCTCTCTTAAGCAAGCTGATCCGCGACTAGGGATGTTTAGAAATGACACTTTAAGTGTGACGGTTTCGCTGCACATGGTCCTCAACCATGTCGACGTCCACACAAGTTCAAATCAAGGTTCATGTAACAATCATATTACACAACCCAGCACACAATTTTCATATAAGATAGATGCAAAAATGAAAAATTTTAAAATTCTGAAATTGCATTACTATAAGATAAGTTTGGGGTGATACAACATTTACTAATCTATTAGACTAATCTCGTCCTACGAAACTATCGTTTTAGATAACTAACTACTCTCTTCCTCCTCTAGGTATCTCAAACCTATAGCTTTCGCATGATAATCGTGCTTAGCTTGCGAGAGTGGCTTAGTAAACGGGTCCGCAACATTCCTGTCAGTATCAATCTTCTCAATGATCACATCCTTTCTTTGCAAAATCTCACGGATCAAGTGAAATTTTCTGAGTATGTGCTTGGAGCGGTGATGTGCCCTCGGTTCCTTGGATTGTGCTATTGCGCCCGTATTGTCGCAATACACAACTACAGGTTCCGAGATGCTCGGGACTACACCAAGCTCCGACACAAATTTCTTGATCCAAACCGCCTCCTTTGCTGCTTCGGAAGCCGCAATATACTCCGATTCAGTTGTAGAGTCTGCTATCGTGGGTTGTTTGGAACTCTTCCAAACTACCGCTCCACCATTTAGACAAAACACGTATCCGCTTTGTGATCGAAAGTCATCGACACATGTTTGGAAACTGGCGTCGGTATATCCATTGATGACCAACCCGGATGTCTTTCCACCATAAATTAGAAATTGATCCTTAGTTCTTCGTAAGTACTTAAGGATGTTCTTAACCGCGATCCAATGCATATCCCCTGGATTAGATTGGTAACGCGAAACGACGCTCAATGCATACGACACATCGGGGCGCGTACAAATCATGGCATACATAATTGATCCAACCGCCGAAGCGTATGGAACAATACTCATCGCATTCTTATCTTCGCTCGATGTCGGACATTGAGCTTTAGAATACGATATGCCACTCGACATTGGAAGAAGTCCTTTCTTCGAATTTTGCATTGAAAACCGTTTCAACACTTTGTCGATGTACGTGCTTTGACTCAAGCCGAGTAACTTCTTGGATCTATCTCTATAAATCCTCACGCCTAATATATAAGCGGCCTCGCCCAAATCTTTCATAGCGAAACGAGTATTTAAATACTTCTTAACATCCGTAAGCATCGGAATGTCGTTTCCTATGATCAAGATGTCGTCTACATATAGTACAAGAAATACTACGCGGCTCCCACTAACCTTCTTGTATACACAAGGTTCTTCTACGTTTTTCACGAAATTATAATCTCGTATAACTTCATCGAAACGTATATTCCAACTCCGAGAAGCTTGCTTCAATCCATAAATGGATCGTTGCAACTTGCACACTTTATTCGGACTCTTCGAATCGACAAAACCCTCGGGCTGTGTCATGTACACATCCTCTTCTAAGTTCCCGTTAAGGAATGCGGTTTTGACATCCATTTGCCAAATCTCGTAATCATAATACGCAGAAATAGCAAGTAAAATCCGTATGGATTTAAGCATTGCTACTGGAGAAAACGTTTCTTCATAGTCTACACCATGAATTTGTTTGAAACCTTTCGCCACAAGCCGTGCTTTATAAGTGTTTACATTCCCATCCATGTCGGTCTTCTTCTTGAAGACCCATTTACATCCCACTGGTTTAACCCCGGGAGGTGGATTAATCAAGTTCCAAACTTGATTATCGTACATGGATTGAATCTCGGATTTCATGGCAGTTTGCCACTTATCGGAATCTTCGCTTTTCATAGCCTCGCGATAAGATGTCGGTTCATCATCTATGAATTCGACTTCATCGTCATTTGCCACGATAAAACCATATCGTATAGGCTCTTGACGAATCCTACCCGATCTACGAACTGCGCCTTGTGCACTTGACTCCGGATCCTCAACATTTGAGGAAATCGGATCAGCGTTCATCGGTTCAACATTCGTTTGCGGGTCTCGAATTTCTTCAAGATCTATTTCAGTCCCATTCACTCGCCTAGAGATAAAATCCTCCTCAAGGAAGACTCCTCTTCGAGCTACGAAAACTTTATTTTCGATTGGAAGATAGAAATAATATCCTTTTGTTTCCTTAGGATACCCGACAAATAAACATTTTTCAGATTTGGGTTCGAGCTTATCCGAAATCAATTTTCGAACATATGCTTCACAACCCCAAATCTTAACAAAAGACAACTTTGGAGAATTTCCAAACCACATCTCATATGGCGTCTTATGTACCGATTTAGAAGGTATGCGGTTCAACAAGAAAGCCGCTGTCTCAAGGGCAAATCCCCAAAACGATTTTGGAAGGGAAGTTTGACTCATCATAGATCGAACCATGTCCAACAAGGTCCGATTCCTCCTCTCGGACACGCCATTCCATTGTGGCGTTCCTGCCGGAGTCCATTGTGGAACTATTCCACAATCTTTTAGATGATCTTCAAACTCATAGCTCAAATATTCGCCACCTCGATCCGATCGAATGGCTTTAATTTTCTTGCCAAGTTGATTTTCAACTTCGTTTTGAAACTCTTTGAACTTTTCAAAGGTCTCCGCTTTAGTACGCATCAAATAGATATATCCATATCTACTATGATCGTCCGTAAACGTAACAAAGTATCGATAGCCTCCTCTTGCCTCGATGCTCATCGGTCCACACACATCGGAATGTATGAGTTCCAATAGATCGTTGGACCGCTCTCCGACCTTGGAGAACGGCGCCTTAGTCATCTTGCCAAGTAAACAAGATTCGCAATTCCCAAATGAATCCAATTCAAATGAGTCTAGCATTCCATCTTTATGGAGTCTAGCAATGCGTTTCTCATTCACATGACCGAGACGACAATGCCAAAAGAAAGTCCGATTATCAACTTTAGATTTAATCCTTTTTGCATTAACGTTATATATAGACTTATTATTTCCGTGATCGAAATCCAACACATAAAGACCATTTTCTAACAGAACATTTCCATAGATAAGAGAATCCTTACATATCGAAAACTCATTATTCCTAATAACGAATTCATAGCCATCATTGGCCAGTTTCGACACACTTATTATGTTCTTACATAATGTCGGTACATAATAACAATTATTTAGTACTAAAATAAGTCCATTAGGTAAAGTCAAATTAACTACTCCTACGGCAAACGCAGCAACTCTTGCTCCATTCCCGACGCGTAGATCGACTTCACCCTTTTCCAACCTTCGACTATTTTGAAGAACCTGCATATTTCGACAAATATGAGTCCCACAACCGGTATCCAATACCCAATTAGTCATAGTTGAAATATTAACTTCAATAACGTTAATACCTGAGAGGCCGGTCGCTGAAACCGCCTTGCCCTTCTTCACCTCCTCGAGGTAAGACTTGCAATCGCGCTTCCAATGTCCAGCCTTGTGACAATGAAAGCACGTCTCATCCTTGGATTTCTCCTTTCCCCTTTTATTCGGCTTCGAACGTTTCTTAGCCGAACCGCCCTTGGACTTTGATCTCTTACGATCCTTATTCTGAATTGTGAGAACATTTCCGGCAACTCTTGCCCTGTTCTCTCCGGACGACTTTAACGTCTCCGATTCAAAATTCTTGAGCATTCCGTGAAGCTCAGGGATCGTCTTATCCATCGAATGCATGTGATAGTTAGTCACGAACGGAGAAAACATTGGAGGAAGTGCACACAAGATCAAATCTTGTTGCATAATCTTCGACAATTTCTCTCCTAGCTTCTCAAGACGGTCTATGAGAGCTTGCACCTTCAAAACGTGAGAGCTAACCGAAGACCCCGAAGGCATCTTGCAGTTTACCAACTCTTTGAGCGTACTGAACCGTTCAATACGCTCCTGCTCTTGGAACATTTCCTTGAGCACAACGTCTATGATGTGCGCATCCGAGTCCTCAAACTGCTTTTGAAGACTAGCGTCCATACATGCCAACATGAGGCACGTAACATCATTTGAGTCCTTCTTAAGTTTCTCAAACGCGGCCTTTTCTTCGGCCGTAGCATCGGGGCCCGGTTCCACTAGTTCCGTATCCAATACGTGACTCTTGCCCTCTTGCCTGAGAACTATTCTCAGGTTTCGGTGCCAGTCAAAGTAGTTCCGACCCACTAGCTTATCCTTTTCTAAAGTCGATCTAATCGACATGGTGTTGGTGTTACTAGAAGACATGATCTACAAATGAAGTGAAAGATTGATTACTAACGTTGCGTACTTATCTTATAGGGCTTATATGATGATTATATGATAGTGTTATTTTATCGAATCGATAACCCTCATACCGATACGGGACTCCAAGTCCATAACACTCAAGACCCATATTTTACGATCCTCCCATAAGTGACTATGGCCGACAAATGAGATCTCGATATTTTAGGTAGGATTAAATCCAATCGTATCCAATACGACTCTTGAACCTTTATAGGATTTCGGTGATGGATCGTATCCAATACAATCCCAGTTCCGTGTGTGCATCCTATCTATGCCCCGAACTCCAATCGGATTGGCTTGGACGGTTAAGTCATAACCATATCCATCGTATCGTTCAATTGAACTACTCACGTGCCCGACTATGGCCTGAAACCACGTGAGTCCCCAATTAACGCTTACCACCCGCACCAATATATACAATAGTACGTGCCCGACTATGGCCTGAAACCACGCACTATGTCATATCAATCTCGATGGTTGTGGATATGGAAGGCATTTCCATGACTTAAATATTATGAGGGATCATGCCATTGCATGTTTCTAAATTCGTGACATAATCCAATTATATCACTATCACAAGATTTTCATAAATGCATATGTATTTATTTGGGAGTCTAATTATTCTAAATAATTATCTAATTATATGCTAGTATGATTGATGCCGATCAAATCGATATAAAGAACTCAAAATTCCAAGTTGTGTAGCCAAAGTTATCACGAAAACAAAATCAGCAACCAGAAACCAGTCCGTTGCAACGCAACATAGTCCGTTGCAACGGACCTCCTGTATACTTGGCACTCCGTTACAACGGAATACCAGTCCGTTACAACGCTATTTATTCCGGAGTTTGGCCAAAATTGCCAGAAACATGTCCGTTGCAACGCAACCTTGGTCCGTTACAACGCTATTTTCTGCAAACCTTTGTCCAAATTTCCAGAAACCTGTCCGTTACAACGCAACATATAGTCCGTTGCAACGGACAAAACTGCGAAGACATCCGTTATAACGGACCCAGTCCGTTACCACGGACTCCAATAGACACCATTGGCATCCCCGCAACCTCGTATCTGATACAGGTTCCGTTACAACGGACTCCAAGTCCGTTGCAACGGAATATGCGTTTTTCACAGTTCTCTTCACACCCCCGCATCCTATACAGGGTCCGTTGCAACGGACTCCAAGTCCGTTACAACGGAATATGTGTTTTTTCGAAAAATTCTCAATTTCCTGTATCTGCTACAACGGAATATGTGTTATAACGGACTATGCGATTTTTGAACTGCTGTTTTCGCTCGTTTCCAAAACGATCAATCATGAAATCTTTTTCACGATTATTCCTAGATACTCTCAATCAACTATTGATCGATCTCTAGCGAATTTCACTTGTGATTTTAATGGAATTTGACATTCTAAATATGTAACATCATGCAAACGGGTACGAAAATATTCTATTGCGATACATATCACTATATTTAAAACAATATACTTCTATTTATATTAGGATGAAGAATATTAGAGAATTACGTAAAAGAATATTAGGATGAAGAGCTAAATGAAATGATGAAGAATATTTGACTATGATCCTAATTTAAATGGTACGTTATGGATCAAATGAAATTTTCTGAGTATTGGCTAGAAGTGGTTGTGACCTCGGCATTTTTGGCTTGTACTATTGCGTCTCACGCAATAAACAACCATAAATCCGATAACTCGTGACTACTAGAGTTTGGTCATGTATCCTTGATCCATACCACTTCCTTTTGCGATTAATAACCGCAATATACTCGCCACCGTAAATAGAATCATAAACTATTGGTCTTGTGGAACCTTTCCACATAACCGTGTTTTCATTTAAGCAAAACATGTACACACTTTGTGATCGAAAGTCGTGCTACATATTTGGACGTGCTTCATCTTTGGAAACTGTTGTTTGTTATAACTCTTTATAACCAACACGTCCTCCACACCATTATAGATAATAAATCCTGAATTCTTTCGCAAAGTATTCAAGGATAAACTTCACCTCTATCAATACAAATCCCGATGGGTTTTAAATATACATAACCATTATGTATATATTTGTATAACCATTATACAATCACAAGAGTTAGTCTCATGTAATCGAATTGCATTCAAACTCATGTGATTCCCATGAATTTTATTGACGGTGAACTAGACGCTTTATTTGTATGACAGATAGCCACATACATATCATGACAGATATAATAGATCCTAACATCAAATGTAAGGCATCATATTATTACTTTTCGCGCTGCCTGATGTCTCACATCGAGCCGTTGAAAATTTCTGCCATTCGACATTTCGATTTATCTCCTCCAAGGAGTTTACATGTTGAAAACCATTTTCAACAATATGTCGATATATGTGCTATAACATAGAACGAGGAACTTCTTAGATCTATCCTATAGATATTCACGCTTAATTCATAAGCGGTCTCGTCTAAATCCTTTGACGTTACAAGAAATATAACGCAGCTCCCACTAACCTTCATGTGTACACAAAGTTTCCATTCGTTTCGACAATTTTATAACAGTTTATAATTTTGTCAAAACGAATATTCCAATTCCGAGAAGCTTTCTCTAATCCATCATATGGATCGTTAAAGCGTGCATATCTTATCCCTGATTCTTATGAATCGACAAAACCGTAAGGTTGTGTCAAGTACACATCCTTTCAAAAAATTTCTGTCAAGAAATTCGGTTTTGACATCCATTTTGCCACATCACATAGTCATAATACGCGACCATGGCAAGCAGAATTTCGAGAATGGGAAAGCATGGCAACAAGCGAAAACGTTTCTTCATAGTCCGACTATGAATTGCATGAAACTTTTCGCAAAAAGCCTCGCTTTATATATATGCGTATTCCTATCCATGTCGGTTCTTCATCTTGAAAAACCCACTCACATTTCACGGGTCTAACCCAGAAAGTAATGAAATCAAGTTCTAAACTTGATAATTCACATGGATCGAATCTCAGATTTCATGACACCATGTCATGTGGAATCAACTTTTCATAGCATCCTTGTAGGATATCGAATCATCATATGATTTCAATCTATCATCATTAGCCACGATAAATCCGTATTTACCGGCTTATGATATAGCCTACTTGATCTACGAAAAATTCCTTTGTGTGTTCGACTTACGTTCATCAACTCTTGATGAAGCCATGTCAACTCTCATCGGTACAATGTTCATTTTCAAATCACGAACTCTTTCGAGATTTATTCTACTCCCACTAGCCCGCATAGAGATAAATGGCACCAAGTTCCAAACTTGTGCGCATCTAGTCCTCCTCCAAGAAGGCATCTCTTCGAGCCACGAAAATTTCATTTTCGTCGGGACGTTAGAACTAATACCCTTTAGTTTCCTTAAGGATAAACGAACAATTTCCAGATTTGGGATTGAGTTTAACCGAAACAAATTTCGAAATACACTCACATCCTCAAATATGTACAAGTGACAACTTCGGAACCATTCCGATCCATATCTCATATGGCGTCTTTTGTACCGATTAGAAGGTTTATGGTCCATATCTTAATGCAACCATTCATTAGTGCCACTGTCTCAAGGGCGTATCCCCAAAATATTTTTGGGAGATCCTATTGACTTATCATTTATCGAACCATGTCCAACATGCGTTCATTTCCTCTTTTCAGACACATCTCAATGTTCCGAATAAAAGAAATCGTGAAACGATTCCACAATCATAAATGATCATCAATATTCATAACTCAAATATCGCCTCTTCGATCCTATCGAAAGGTTTAGCTCAAATACTCGCCTTCTCGATCCTATCGAAAAGCTTTGATTTTCTTGCTTAGTTGATTTCGTATTTCGTTTTTGAAACTCTTTGAACCTTTCAAAAATCTCCGTTTCGGCACGCATTAAATAGATATTTTCATATCTACTTTAACCGTCCATAAACGTAACAAAATACCGATAGCCTCCTCTTGCCTCGGAACTTGTTGGAACATTACATCTAAATGTAATTTCCAATAATTCGTTGGATCTTTCTCCAACCTTTGGAGAATGATGCCATTGTCGTCTTGCCTAATAAATAAGTATCGCATTAATCAATCGAATCTAATTCGGATGATTCTAGCAATCCATCATATGGAATCTAGATACGCGAATCTCGTTTATATGGCCAAGACGGCAATGCCAAAAGAAGCAATCAACCTCTTGGTTTAATCCTCCTCGGATTTCACCATTCTTTGAGTCATTAGTTTGGACAACTCTTTGTCCGAACATTCTGTTTGGAAAACATTTTCCCAAAATACCCTTAGACATACATTTCTTTCAATCCCTTCTTTCAATTACAAGGACATCCACGCATCTATATACATTGGATTCCTCGGATACTCCGAGCATCTCCAATTCAATTTTAAATCACATCTCATGCAATTTCGGGATCGACTTATCTATCGAATGCATATGATATTCGGTCACGACGATCAAATCTCGTACCATCAACACACGAGTGTTAATCAAAGACCCATAAGGCGTCTCAAAATTAACCTACTCTTTGAGCCGCATCGAACCATTCAACGCGCTCTAGCTCTTGAAACTATTTCATGAGCGTTGTGTTTTACTTTCATATACACCCGAATTCTCAAAACAATTTTTGAGAAATTTGCGTCTATACATGCCACCACAAGGCACGTAATATCGTTCGATTCCTTCTTAAAGTTTATCGAACCCGGCTTTCTCTAAAGCCATAGCATTGAGCCCCGAATCTACCATTTCCGTGTCCAACACGTTCCTTTAAGTCTAAGAACTATTCTTTGACTATCAAGGTTAATAACGGTAATTCCGGTCCAAAAGCCATCTATCATATCGATCTCATCGATATATTTGGTGTTGCTTGAAAACATAATTCTAAACGGATGATGAAGATTAACTCCTAACCGTGCGTACTTAATCTATATGCTTATATGAAGAATATATGATAGTGTTATTTTATCGAATCGATAACCCTCATACCGATACGGGACTCCAAGTCCATAACACTCAAGACCCATATTTTACGATCCTCCCATAAGTGACTATGGCCGACAAATGAGATCTCGATATTTTAGGTAGGATTAAATCCAATCGTATCCAATACGACTCTTGTTCCTTTATAGAATTTCGGTGACGAATCGTATCCAATACAATCCATGTTCCGTGTGTGCATTCTATCTATGCCCCGAACTCCAATCGGATTGGCTTGGACGGTTAAGTCATAACCATATCCATCGTATCGTTCAATTGAACTACTCACGTGCCCGACTATGGCCTGAAACCACGTGAGTCCCCAATTAACGCTTACCACCCGCACCAATATATACAATAGTACGTGCCCGACTATGGCCTGAAACCACGCACTATGTCATATCAATCTCGATGGTTGTGGATATGGAAGGCATTTCCATGACTTAAATATTATGAGGGATCATGCCATTGCATGTTTCTAAATTCGTGACATAATCATATTATATCACTATCACAAGATTTGTAAATGCATATGATTTATTTAGGGAGATTAATTATTCTAAATAATTAATTATCTAATATGCTAGAATGATTGATGCCGATCAAATCGATATAAAGAACTCAAAATTCCGAGCTTCGTAGCCAAAGTTATCGCGAAAACAAAAACAGCATCCAGAGAAGGGTCCGTTATAACGGACTGCCCCATCCGTTGTAACGCAGGGGCCACGGGGCGCGAAAAAACCTCGCCCGGGACGCGTCCGGGGCGCCAAAAACTGCCCCCGGGGCGGCAGAAAAACTATTTTTCTGCACCCTTTCGTTATTTCATTAGAACGGCACTAATACTTCGCTCAAATAAAATATATTACAACATGAAAGTTCTAGATAATCTAATTATCTAACTAAAACAATTTGAACCATTCAAATCGGAATTTTCTACTGAAAGTTATACCAGTTTTAGTAAAATACGAACAAACGAAAAGGTAAGTTTATCCAATAGACACATTTTCAACCAGAAAACTACAGACACCTTTTCAGTATTCTGTTGAAACAAAATTATTAAATTGTTCCAACCGACTTTGAACGTGAACGAAAGTTCTAGATAATCTTATTATCTAACTAATACAATTGGATTGGACTCAATTGAAGTTTCTATGCGACATATACGGACGTTTTAGTCTCTGTATGTCAAACAGTCGCACCCTTTCAGTATTTCATAAAAACGACACTGATAATTTGTTCAAATGAAAAAACTTTCTGTATCAAAGTCATAGATAATCTCATTATCTAACTACGCCAATTTTATCCAATCAATTTAGAGTTTTCCACTGAAAATTATCTTAGTTTTACTCACTGTTTCGTATTCTAACTTTCTGCAGATTTTGCCGTTTCGTCCGTTTTCGCTCGTTTCCAAAACGATAAATCATGAAACTTTTTCACGATCATTCCTAGATACTCTCAATCAACTTTTGATCGATCTCTAGCGAATTCCACTTGTGATTTTAACGGAATTTGACTTTCTCTATATGTAACATCATGCAAACGGGTACGAACTTTAATAACCCGTGCGTATATCTAATATACGACTATGATTCGACCCTCGAATCGATGGCGATCGCTCTGATACCACTGATGGGGAATATCCTCGACCCCGGCCCCGCGCAGCGGAATAAAGGCCCGGTTCGATTCCCCGATTCCCGAGATCACGCCACGACTTCGAGGGTACGATGCGAATAGAAGGACAGATTCATACCAGTGCCAAATTGATGGCACACGAAGGGTTGATCGCCGCCTTCTATTTCCTTCTTTGTCACGTTGGTGACTAGCCCGTACGTCCCATACCGCACGTCTCCCACCGTTTCGACACGTCTCGGGTTGTCTTCGTGCGTTCCATGCCCGCATGATTTCTGATGGGGAATATCCTCGACCCCGGGCCCGCGCAGCGGATATGTAGGCTCGGTTCGATTCCCCGATTCCCGAGATCACGCCACGACTTCGAGGGTACGATGCGAATAGAAGGACAGATTCATACCAGTGCCAAATTGATGGCACACGAAGGGTTGATCGCCGCCTTCTATTTCCTTCTTTGTCACGTTGGTGACTAGCCCGTACGTCCCATACCGCACGTCTCCCACCGTTTCGACACGTCTCGGGTTGTCTTCGTGCGTTCCATGCCCGCATGATTCCACAGCCCGTTACTCGATTACTTCTCCGGTTTGATCACAACGAAGAGCCACATGTGTCGCTCCTCTACCCGTATCCACCGTGAGTCGTAGCACCTCGGTCGCGGATGCATCTGCCTAGACGATGCACCGGCGAACTTGCATGATTGCGTTTCGATTCTCTAGACGGAGAAAACTCTTTTCTCCTTCTCTCTCAATCTCTTCGCACTCTTTCATCAAGTGATTAGAGTCTCTTAATTTCTGGATTAATTCTAAATTAACTCCATTAATTTTCTGGTTGAACTAATCTAATTATTCAACTGGTTGGACTGATGAGAGAGAGAAAAACATCCTATATATACTCCATAGGATAAGGATGGGCCAAAAGGTATGTATATCTTCTATACACCTTTTCAAACAGAAAACTGCATACACCCTTTCAGTAATCTGTCAGAACGAAAATATTAAATCGTTCCAACCGACTTTGAACATTTACGAAAGTTGTAGATAATCTAATTATCGTTCCAAACCAATTTGGCCCAGCCCAATTGGAGTTCGGACCCGAAAGTTACGGCCGTTTTACTAACTGTATGTCAAACTGTCGCACCCTTTCGGTATTTCATTAGAACGATACTGATACTTCGCTCAAATGAAATATATTACAACATGAAAGTTCTAGATAATCTCATTATCTAACTAACCCAATTTGAACCATTCAAATCGGAGTTTCGTACTGAACGTTATACCAGTTTTACTAATCTGTTTCGTATGCCCACGAACGCGTACGTTCGTTTGTCCTACGTAACATTTTAGCGATGATCCAAAACTGTATTTCCTTCAGTCTCCCACTCAGTTTCAGATTTACCTAAAAGGTACTCATGTATATCACATATACACTATATCAGAGAATCTGGCCCGCGTATCAAATACGCTAAATCCATGCACATCCAATGTGCAAAAACTTGCAATCAAGCCCGACATAGTACGACTCGTTGTGTGACCGTGTAGGTTCGTTTAACGATGGCAGTAGGCCGTTTCCATGGCACTACAAGCCCATGAGCGGGATCTAGTCACTCCATCATGGCTACCCATGTTAAAACGAAAAATGATTGTGATCATTGTGCCTATCTCGAATAGCGGTTACTAGTTCTCTTGTTTGCGATATCCGTTAATCAAAAGGCATGGTAATAGTCATCCTTATAATTTGATTAACTATACTTATTCCCCGATTCCGAGTTGATTTAACAAATTTCAATCGATATTAACCATTAATATCATTGACTCTGGCCAGAGATTTCGTTAATCGACTCATCGAGCGGCGCCTAAGAGATATCTCTTCCTTTCGGAATAAACAATTCCTATCTTGGAGACTCACATTGAATTCCGTGTTTCGGACAATACCCAATGATGACCCTTTTAACTCCCTGTTACGGTGAGCGTAAGATCATATCAAAGCATTGTGTTACGCACATAACGCAATCAATGATCCCCTCAAGTATGAAGAATCTAAAACCCCATCCGTCACAAGTCCATCTATAATGACTAAACCATGTCATGGACTCGCGGCTTTGGTCATATCCAATACATGTAACCTAACATATATCTACGTTCCCGATTCGACAAGCACCTTGTCCCATGATTAGCAAAACATAATCATCTCCTCGGCAAACGTACTAGTGTACGCGTTCAGTCTATCCAATAATAGAAATGCTTCTCTCTTAAGCAAGCTGATCCGCGATTAGGGATGTTTAGAAATGACACTTTAAGTGTGACGGTTTCGCTGCACATGGTCCTCAACCATGTCGACGTCCACACAAGTTCAAATCAAGGTTCATGTAACAATCATATTACACAACCCGCACACTGTTTTCATATAAGGTGAATGCATATTTAATTTAAGTAAACAAAAATTTTAAAAGGAATGCATTCATATGGACTAAGTATTTGGGTGATACAACGTTTACCTATGGGTATCTCCATACCCATAACCTGCGAGGACTATCGTATTAGATAACTACACTCTACTCTCTTCTTCCTCCTCTAGGTATCTCCATACCCATAGTCATCGCATGACAGTCACGCGCGACTAGAGAGAGCGGTCTTGTAAACGGGTCCGCACGTTCCCGCTAGTGTTAATCATCATCAGGATTTGAACATTTCCAATACCTACGATCACATCTTTTCATAAAATTTCATGGATCAAATGAAATTTTCTGAGTATTGGCTAGAAGTGGTTGTGACCTCGGCATTTTTGGCTTGTACTATTGCGTCTCACGCAATAAACAACCATAAATCCGATAACTCGTGACTACTAGAGTTTGGTCATGTATCCTTGATCCATACCACTTCCTTTTGCGATTAATAACCGCAATATACTCGCCACCGTAAATAGAATCATAAACTATTGGTCTTGTGGAACCTTTCCACATAACCGTGTTTTCATTTAAGCAAAACATGTACACACTTTGTGATCGAAAGTCGTGCTACATATTTGGACGTGCTTCATCTTTGGAAACTGTTGTTTGTTATAACTCTTTATAACCAACACGTCCTCCACACCATTATAGATAATTAATCCTGAATTCTTTCGCAAAATATTCAAGGATAAACTTCACCTCTATCAATACAAATCTCGATGGGTTTAAATATACATAACCATTATGTATATATTTGTATAACAATTATACATTCACAAGAGTTAGTCTCATGTAATCGAATTACATTGAAACTCATGTGATTCCCATGAATTTTATTGACGGTGAACTAGACGCTATATTTGTATGACAGATAGCCATATATATATCATGACAGATATAATAGATCCTAACATCAAATGTAAGGCATCATATTATTACTTTTCGCGCTGCTTGATGTCTCACATCGAGCCGTTGAAAATTTCTGCCATTCGACATTTCGATTTAACTCCTCCAAGGAGTTTACATGTTGAAAACCATTTTCAACAATATGCCGATATATGTGCTATAACATAGAACGAGGAACTTCTTAGATCTATCCTATAGATCTTCACGCTTAATTCATAAGCGGTCTCGTCTAAATCCTTTGTCGTTACAAGAAATATAACGCAGCTCCCACTAACCTTCATGTATACACAAAGATTCCATTCGTTTCGACAATTTTATAACAGTTTATAATTTCGTCAAAACGAATATTCCAATTCCGAGAAGCTTTCTCTAATCCATCATATGGATTGTTAAAGCGTGCATATCTTATCCCCGATTCTTATGAATCGACAAAACCGTAAGGTTGTGTCAAGTACACATCCTTTCATAAAATTTCTGTCAAGAAATTCGGTTTTGACATCCATTTTGCCACATCACATAGTCATAATACGCGACCATGGCAAGCAGAATTTCGAGAATGGGAAAGCATGGCAACAAGCGAAAACGTTTCTTCATAGTCCGACTATGAATTGCATGAAACTCTTCGCAAAAAGCCTCGCTTTACATATATGCGTATTCCTATCCATGTCGGTTCTTCATCTTGAAAAATCCACTCACATTTCACGGGTCTAACCCAGAAAGTAATGAAATCAAGTTCTAAACTTGATAATTCACATGGATCGAATCTCAGATTTCATGACACCATGTCATGTGGAATCAACTTTTCATAGCATCCTTGTAGGATATCGAATCATCATATGATTTCAATCTATCATCATTAGCCACGATAAATCCGTATTTACCGGCTTATGATATAGCCTACTTAATCTACGAAAAATTCCTTTGTGTGTTCGACTTGCGTTCATCAACTCTTGATGAAGCCATGTCAACTTTCATCGGTACAATGTTCATTTTCAAATCACGAACTCTTTCGAGATTTATTCTACTCCCACTAGCCCGCATAGAGATAAATGACACCAAGTTCCAAACTTGTGCGCATCTAGTCCTCCTCCAAGAAGGCATCTCTTCGAGCCACGAAAATCTAATTTTCGTCGGGACGTTAGAACTAATACCCTTTAGTTACCTTAAGGATACACGAACAATTTCCAGATTTGGGAGTGAGTTTAACCGAAACAAATTTCGAAATACACTCACATCCTCAAATATGTACAAGTGACAACTTCGGAACCATTCCGATCCATATCTCATATGGCGTCTTTTGTACCGATTAGAAGGTTTATGGTTCATATCTTATATGCAACCATTAATTAGTGCCGCTGTCTCAAGGGCATATTCCCAAAATATTTTTGGGAGATCCTATTGACTTATCATTTATCGAACCATGTCCAACATGCGTTCATTTCCTCTTTTCGGACACATCTCAATGTTCCCAATGAAGACAATCGTGAAACGATTTCACAATCATAAATGATCATCAATATTCATAACTCAAATATCGCCTCTTCGATCCTATCGAAAGGTTTAACTCAAATACTCGCCTTCTCGATCCTATCGAAAAGTTTTGATTTTCTTGCTTAGTTGATTTCGTATTTCGTTTTTGAAACTCTTTGAACCTTTCAAAAGTCTCCATTTCGGGACGCATTAAATAGATATTTTCATATCTACTTTAACCGTCTGTAAACGTAACAAAATACCGATAGCCTCCTCTTGCCTCGGAACTTATCGGAACATTACATCTAAATGTAATTTCCAATAATTCGTTGGATCTTTCTCCAACCTTTGGAGAATGATGCCATTGTCATCTTGCCTAATAAATAATTATCGCATTAATCAATCGAATCTAATTCGGATGATTCTAGCAATCCATCATATGGAATCTAGATACGCGAATCTCGTTTATATGGCCAAGACGGCAATGCCAAAAGAAGCAATCAACCTCTTGGTTTAATCCTCCTCGGATTTCACCATTCTTTGAGTCATTAGTTTGGACAACTCTTTGTCCGAACTTTCTGTTTGGAAAACATTTTCCCAAAATACCCTTAGACATACATTTCTTTCGATCCCTTCTTTGAATTACAAGGACATCCACGCATCTATATACATTGGATTCCTCGGATACTCCGAGCATCTCCAATTCAATTTTAAATCACATCTCATGCAATTTCGGGATCGACTTATCTATCGAATGCATATGATATTCGGTCACGACGATCAAATCTCGTACCATCAACACACGAGTGTTAATCCAAGACCCATAAGGCGTCTCAAAATTAACCTACTCTTTGAGCCGCATCGAACCATTCAACGCGCTCTAGCTCTTGAAACTATTTCATGAGCGTTGTGTTTTACTTTCATATACACCCGAATTCTCAAAACAATTTTGAGAAATATGCGCCTATACATGCCACCACAAGGCACGTAATATCGTTCGATTCCTTCTTAAGTTTATCGAACCCGGCTTTCTCTAAAGCCATAGCATCGAGCCCCGAATCTACCATTTCCGTGTCCAACACGTTCCTTTAAGTCTAAGAACTATTCTTTGACTATCAAGGTTAATAACGGTAATTCCGACCCAAAAGCCATCTATCATATCGATCTAATCGATATATTTGGTGTTGCTTGAAAACATAATTCTAAACGGATGATGAAGATTAATTCCTAACCGTGCGTACTTAATCTATATGCTTATATGATAATTATATGATAGTGTTATTTTATCGAATCGATAACCCTCATATCGATACGGGACTCCAAGTCCATAACACTCAAGATCCATATATCACGATCCTCCCATAAGTTGCTTTGGCAGACGAATGGGATCTCGCTATTTAGGTAGGATTATATCCAATCGCATCCAATGCGACTCTTGAACCTTTATAGGATTTCGGTGATGAATCGTATCCAATACAATCCCAGTTCCGTGTGTGCATCCTATCTATGCCCCGAACTTCCAATCAAGTCGGCTTTGGCCTCAACCCTTACTGGCTAGAACGGTTAAGTCACAACCATACTCATCGTATCGTTCAAATAAACTACTAATAAGTCGGCTTTGGCCTTAACCCTTATCAGTCCCTATTTAACGCTTGCCACCCCGTCGATGACTACAATAACCCATGTCGGCTTTGGCCTTAACCCATGTGAGACGTAGTACCGATCATAGTGGTTGTGAATATGGAAGGCATTTCCATGACTTAAATATTATGAGGGATCATGCCATTGCACGTTTCTAAATCCGTGACATAATCCAATTATATCACTATCACAAGATTTTCATAAATGCATATGTATTTATTTGGGAGTCTAATTATTCTAAATAATTATCTAATTATATGCTAGTATGATTGATGCCGATCAAATCGATATAAAGAACTCAATATTCCAAGTTGTGTAGCCAAAGTTATCACGAAAACAAAATCAGCAACCAGAAACCAGTCCGTTGTAACGCAACATAGTCCGTTACAACGGACCTCCAGTATACTTGGCACTCCGTTACAACGGAAGTCCAGTCCGTTACAACGCTATTTATTTCGGAGTTTGGCCAAATTTTGCCAGAAACATGTCCGTTACAACGCAACCTAGGTCCGTTACAACGCTATTTTCTGCAAACTTTCGTCCAAATTTCCAGAGACCAGTCCGTTACAACGCAACATACAGTCCGTTACAACGGACAAACTGTGTAGAGCTCCGTTACAACGGACCCAGTCCGTTACAACGGACTCCAATAGACACCCTAGGCATCCCCGCAACCTCGTATCAGATACAAAGTCCGTTACAACGGACTCCAAGTCCGTTACAACGGAATATGCAGTTTTCACGGTCCTCCTCACACCCCCGCATCCTATACAGGGTCCGTTGCAACGGACTCCAAGTCCGTTACAACGGAATATGTGTTTTTTCGAAAAATTCTCAATTTCCTGTATCTGCTACAGTGTCCGTTGCTACAGTGTCGGGGAATAAGTATAGTTAATCAAATTATAAGGATGACTATTACCATGCCTTTTGATTAACGGATATCGCAAACAAGAGAACTAGTAACCGCTATTCGAGATAGGCACAATGATCACAATCATTTTTCGTTTTAACATGGGTAGCCATGATGGAGTGACTAGATCCCGCTCATGGGCTTGTAGTGCCATGGAAACGGACTACTGCCATCGTTAAACGAACCTACACGGTCACACAACGAGTCGTACTATGTCGGGCTTGATTGCAAGTTTTTGCGCATTGGATGTGCATGGCTTTAGCGTATTTGATACGCGGGCCAGATTCTCTGATATAGTGTATATGTGATATACATGAGTACCTTTTAGGTAAATCTGAAACTGAGTGGGAGACTGAAGGAAATACAGTTTTGGATCATCGCTAAAATGGTACGTAGGACAAACGAACGTACGCGTTCGTGGGCATATGAAACAGATTAGTAACACTGGTATAACTTTCAGTAGGAAACTCCGATTTGAATGGTTCAAATTGGGTTAGTTAGATAATGAGATTATCTAGAACTTTCATGTTGTAATATATTTCATTTGAGCGAAGTATCAGTATCGTTCTAATGAAATACCGAAAGGGTGCGACAGTTTGACATACAGTCAGTAAAACGGCCGTAACTTTCGGGTTCGATAAACTTAAGAAGGAATTTTATTGCACAAATTGATCATTTCCCTACTGAAACTTACATGTTGTATTTAATAAATCGGGGAACGGTTAAGTCCATTGTGTACAGTGGTACCATTTCCCAACAGTGGCTCTGATACCACTGAAGGGGAATATCCCCGGCCCCGGGCCCGCGCAGCGGATATGTAGGCCCGGTCCGGTTCCCCGATTCCCGAGATCACGCCACGACTTCGAGGGTACGATGCAAATAGAAGGTTAGATCTTTACCGGTGCAAAATTGATTGCACACGAAGGGTTGATCGCTGCCTTCTTTCTCCTGTCACGTTGGTGACAATACGCGCGTCCCATACCACGCGTCTTTCACCGCTCGTTGACTTCGCCGATTCGCTTGATTTCGTCTCCGACTCAATCTACTCGTCCGAATCGATCACAATCGTGAGAGCCTCAGTTGTTGCTCCTCTACGTGTATCCACCTTGAATCGCAAGACTTCGGTCACGGATGCACCTGCCTAGACGATGCACCGGTGAACTTGCTTAATCGAATTGATTCTCTAAACCGTAAAACACCTTTTCACGGTTTCTCTCTTTTACACCTTTTCACTCTCTAGAAATTTGTCTCACAATTTTCTGGATAATTCTGAATGAATTGCTTTGAATTACTTCTGAATTCCTTAGTGAAGATGAGAGAGAAAATCCTATTTATACCTAATAGGATAAGGATTAGCCAAAAGGCATGTATATCCAATATACACCCTTTCACACAGAAAACTGTATGAACCTGTTCAGTATTCTGTCCAGACGAAATTGATAAATTTCTCTGACAGAAAATCAACCAACACGAAAGTTGTAGATAATCTTATTATCTACACAACCCAATTTGGCCCAGCCCAATTGGAGTTCGTATGCAAAGGTTATGACTGTTTTACTAACTGTATGTCATACTGTTGCACCCTTTCGGTATTTCACAGAAACGACACTTATACTTCGTTCATATGAAATATATTTCTACATGAAGGTTATAGATAATCTAATTATCTATCTTACCCAATTTGAACCATTCAAATCGGATTTTCCTACTGAAAGATATGGCTACGAATGTACGACTACATTCGTTTATCCTTGTGTACACTTTTACGGTTGATCCTGAAACTGTATTTCCTTCAGTCTCCCACTCAATTTCAGATCTACCTAAAAGGTACTCATGCATATCCAATACGCACGATTTTAGAGAATATAGCTCGCGTATCAAATACCAAGCTATGCACATCCTATGTGCCAATTTTATGATCAAGCCCGACTTAGTACGACTCGTTGTGTGACCATGTAGGTTCGACTTAACGATGGCAGTAGGTTGTTTCCAATACCTACAAGCTCATGAGCGGGATCTAGTCATTCCATCATAGCTACCCATGTTAAACGAATAATGATTGTGATCATTGTGCCTATCTCGAATAGCGGTTACTAGTTCTCTTGTTAGCGATATCCGTTAATCAAAAGGCATGGTAATAGTCATCCTTATAATTTGATTAACTACACTTATTCCCCGATTCCGAGTTGAGTTAACAAATTTCAATCGATATTAACCATTAATATCATTGACTGCGGCCGCAGGTTTCGTTAATCGACTCATCGAGCGGCGCCTAAGAGATATCTCTTCCTTTCGGAATAAACAATTCCTATCTTGGAGACTCACATTGAATTCCGTGTTTCGGACAATACCCAATGATGACCCTTTTAACTCCCTGTTACGGTGAGCGTAAGATCATATCAAAGCATTGTGTTACGCACGAAACGCAATCAATGATCCCCTCAAGTTTGAAGAATCTAAAACCCCATCCGTCGCAAGTCCATCTATAATGACTAAACCATGTCATGGTCTCGCGGCTTCGGTCATATCCAATACAGTAACCTAACATATATCTACGTTCCCGATTCGACAAACTCCTTTGTCCCATGATTAGCAAAACATAATCATCTCCTCGGCAAACGTACTAGTGTACGCGTTCAGTCTATTATCTAATAATAGAAATGCTTCTCTCTTAAGCAAGCTGATCCGCGACTAGGGATGTTTAGAAATGACACTTTAAGTGTGACGGTTTCGCTGCACATGGTCCTCAACCATGTCGACGTCCACACAAGTTCAAATCAAGGTTCATGTAACAATCATATTACACAACCCAGCACACAGTTTTCATATAAGGTGAATGCATATTAATTTAAGTAAACAAAATTTTAAAAGGGATGCATTCATATGGACTAAGTATTTGGGTGATACAACGTTTACCTATGGGTATCTCCATACCCATAACCTGCGAGGACTATCGTATTAGATAACTACACTCTACTCTCTTCTTCCTCCTCTAGGTATCTCCATACCCATAGTCATCGCATGACAGTCACGCGCGACTAGAGAGAGCGGTTTTGTAAACGGGTCCGCACGTTCCCGCTAGTGTTAATCATCATCAGGATTGGAACATTTCCAATACCTACGATCACATCTTTTCACAAAATTTCATGGATCAAATGAAATTTTCTGAGTATTGGCTAGAAGTGGTTGTGACCTCGGCATTTTTGGCTTGTACTATTGCGTCTAACGCAATAAACAACCATAAATCCGATAACTCGTGACTACTAGAGTTTGGTCATGTATCCTTGATCCATACCACTTCCTTTTGCGATTAATAACCGCAATATACTCGCCACCGTAAATAGAATCATAAACTAGTGGTCTTGTGGAACCTTTCCACATAACCGTGTTTTCATTTAAGCAAAACATGTACACACTTTGTGATCGAAAGTCGTGCTACATATTTGGACGTGCTTCATCTTTGGAAACTGTTGTTTGTTATAACTCTTTATAACCAACACGTCCTCCACACCATTATAGATAATAAATCCTGAATTCTTTCGCAAAGTATTCAAGGATAAACTTCACCTCTATCAATACAAATCCCGATGGGTTTTAAATATACATAACCATTATGTATATATTTGTATAACCATTATACAATCACAAGAGTTAGTCTCATGTAATCGAATTACATTCAAACTCATGTGATTCCCATGAATTTTATTGACGGTGAACTAGACGCTTTATTTGTATGACAGATAACCACATACATATCATGACAGATATAATAGATCCAAACATCAAATGTAAGGCATCATATTATTACTTTTCGCGCTGCTTGATGTCTCACATCGAGCCGTTGAAAATTTCTGCCATTCGACATTTCGATTTATCTCCTCCAAGGAATTTACATGTTGAAAACCATTTTCAACAATATGTCGATATATGTGCTATAACATAGAACGAGGAACTTTTTAGATCTATCCTATAGATCTTCACGCTTAATTCGTAAGCGGTCTCGTCTAAATCCTTTGTCGTTACAAGAAATATAACGCAGCTCCCACTAACCTTCATGTGTACACAAAGTTTCCATTCGTTTCGACAATTTTATAACAGTTTATAATTTTGTCAAAACGAATATTCCAATTCCGAGAAGCTTTCTGTAATCCATCATATGGATCGTTAAAGCGTGCATATCTTATCCCCGATTCTTATGAATCGACAAAACCATAAGGTTGTGTCAAGTACACATCCTTTCATAAAATTTCTGTCAAGAAATTCGGTTTTGATATCCATTTGGCCACATCACATAGTCATAATACGCGACCATGGCAAGCAGAATTTCGAGAATGGGAAAGCATGGCAACAAGCGAAAACGTTTCTTCATAGTCCGACTATGAATTGCATGAAACTTTTCGCAAAAAGCCTCGCTTTACATATATGCGTATTCCTATCCATGTCGGTTCTTCATCTTGAAAAACCCACTCACATTTCACGGGTCTAACCTAGAAAGTAATGAAATCAAGTTCTAAACTTGATAATTCACATGGATCGAATTTCAGACTTCATGACACCATGTCATGTGGAATCAACTTTTCATAGCATCCTTGTAGGATATCGAATCATCATATGATTTCAATCTATCATCATTAGCCACGATAAATCCGTATTTACCGGCTTATGATATAGCCTACTTGATCTACGAAAAATTCCTTTGTGTGTTCGACTTGCGTTCATCAACTCTTGATGAAGCCATGTCAACTTTCATCGGTACAATGTTCATTTTCAAATCACGAACTCTTTCGAGATTTATTCTACTCCCACTAGCCCGCATAGAGAGAAATGGCACCAAGTTCCAAACTTGTGCGCATCTAGTCCTCCTCCAAGAAGGCATCTCTTCGAGCCACGAAAATCTCATTTTCGTCGGGACGTTTTAACTAATACCCTTTAGTTTCCTTAAGGATAAACGAACAATTTCCATATTTGGGATTGAGTTTAACCGAAACAAATTTCGAAATACACTCACATCCTCAAATATGTACAAGTGACAACTTCGGAACCATTCCGATCCATATCTCATATGGCGTCTTTTGTACCGATTAGAAGGTTTATGGTTCATATCTTATATGCAACCATTCATTAGTGCCGCTGTCTCAAGGGCGTATCCCCAAAACATTTTTGGGAGATCTTATTGACTCATCATTTATCGAACCATGTCCAACATGCGTTCATTTCCTCTTTTCGGACACATCTCAATGTTCCGAATAAAGGCAATCGTGAAACGATTCCACAATCATAAATGATCATTAATATTCATAACTCAAATATCGCCTCTTCGATCCTATCGAAAGGTTTAGCTCAAATACTCGCCTTCTCGATCCTATCGAAAAGCTTTGATTTTCTTGCTTAGTTGATTTCGTATTTCGTTTTTGAAACTCTTTGAATCTTTCAAAAGTCTCTGTTTCGGCACGCATTAAATAGATATTTTCATATCTACTTTAACCGTCCATAAACTTAACAAAATACCGATAGCCTCCTCTTGCCTCGGAACTTAACGGAACATCATATGTAAATATAATTTCCAATAATTCGCTGGATCTTTCTCCAATACTTTGGAGAATGATGCCATTTGTCGTTTTGCCTAATAAATAAGTATTGCATTAATCAATCAAATCTAATTCGAATGATTCTAGCATTCCATCACATGGAATCTAGATACGCGTATCTCGTTTATATGGCCAAGACGGCAATGCCAAAAGAAGCAATCAACTTCTAGGTTTAATCCTCCTCGGATTTCACCATTCTTTGAGTCACTAGTTTGGACAACTCCTTGTCCGAACTTTCCATTTTGGAAAACATTTTCCCAAAATACCCTTAGACATACATTTCTTTCGATCCCGCTTTTGAATTACAAGGACATCCACGCATCTATATGCATTGGATTCCTCGGAAACTCTGAGCATCTCCAATTCAAATTTAAATCGCATCATATGCAATTTCGGGATCGACTTATCTATCGAATGCATATGATATTCGGTCACGAACATCAAATCTCGTACCATCAACACACGAGTGTTAATCAAAGACCCATAAGGCGTCTCAAAATTAACCTACTCTTTGAGCCGCATTGAGTCATTCAACGCGCTCTAGCTCTTGAAACTATTTCATGAGCGTTGTGTTTTACTTTCATATACACCCGAATTCTCAAAACAATTTTGAGAAATTTGCGTCTATACATGCCACCACAAGGCACGTAATATTGTTCGATTCCTTCTTAAGTTTATCGAACCCGGCTTTCTCTAAAGCCAAAGCCTCGAGCCCCGAATCTACCATTTCCGTGTCCAACACGTTCCTTTAAGTCTAAGAACTATTCTTTGACTATCAAGGTTAATAACGGTAATTCCGACCCAAAAGCCATCTATCATATCGATCTAATCGATATATTTGGTGTTGCTTGAAAACATAATTCTAAACGGATGATGAAGATTAATTCCTAACCGTGCGTACTTAATCTATATGCTTATATGATAATTATATGATAGTGTTATTTTATCGAATCGATAACCCTCATATCGATACGGGACTCCAAGTCCATAACACTCAAGATCCATATATCACGATCCTCCCATAAGTTGCTTTGGCAGACGAATGGGATCTCGCTATTTAGGTAGGATTATATCCAATCGCATCCAATGCGACTCTTGAACCTTTATAGGATTTCGGTGATGAATCGTATCCAATACAATCCCAGTTCCGTGTGTGCATCCTATCTATGCCCCGAACTTCCAATCAAGTCGGCTTTGGCCTCAACCCTTACTGGCTAGAACGGTTAAGTCACAACCATACTCATCGTATCGTTCAAATAAACTACTAATAAGTCGGCTTGTGATCAGACTTCTCCGCTATGCATGTATTCGAGATAGGCACAATGATCACAATCATTTTTCGTTTTAACATGGGTAGCCATGATGGAGTGACTAGATCCCGCTCATGGGCTTGTAGTGCCATGGAAACGGCCTACTGCCATCGTTAAACGAACCTACACGGTCACACAACGAGTCGTACTATGTCGGGCTTGATTGCAAGTTTTTGCACATCGGATGTGCATGGCTTTAGCGTATTTGATACGCGGGCCAGATTCTCTGATATAGTGTATATGTGATATACATGAGTACCTTTTAGGTAAATCTGAAACTGAGTGGGAGACTGAAGGAAATACAGTTTTGGATCATCGCTAAAATGGTACGTAGGACAAACGAACGTACGCGTTCGTGGGCATACGAAACAGATTAGTAAAACTGGTATAACTTTCAGTAGGAAACTCCGATTTGAATGGTTCAAATTGGGTTAGTTAGATAATGAGATTATCTAGAACTTTCATGTTGTAATATATTTCATTTGAGCGAAGTATCAGTATCGTTCTAATGAAATACCGAAAGGATGCGACAGTTTGACATACAGTCAGTAAAACGGTCGTAACTTTCGGGTCCGAACTCCAATTGGGCTGGGCCAAATTGGGTTGGAAAGATAATTAGATTATCTACAACTTTCGTAAATGTTCAAAGTCGGTTGGAACGATTTAATATTTTCGTTCTGACAGATTACTGAAAGGGTGTATGCAGTTTTCTGTTTGAAAAGGTGTATAGAAGATATACATACATTTTGGCCCATCCTTATCCTATGGAGTATATATAGGATGTTTCTCTCTCTCTCACCAGTCCAACCAGTTGAATAATTAGATTAGTTCAACCAGAAAATTAATGGAGTTAATTTAGAATTAATCCAGAAATTAAGAGACTCTAATCACTTGATGAAAGAGTGCGAAGAGATTGAGAGAGAAGGAGAAAAGAGTTTTCTCCGTCTAGAGAATCGAAACGCAATCATGCAAGTTCGCCGGTGCATCGTCTAGGCAGGTGCATCCGCGACCGAGGTGCTACGACTCACGGTGGATACGGGTAGAGGAGCGACACATGTGGCTCTTCGTTGTGATCAAACCGGAGAAGTAATCGAGTAACGGGCTGTGGAATCATGCGGGCATGGAACGCACGAAGACAACCCGAGGCGTGTCGAAACGGTGGGAGACGTGCGGTATGGGACGTACGGGCTAGTCACCAACGTGACACCGAAGGAAATAGAAGGCGGCGATCAACCCTTCGTGTGCCATCAATTTGGCACTGGTATGAATATGTCCTTCTATTCGCATCATACCCTCGAAGTCGTGGCGTGATCTCGGGAATCGGGGAATCGAACTGGGCCTACATATCCGCTGCGCGGGCCCGGGGTCGAGGATATTCCCCTACAGTGGTATCAGAGCGATCGCCATCGATTCGAGGGTCGAATCATAGTCGTATATTAGATATACGCACGGGTTATCAAAGTTCGTACCCGTTTGCATGATGTTACATATAGAGAAAGTCAAATTCCGTTAAAATCACAAGTGAAATTCGCTAGAGATCGATCAAAAGTTGATTGAGAGTATCTAGGAATGATCGTGAAAAAGTTTCATGATTTATCGTTTTGGAAACGAGCGAAAACGGACGAAACGGCAAAATCTGCAGAAAGTTAGAATACGAAACAGTGAGTAAAACTAAGATAATTTTCAGTGGAAAACTCCAAATTGATTGGGTCAAATTGGTGTAGTTAGATAATGAGATTATCTATGACTTTGATACATAAAGTTTCTCCATTTGAACGAATTATCAGTGTCGTTTTTATGGAATACTGAAAGGGTGCGACTGTTTGACATACAGAGACTAAAACGTCCGTATATGTCGCATCGAGACTCCAATTGAGTCCAATCCAATTGGATTAATTAGATAATAAGATTATCTAGAACTTTTGTTCACGTTAAAAGTCGGTTGGAACAATTTAATATTTTTGTTTCAACGGAATACTGAAAAGGTGTCTGTAGTTTTCTGGTTGAAAAGGTGTATATTGGATATACTTACCTTTTCGTTTGTTCGTATTTTACTAAAACTGGTATAACTTTCAGTAGAAAATTCCGATTTGAATGGTTCAAATTGTTTTAGTTAGATAATTAGATTATCTAGAACTTTCATGTTGTAATATATTTTATTTGAGCGAAGTATTAGTGTCGTTCTAATGAAATAACGAAAGGGTGCAGAAAAATAGTTTTTCTGCCGCCCCGGGGGCGGTTTTTGGCGCCCCGGACGCGTCCCGGGCGAGGTTTTCTCGCGCCCCATGGCCCCTGCGTTACAACGGATGGGGCAGTCCGTTATAACGGACCCTTCTCTGGATGCTGTTTTTGTTTTCGCGATAACTTTGGCTACGAAGCTCGGAATTTTGAGTTCTTTATATCGATTTGATCGGCATCAATCATACTAGCATATAATTAGATAATTATTTAGAATAATTAGACTCCCAAATAAAATCATATGCATATTGAAAATCTTGTGATAGTGATATAATATGATTATGTCACGAATTTAGAAACATGCAATGGCATGATCCCTCATAATATTTAAGTCATGAAAATGCCTTCCATATCCACAACCATCGAGATTGATATGACATAGTGCGTGGTTTCAGGCCATAGTCGGGCACGTACTATTGTATATATTGGTGCGGGTGGTAAGCGTTAATTGGGGACTCACGTGGTTTCAGGCCATAGTCGGGCACGTGAGTAGTTCAATTGAACGATACGATGGATATGGTTATGACTTAACCGTCCAAGCCAATCCGATTGGAGTTCGGGGCATAGATAGAATGCACACACGGAACATGGATTGTATTGGATACGATTCGTCACCGAAATTCTATAAAGGAACAAGAGTCGTATTGGATACGATTGGATTTAATCCTACCTAAAATATCGAGATCTCATTTGTCGGCCATAGTCACTTATGGGAGGATCGTAAAATATGGGTCTTGAGTGTTATGGACTTGGAGTCCCGTATCGGTATGAGGGTTATCGATTCGATAAAATAACACTATCATATATTCATCATATAAGCATATAGATTAAGTACGCACGGTTAGGAGTTAATCTTCATCATCCGTTTAGAATTATGTTTTCTAGCAACACCAAATATATCGATGAGATCGATATGATAGATAGCTTTTGGGCCAGAATTGCCATGATTAACCTTGATGGTAAAAGAATGGTTCTTAGACTTAAAGGAACGTGTTGGACACGGAAATGGTAGATTCGGGGCTTGAGGCTTTGGCTTTAGAGAAAGCCGGGTTCGATAAACTATAAGAAGGAATCGAACGATATTACGTGCCTTGTGGTGGCATGTATAGACGCATATTTCTCAAAATTGTTTTGAGAATTCGGGTGTATATGAAAGTAAAACACAACGCTCATGAAATAGTTTCAAGAGTTAGAGCGCGTTGAATTATTCAATGCGGCTCAAAGAGTAGGTTAATTTTGAGACGCCTTATGGGTCTTGGATTAACACTCGTGTGTTGATGGTACGAGATTTGATCGTCGTGACCGAATATCATATGCATTCGATAGATAAGTCGATCCCGAAATTGCATGAGATGTGATTTAAAATTGAATTGGAGATGCTCGGAGTATCCGAGGAATCCAATGTATATAGATGCGTGGATGTCCTTGTAATTCAAAGAAGGGATCGAAAGAAATGTATGTCTAAGGGTATTTTGGGAAAATGTTTTCCAAACAGAAAGTTCGGACAAAGAGTTGTCCAAACTAATGACTCAAAGAATGGTGAAATCCGAGGAGGATTAAACCAAGAGGTTGATTGCTTCTTTTGGCATTGCCGTCTTGGCCATATAAACGAGATTCGCGTATCTAGATTCCATATGATGGATTACTAGAATCATCCGAATTAGATTCGATTGATTAATGCGATACTTATTTATTAGGCAAGATGACTATGGCATCATTCTCCAAAGGTTGGAGAAAGATCCAACGAATTATTGGAAATTACATTTAGATGTAATGTTCCGATAAGTTCCGAGGCAAGAGGAGGCTATCGGTATTTTGTTACGTTTATGGACGGTTAAAGTAGATATGAAAATATCTATTTAATGCGTGCCGAAACGGAGACTTTTGAAAGGTTCAAAAAGCTTCAAAAACGAAATACGAAATCAACTAAGCAAGAAAATCAAAGCTTTTCGATAGGATCGAGAAGGCGAGTATTTGAGCTAAACCTTTCGATAGGATCGAAGAGGCGATATTTGAGTTATGAATATTGATGATCATTTATGATTGTGGAATCGTTTCACGATTGCCTTTATTCGGAACATTAAGATGTGTCCGAAAAGAGGAAATGAACGCATGTTGGACATGGTTCGATAAATGATAAGTCAATATGATCTTCCAAAAATATTTTGGGGATACGCCCTTGAGATAGCGGCACTAATTAATGGTTGCATATAAGATATGGAACATAAACCTTCTAATCGGTACAAAAGACGCCATATGAGATATGGATCGGAATGGTTCCGAAGTTGTCACTTGTACATATTTGAGGATGTGAGTGTATTTCGAAATTTGTTTCGGTTAAACTCACTCCCAAATCTGGAAATTGTTCGTGTATCCTTAAGGTAACTAAAGGGTATTAGTTCTAACATCCCGACGAAAATTAGATTTTTGTGGCTCGAAGAGATGCCTTCTTGGAGGAGGACTAGATGCGCACAAGTTTGGAACTTGGTGTCATTTATCTCTATGCGGGCTAGTGGGAGTAGAATAAATCTCGAAAGAGTTCGTGATTTGAAAATGAACATTGTACCGATGAAAGTTGACATGGCTTCATCAAGAGTTGATGAACGCAAGTCGAACACACAAAGGAATTTTTCGTAGATCAAGTAGGCTATATCATAAGCCGGTAAATACGGATTTATCGAGGCTAATGATGATAGATCGAAATCATATGATGATTCGATATCCTACAAGGATGCTATGAAAAGTTGATTCCACATGACATGGTGTCATGAAATCTGAGATTCGATCCATGTAAATTATCAAGTTCAGAACTTGATTTCATTACTTTCTGGGTTAGACCCGTGAAATGTGAGTGGGTTTTTCAAGATAAAGAACCGACATGGATAGGAATACGCATATATGTAAAGCGAGGCTTTTTGCGAAGAGTTTCATGCAATTCATAGTCGGACTATGAAGAAACGTTTTCGCCTGTTGCCATGCTTTCCCATTCTCGAAATTATGCTTGCCATGGTCGCGTATTATGACTATGTGATGTGGCAAAATGGATGTCCAAACCGAATTTCTTGACAGAAATTTTATGAAAGGATGTGTACTTGACACAACCTTACGGTTTTGTCGATTCATAAGAATCGGGGATAAGATATGCACGCTTTAACGATCCATATGATGGATTAGAGAAAGCTTCTCGGAATTGGAATATTCGTTTTGACAAAATTATAAACTGTTATAAAATTGTCGAAACGAATGGAAACTTTGTGTACACATGAAGGTTAGTGGGAGCTGCGTTATATTTCTTGTAACGACAAAGGATTTAGACGAGACCGCTTATGAATTAAGCGTGAAGATCTATATGATAGATCTAAGAAGTTCCTCGTTCTATGTTATAGCACATATATCGACATATTGTTGAAAATGGTTTTCAACATGTAAACTCCTTGGAGGAGATAAATCGAAATGTCAAATGGCAGAAATTTTCAACGGCTCGATGTGAGACATCAAGCAGCGCGAAAAGTAATAATACGATGCCTTACATTGGATGTTAGGATCTATTATATCTGTCATGATATGTATGTGGCTATCTGTCATACAAATAAAGCGTCTAGTTCACCGTAAATAAAATTCATGGGAATCACATGAGTTTGAATGTAATTCGATTACATATGAGACTAACTTTTGTGATTGTATAATGGTTATACAAATATATACATAATGGTTATGTATATTTAAAACCCATCGGGATTTGTATTGATAGAGGTGAAGTTTATCCTTGAATACTTTGCGAAAGAATTCAGGATTTATTATCTATCATGGTGTGGAGGACGTGTTGGTTATAAAGAGTTATAACAAACAACAGTTTCCAAAGATGAAGCACGTCCAAATATGTAGCACGACTTTCGATCACAAAGTGTGTACATGTTTTGCTTAAATGAAAACACGGTTATGTGGAAAGGTTCCACAAGACCAATAGTTTATGATTCTATTTACGGTGGCGAGTATATTGCGGTTATTAATCGCAAAAGGAAGTGGTATGGATCAAAGATACATGACCAAACTCTAGTAGTCACGAGTTATCGGATTTATGGTTGTTTATTGCGTGAGACGCAATAGTACAAGCCAAAAATGCCGAGGTCACAACCACTTCTAGCCAATACTCAGAAAATTTCATTTGATCCATGAAATTTTATGAAAAGATGTGATCGTAGGTATTGGAAATGTTCCAATCCTGATGATGATTAACACTAGCGGGAACGTGCGGACCCGTTTACAAAACCGCTCTCTCTAGTCGCGCGTGACTGTCATGCGATGACTATGGGTATGGAGATACCTAGAGGAGGAAGAAGAGAGTAGAGTGTAGTTATCTAATACGATAGTCCTCGCAGGTTATGGGTATGGAGATACCCATAGGTAAACGTTGTATCACCCAAATACTTAGTCCATATGAATGCATTCCTTTTAAAAATTTTGTTTACTTAAATTAAATATGCATTCACCTTATATGAAAACAGTGTGCGGGTTGTGTAATATGATTGTTACATGAACCTTGATTTGAACTTGTGTGGACGTCGACATGGTTGAGGACCATGTGCAGCGAAACCGTCACACTTAAAGTGTCATTTCTAAACATCCCTAGTCGCGGATCAGCTTGCTTAAGAGAGAAGCATTTCTATTATTGGATAGACTGAACGCGTACACTAGTACGTTTGCCGAGGAGATGATTATGTTTTGCTAATCATGGGACAAGGTGCTTGTCGAATCGGGAACGTAGATATATGTTAGGTTACATGTATTGGATATGACAAAAGCCGCGAGTCCATGACATGGTTTAGTCATTATAGATGGACTTGTGACGGATGGGGTTTTAGATTCTTCATACTTGAGGGGATCATTGATTGCGTTACGTGCGTAACACAATGCTTTGATATGATCTTACGCTCACCGTAACAGGGAGTTAAAAGGGTCATCATTGGGTATTGTCCGAAACACGGAATTCAATGTGAGTCTCCAAGATAGGAATTGTTTATTCCGAAAGGAAGAGATATCTCTTAGGCGCCGCTCGATGAGTCGATTAACGAAATCTCTGGCCAGAGTCAATGATATTAATGGTTAATATCGATTGAAATTTGTTAAATCAACTCGGAATCGGGGAATAAGTATAGTTAATCAAATTATAAGGATGACTATTACCATGCCTTTTGATTAACGGATATCGCAAACAAGAGAACTAGTAACCGCTATTCGAGATAGGCACAATGATCACAATCATTTTTCGTTTTAACATGGGTAGCCATGATGGAGTGACTAGATCCCGCTCATGGGCTTGTAGTGCCATGGAAACGGCCTACTGCCATCGTTAAACGAACCTACACGGTCACACAACGAGTCGTACTATGTCGGGCTTGATTGCAAGTTTTTGCACATTGGATGTGCATGGCTTTAGCGTATTTGATACGCGGGCCAGATTCTCTGATATAGTGTATATGTGATATACATGAGTACCTTTTAGGTAAATCTGAAACTGAGTGGGAGACTGAAGGAAATACAGTTTTGGATCATCGCTAAAATGGTACGTAGGACAAACGAACGTACGCGTTCGTGGGCATATGAAACAGATTAGTAAAACTGGTATAACTTTCAGTAGGAAACTCCGATTTGAATGGTTCAAATTGGGTTAGTTAGATAATGAGATTATCTAGAACTTTCATGTTGTAATATATTTCATTTGAACGAAGTATCAGTATCGTTCTAATGAAATACCGAAAGGGTGCGACAGTTTGACATACAGTCAGTAAAACGGCCGTAACTTTCGGGTCCGAACTCCAATTGGGCTGGGCCAAATTGGGTTGGAAAGATAATTAGATTATCTACAACTTTCGTAAATATTCAAAGTCGGTTGGAACGATTTAATATTTTCGTTCTGACAGATTACTGAAAGGGTGTATGCAGTTTTCTGTTTGAAAAGGTGTATAGAAGATATACATACCTTTTGGCCCATCCTTATCCTATGGATATATATAGGATGTTTCTCTCTCTCTCATCAGTCCAACCAGTTGAATAATTAGATTAGTTCAACCAGAAAATTAATGGAGTTAATTTAGAATTAATCCAGAAATTAAGAGACTCTAATCACTTGATGAAAGAGTGCGAAGAGATTGAGAGAGAAGGAGAAAAGAGTTTTCTCCGTCTAGAGAATCGAAACGCAATCATGCAAGTTCGCCGGTGCATCGTCTAGGCAGGTGCATCCGCGACCGAGGTGCTACGACTCACGGTGGATACGGGTAGAGGAGCGACACATGTGGCTCTTCGTTGTGATCAAACCGGAGAAGTAATCGAGTAACGGGCTGTGGAATCATGCGGGCATGGAACGCACGAAGACAACCCGAGGCGTGTCGAAACGGTGGGAGACGTGCGGTATGGGACGTACGGGCTAGTCACCAACGTGACACCGAAGGAAATAGAAGGCGGCGATCAACCCTTCGTGTGCCATCAATTTGGCACTGGTATGAATCTGTCCTTCTATTCGCATCATACCCTCGAAGTCGTGGCGTGATCTCGGGAATCGGGGAATCGAACTGGGCCTACATATCCGCTGCGCGGGCCCGGGGTCGAGGATATTCCCCTACAGTGGTACAAATATAGAAGGGTTCTTCCAACCGTTTAGTGATAAAATTTCGTGATCATAAACTGAACTTTGATAAACACAACGCTCATGAAATAGTTTCAAGAGTTAGAGCGCGTTGAATTATTCAATGCGGCTCAAAGAGTAGGTTAATTTTGAGACGCCTTATGGGTCTTGGATTAACACTCGTGTGTTGATGGTACGAGATTTGATCGTCGTGACCGAATATCATATGCATTCGATAGATAAGTCGATCCCGAAATTGCATGAGATGTGATTTAAAATTGAATTGGAGATGCTCGGAGTATCCGAGGAATCCAATGTATATAGATGCGTGGATGTCCTTGTAATTCAAAGAAGGGATCGAAAGAAATGTATGTCTAAGGGTATTTTGGGAAAATGTTTTCCAAACAGAAAGTTCGGACAAAGAGTTGTCCAAACTAATGAATCAAAGAATGGTGAAATCCGAGGAGGATTAAACCAAGAGGTTGATTGCTTCTTTTGGCATTGCCGTCTTGGCCATATAAACGAGATTCGCGTATCTAGATTCCATATGATGGATTACTAGAATCATCCGAATTAGATTCGATTGATTAATGCGATACTTATTTATTAGGCAAGATGACTATGGCATCATTCTCCAAAGGTTGGAGAAAGATCCAACGAATTATTGGAAATTACATTTAGATGTAATGTTCCGATAAGTTCCGAGGCAAGAGGAGGCTATCGGTATTTTGTTACGTTTATGGACGGTTAAAGTAGATATGAAAATATCTATTTAATGCGTGCCGAAACGGAGACTTTTGAAAGGTTCAAAAAGTTTCAAAAACGAAATACGAAATCAACTAAGCAAGAAAATCAAAGCTTTTCGATAGGATCGAGAAGGCGAGTATTTGAGCTAAACTTTTCGATAGGATCGAAGAGGCGATATTTGAGTTATGAATATTGATGATCATTTATGATTGTGGAATCGTTTCACGATTGCCTTTATTCGGAACATTGAGATGTGTCCGAAAAGAGGAAATGAACGCATGTTGGACATGGTTCGATAAATCATAAGTCAATAGGATCTCCCAAAATGTTTTGGGGATACGCCCTTGAGACAGCGGCACTAATGAATGGTTGCATATAAGATATGAATCATAAACCTTCTAATTGGTACAAAAGACGCCATATGAGATATGGATCGGAATGGTTCCGAAGTTGTCACTTGTACAGATTTGAGGATGTGAGTGTATTTCGAAATTTGTTTCGGTTAAACTCAATCCCAAATCTGGAAATTGTTCGTTTATCCTTAAGGAAACTAAAGGGTATTAGTTCTAACATCCCGACGAAAATGAGATTTTCGTGGCTCGAAGAGATGCCTTCTTGGAGGAGGACTAGATGCGCACAAGTTTGGAACTTGGTGCCATTTATCTCTATGCGGGCTAGTGGGAGTAGAATAAATCTCGAAATAGTTCGTGATTTGAAAATGAACATTGTACCGATGAAAGTTGACATGGCTTCATCAAGAGTTGATGAACGCAAGTCGAACACACAATGGAATTTTTCGTAGATCAAGTAGGCTATATCATAAGCCGGTAAATACGGATTTATCGAGACTAATGATGATAGATCGAAATCATATGATGATTCGATATCCTACAAGGATGCTATGAAAAGTTGATTCCACATGACATGGTGTCATGAAATCTGAGATTCGATCCATGTAAATTATCAAGTTCGGAACTTGATTTCATTACTTTCTGGGTTAGACCCGTGAAATGTGAGTGGGTTTTTCAAGATGAAGAACCGACATGGATAGGAATACGCATATATGTAAAACGAGGCTTTTTGCGAAAAGTTTCATGCAATTCATAGTCGGACTATGAAGAAACGTTTTCGCTTGTTGCCATGTTTTCCCATTCTCGAAATTCTGCTTGCCATGGTCGCGTATTATGACTATGTGATGTGGCAAAATGGATGTCAAAACCGAATTTCTTGACAGAAATTTTATGAAAGGATGTGTACTTGACACAACCTTACGGTTTTATCGATTCATAAGAATCGGGGATAAGATATGCACGCTTTAACGATCCATATGATGGATTAGAGAAAGCTTCTCGGAATTGGAATATTCGTTTGGACAAAATTATAAACTGTTATAAAATTGTCGAAACGAATGGAAACTTTGTGTACACATGAAGGTTAGTGGGAGCTGCGTTATATTTCTTGTAACGACAAATGATTTAGACGAGACCGCTTATGAATTAAGCGTGAAGATCTATAGGATAGATCTAAGAAGTTCCTCGTTCTATGTTATAGCACATATATCGACATATTGTTGAAAATGGTTTTCAACATGTAAACTCCTTGGAGGAGATAAATCGAAATGTCGAATGGCAAAAATTTTCAACGGCTCGATGTGAGACATCAAGCAGCGCGAAAAGTAATAATATGATTGATGAGCGGGTTTTCGATCACTTCTAAATTGATATATCGTTGTATGTGAAAACCAATTCAATCAACAAGTTTGGAATTTAATGTGTATAGTAGTAATATGCAAGTTCGTTCCACGAGGAGTATATGCGTCAAATAAGATTAAGATTCAGATCATTAAAATAAATATTTCGAAGTTTCCAAAATTAATGAAATTTTGTCTACAGTGAGTTCTGAATATTATCAAATTGATCCTAAAATTTCAAACAATTTGGACAACGGAATAAAAAGTTATTAACGAATTACAATTATGTATCTGAAAAACAGTCTCTGGAAACAGCAGGTTTTCAGTTGAAGTGACAGATTTCAAAGACTCATATCAATTCGAATATTTCATGAAATTCAACGATTCAAAATGTTCCCGAAACTAGAAATCAAGATCTACGTAATGAAAATTTTTAACAGATCTAGCATATACAGAAAATGAAAAATAAAGAGAAAAAGAACAAGAAAAGAAAAGATCAAGAAAAGATCAAGAACAAGAATTTTAGAATCAAACAAGTTATATTTACACACATCAAATTCGAGAAAAGAAAAGATTACACCTAAAACGAGAAGAAAGCTTCAACGTGATTAGAGGTACTCCTTCCTTGTGATCGTGGACGATTGATGCTCGAATCGCTAGGAAGCTAGATGATTGAGCTGTTTTCTCGTCTTGAAGAAACGTCCTTCCCGGTTGAAGAAAGCTCCGAGTCCGGTTGTGACGTGTATCTTCTACGACTTGCTTCGATTAGATCGATTCACCGGATGAAGAAAGCTTCGAGTCCGGCAAACAATCACTCGAGAATTCGAGTAATCCTTGAATGGTTCTTGACGTTCTTGAAAGTTCTTGGAAGTGCTTAGAGAGAGAGAGAGAGAGAGAGAGAGAGAGAGAGAAAAGGTGCTCCGAAGAGCGGGGGAGGGGGAGAGAGAAGCAAATCCTGCCCAAGGGCTTTGGGGTCTTATTTATAGTGTCTTTGAAGCTCTCCCATTGGCCAAGAGTTGGATGAGAGGATTGAGGGTAGTTTGGGGATTATAGGTGAGGTAGGTGGGCTGGATAGTGGGCTGGATAGTGGCTATGGTGTGAGTTGTTTTCGTGTAGAGTTTGGTGTAGACTCTTATGTTGAAGATTATTTGCCTCCTCCCTCATACGTGCACCGAAATGATCGGTATGATATACCGATTTCATCGGCTCGAGATGATGAAGGCAACTACACTCTTGGTTTGCCGAGAAGTTCCACCTAAAACATGTAATTAAGCGATAAAACACACTTAGTGAAGAAATATTCTTGTTATCTCAAATATGAACAATTGTATATATAAAGTTGTGATTCAAAAGGGCTAAAATCCCCAAATTAGATATCAAAAAGGTGCTTTATTTTCCTCTTATCAAATACCCCCATACTTAAACCCTTGATCGTCCTCGATCATGATGAGCATAAAATCAAGCACAAAGAAAAATGCATGTATAGGTTTTATTGAAATTGTATTCATCGATTTCAAAACTCAATTCTCACAAGATAATTGTTCACTCTTATCATAATCACTAATATTGAAAGAGATAAGTTTGAGTTATATTAGAATCTATTTTCAATGAATTGCACAAATTCGAAGAGTTTACTAGAGCAAATGATCTGAACCGAAAAAGATGATTAAACACCATCATTCAATTCTTTTCACTCCACAATTCACAAGGATTATCATGAAAAAGCATTAATGAAAACCAATTTTTCCGTTTTGCAAAAATCGTTTCTTAAATGTAAATTGTCACTTTTAAACCGTTCGGTACGTTAGTACTTGGTTCATCTTCGATTTCTACTAAATTTTCCCAATTTGCGCTCGATTTCCTTTTTATTCTTTTCTTTCTTTTCGTTTATTTATTTATTTATTTATTTTTTTCTTTTCTTTTGTTCGTTGTTGCTTTCGATGGTCCCCATGTGTGTCCTTTGGGATAACAAGTGGTCATGACTCACACCACTCATTACTTAGTAAAACCCCATGGATCCGTGCAATCTTTAGCTAACAAGTGGTCATGACTCACACCACTCATTACTTAATCAATCACACGGACTCGACAATCGAAAGCGCTTTAATCCGTGATTGAAGAAAACTTTTTCGCATCGACTCTTGATCATGACTCACACCAAGAACCGGCTACTTTGGTTTACTACGACTCATGCACCCCTTTAGCCAACAAGTGGTCATGACTCACACCACTCATTACTTAATCAAGGTGCATGAGCTCATCGAATCAAGCTTTGAGCGCAAATTGGTTCCCGTTAGTGTAATTTCGAATCCCCATGAACGGTCGAGCTCTTTAAGTGCAATTGGTCAATTTTTAGATTTATGCAAAACTTACTAAAGTGGTTGAAACAAGGCTTTTTAGAAATTCCAAGTAAAATATGGGTTTAAGTTATGAAAATGGTGTGTCATGTAAATCAAGGATTGATCAAATTGTCAAAAACTTATGAATTTAGTGAACTCATTGATTAGGGTTTGAATCCCCAAAAGAATCTCTTCAAGATCTCAATCAATTCCTTCAAATATTTTGTGAAAATTTCAAGTTTGAGAGTAAAATGATGGTGTTCTGGTGAAAATTTGTCTAAAAATCGATGATTTATTCAATGAGGTGGAGAAAAACCTTAAAATGTACAAAATCCCTGGCTTGTGTAATTGCAATGCTCAATAATTCATAAAAAAAAAAAAATTATTTTTCTTCTTTAAAAGGGATTTTTTTCGTTAATAATTTTTTTATTTTATCAAAGATTGTGTTTATAACCCCCCCCCCCCCCCCATACTTATTCCTTCGCTTGTCCTCAAGCGATAATATAGAGAAAAATTAAAAGAAGTTAAGGAGAGACACAACCTTTGATGCGTGGTGCTTGATCGTCTTCGACTTGTTGCTCCTCCATCCATCTTGTTTCGAATTTTGCGTGATGCTCGATGCGTTTGCCATTCATCTTTAACGCTTCATTCGTTTGGTCGCTTCGAATCTTCACAACTCCAAATGGTGTGACATTGGTCACCACAAATGGGTCGATCCAACGCGACATTTGCTTCCTTTTGGAGTGGAACGTCTCGATCACCGATTTCGAATTCGCATCCTTTTGCCGGTGTCGTCTCCAACCATCTTGTCACGTTTCTCGTGTCTTGGTCACACCTTTGCGATTATTTGCTTGGGAATTCGTGGAGGTTGATCGAGGAGATTCGGAGGAAAACGCATCACTTGCCGATCTTGGAGAGGTAAGCATCTTGATCACATTGATTTTGGCCTTATCGACTTCCTTTCCTTTCTTGAGATTAGATGGCCTAATATGATTTCATTGCTCACTAAAGAGTGGCATATTCAAAAATTCGAAACAAGGTTAGCTTGTAATGATAGAGAATGTAAAGCATAAACCTTTGGATGCGATGGAGAATCGGAATTCTTGATTTATCTTGGAATGTACCAATTGAGCTTTAGCATGTAGTCCTTGCACCGTTGGTACGAGGGTTTGCCTCCCTCGCTAGCGCTCTCGTTTATGGTCTCGAGCTCGACCATGCCGATGTTATCCTCCTTCAAAATTAAACGAAGCGCTCACATGGATTGCTACTTTTCGACCGCCTCGAAATACTCCCTTTGAGATGTTGGAGATGAGAGAATTCGGCACTTGTATCACTCGTTTTGCATACGTCGAAAGTGGCGTAAAGATAAGCGTCGCTTCGCTTCGGATTTTTCGAATTGCTTCATTACTTGGAGTTTGATGAAGAGGAGTTGTGAGAGGCGTGAGTATCTCGATTGTATTTGATTTCCTTGATAAATCTACACAAGGTGAAATTCTATCATGAAAAGCATCATAGTTCTTAATTGAATTTAAATTGATGATATATGGAAAGAATTCACCTTGGAGAATTGTAGATTTCTTTTCTTGCTCGTTTTCATCGATTGGAGTGAGTTGAACCGTCTTTTGGAGAATCGAATCCAATGACACCTTTTCTTCTTCAATTGTCGTTCTTGCTCGAATGTTTTCATCGAATCCCCCCACACTTGAACTCTTGTCGCCGTCAATCTCCATGATCTCCTCGTTTGAATATTCTAACTCGAGACAAGTCACTCTTTGATCTAGATCATTGAGCGTGGATTGAATATTTCCTAGTCGTCGAGAGGTGGTTTTAATCTCTTGTTTCATTAAGTCCATGTTTTTCTCATTTTTATCGATTTTTCCGTTCATTGATTGCATCATCGACATCATTCCTTCCATCATTTGCTTCATTTCTTGATTTGGATCTTCGATTTGGGATTGAAATGGTGGGTCATGGCATTCAAATTCGTGTTGATATTCGAGTTCATTTTGAGACGGTTCGTATATGGGGTTTGAGTACATGGGGTTTGAGTAGTTGTTAGCAGTTTCGGCATAGGATTGTGTCTCATAACCCCATGGGGATTCGTTTTTGTATTTGCGAGCTTCGTAGATGGGATTTTGATAAAGGGTCTCGGTGTGTGATTCATCGTATTGATTTGAGGTGGAACATGAGAGCCAACCGAGCCTTCTTCGAGCTTCGTTTTCTTTGCTTTCTTCCCATTCTTTGATATCTTGATCGATCATTTCTTTAAGCGTCATGTGTTTTGGATATTCTCTTGGAGGTTGTTTTAGCAATTCTCCAAAAGTTCTTGGTCTTTCTTGATGATTCATCTTGCTCTACTCCGTGTTCCTTGCAAGAATAGAAAATTTTCGAAATTAGTGAAATATCAAGTTCAAATGTATCAAATCTATTAGAAATATCACTCGAGATTGCAAGTTTGATTCAAAATTTGACTTAAACATTACTCCCCGGCAGCGGCGCCATTTGATGAGCGGGTTTTCGATCACTTCTAAATTGATATATCGTTGTATGTGAAAACCAATTCAATCAACAAGTTTGGAATTTAATGTGTATAGTAGTAATATGCAAGTTCGTTCCACGAGGAGTATATGCGTCAAATAAGATTAAGATTCAGATCATTAAAATAAATATTTCGAAGTTTCCAAAATTAATGAAATTTTGTCTACAGTGAGTTCTGAATATTATCAAATTGATCCTAAAATTTCAAACAATTTGGACAACGGAATAAAAAGTTATTAACGAATTACAATTATGTATCTGAAAAACAGTCTCTGGAAACAGCAGGTTTTCAGTTGAAGTGACAGATTTCAAAGACTCATATCAATTCGAATATTTCATGAAATTCAACGATTCAAAATGTTCCCGAAACTAGAAATCAAGATCTACGTAATGAAAATTTTTAACAGATCTAGCATATACAGAAAATGAAAAATAAAGAGAAAAAGAACAAGAAAAGAAAAGATCAAGAAAAGATCAAGAACAAGAATTTTAGAATCAAACAAGTTATATTTACACACATCAAATTCGAGAAAAGAAAAGATTACACCTAAAACGAGAAGAAAGCTTCAACGTGATTAGAGGTACTCCTTCCTTGTGATCGTGGACGATTGATGCTCGAATCGCTAGGAAGCTAGATGATTGAGCTGTTTTCTCGTCTTGAAGAAACGTCCTTCCCGGTTGAAGAAAGCTCCGAGTCCGGTTGTGACGTGTATCTTCTACGACTTGCTTCGATTAGATCGATTCACCGGATGAAGAAAGCTTCGAGTCCGGCAAACAATCACTCGAGAATTCGAGTAATCCTTGAATGGTTCTTGACGTTCTTGAAAGTTCTTGGAAGTGCTTAGAGAGAGAGAGAGAGAGAGAGAGAGAGAGAGAGAGAGAGAGAGAGAGAGAAAAGGTGCTCCGAAGAGCGGGGGAGGGGGAGAGAGAAGCAAATCCTGCCCAAGGGCTTTGGGGTCTTATTTATAGTGTCTTTGAAGCTCTCCCATTGGCCAAGAGTTGGATGAGAGGATTGAGGGTAGTTTGGGGATTATAGGTGAGGTAGGTGGGCTGGATAGTGGGCTGGATAGTGGCTATGGTGTGAGTTGTTTTCGTGTAGAGTTTGGTGTAGACTCTTATGTTGAAGATTATTTGCCTCCTCCCTCATACGTGCACCGAAATGATCGGTATGATATACCGATTTCATCGGCTCGAGATGATGAAGGCAACTACACTCTTGGTTTGCCGAGAAGTTCCACCTAAAACATGTAATTAAGCGATAAAACACACTTAGTGAAGAAATATTCTTGTTATCTCAAATATGAACAATTGTATATATAAAGTTGTGATTCAAAAGGGCTAAAATCCCCAAATTAGATATCAAAAAGGTGCTTTATTTTCCTCTTATCAATGATGCCTTACATTTGATGTTAGGATCTATTATATCTGTCATGATATGTATGTGGCTATCTGTCATACAAATAAAGCGTCTAGTTCACCGTCAATAAAATTCATGGGAATCACATGAGTTTGAATGTAATTCGATTACATGAGACTAACTCTTGTGATTGTATAATGGTTATACAAATATATACATAATGGTTATGTATATTTAAAACCCATCGGGATTTGTATTGATAGAGGTGAAGTTTATCCTTGAATATTTTGCAAAGAATTCAGGATTTATTATCTATAATGGTGTGGAGGACGTGTTGGTTATAAAGAGTTATAACAAACAACAGTTTCCAAAGATGAAGCACGTCCAAATATGTAGCACGACTTTCGATCACAAAGTGTGTACATGTTTTGCTTTTATGAAAACACGGTTATGTGGAAAGGTTCCACAAGACCAATAGTTTATGATTCTATTTACGGAGGCGAGTATATTGCGGTTATTAATCGCAAAAGGAAGTGGTATGGATCAAGGATACATGACCAAACTCTAGTAGTCACGAGTTATCGGATTTATGGTTGTTTATTGCGTGAGACGCAATAGTACAAGCCAAAAATGCCGAGGTCACAACCACTTCTAGCCAATACTCAGAAAATTTCATTTGATCCATGAAATTTTATGAAAAGATGTGATCGTAGGTATTGGAAATGTTCCAATCCTGATGATGATTAACACTAGCGGGAACGTGCGGACCCGTTTACAAAACCGCTCTCTCTAGTCGCGCGTGACTGTCATGCGATGACTATGGGTATGGAGATACCTAGAGGAGGAAGAAGAGAGTAGAGTGTAGTTATCTAATACGATAGTCCTCGCAGGTTATGGGTATGGAGATACCCATAGGTAAACGTTGTATCACCCAAATACTTAGTCCATATGAATGCATTCCTTTTAAAAATTTTGTTTACTTAATTTAAATATGCATTCACCTTATATGAAAACAGTGTGCGGGTTGTGTAATATGATTGTTACATGAACCTTGATTTGAACTTGTGTGGACGTCGACATGGTTGAGGACCATGTGCAGCGAAACCGTCACACTTAAAGTGTCATTTCTAAACATCCCTACTCGCGGATCAGCTTGCTTAAGAGAGAAGCATTTCTATTATTGGATAGACTGAACGCGTACACTAGTACGTTTGCCGAGGAGATGATTATGTTTTGCTAATCATGGGACAAGGTGCTTGTCGAATCGGGAACGTAGATATATGTTAGGTTACATGTATTGGATATGACCAAAGCCGCGAGTCCATGACATGGTTTAGTCATTATAGATGGACTTGTGACGGATGGGGTTTTAGATTCTTCATACTTGAGGGGATCATTGATTGCGTTACGTGCGTAACACAATGCTTTGATATGATCTTACGCTCACCGTAACAGGGAGTTAAAAGGGTCATCATTGGGTATTGTCCGAAACACGGAATTCAATGTGAGTCTCCAAGATAGGAATTGTTTATTCCGAAAGGAAGAGATATCTCTTAGGCGCCGCTCGATGAGTCGATTAACGAAATCTCTGGCCAGAGTCAATGATATTAATGGTTAATATCGATTGAAATTTGTTAAATCAACTCGGAATCGGGGAATAAGTATAGTTAATCAAATTATAAGGATGACTATTACCATGCCTTTTGATTAACGGATATCGCAAACAAGAGAACTAGTAACCGCTATTCGAGATAGGCACAATGATCACAATCATTTTTCGTTTTAACATGGGTAGCCATGATGGAGTGACTAGATCCCGCTCATGGGCTTGTAGTGCCATGGAAACGGCCTACTGCCATCGTTAAACGAACCTACACGGTCACACAACGAGTCGTACTATGTCGGGCTTGATTGCAAGTTTTTGCACATTGGATGTGCATGGCTTTAGCGTATTTGATACGCGGGCCAGATTCTCTGATATAGTGTATATGTGATATACATGAGTACCTTTTAGGTAAATCTGAAACTGAGTGGGAGACTGAAGGAAATACAGTTTTGGATCATCGCTAAAATGGTACGTAGGACAAACGAACGTACGCGTTCGTGGGCATATGAAACAGATTAGTAAAACTGGTATAACTTTCAGTAGGAAACTCCGATTTGAATGGTTCAAATTGGTTTAGTTAGATAATGAGATTATCTAGAACTTTCATGTTGTAATATATTTCATTTGAACGAAGTATCAGTATCGTTCTAATGAAATACCGAAAGGGTGCGACAGTTTGACATACAGTCAGTAAAACGGCCGTAACTTTCGGGTCCGAACTCCAATTGGGCTGGGCCAAATTGGGTTGGAAAGATAATTAGATTATCTACAACTTTCGTAAATATTCAAAGTCGGTTGGAACGATTTAATATTTTCGTTCTGACAGATTACTGAAAGGGTGTATGCAGTTTTCTGTTTGAAAAGGTGTATAGAAGATATACATACCTTTTGGCCCATCCTTATCCTATGGATATATATAGGATGTTTCTCTCTCTCTCATCAGTCCAACCAGTTGAATAATTAGATTAGTTCAACCAGAAAATTAATGGAGTTAATTTAGAATTAATCCAGAAATTAAGAGACTCTAATCACTTGATGAAAGAGTGCGAAGAGATTGAGAGAGAAGGAGAAAAGAGTTTTCTCCGTCTAGAGAATCGAAACGCAATCATGCAAGTTCGCCGGTGCATCGTCTAGGCAGGTGCATCCGCGACCGAGGTGCTACGACTCACGGTGGATACGGGTAGAGGAGCGACACATGTGGCTCTTCGTTGTGATCAAACCGGAGAAGTAATCGAGTAACGGGCTGTGGAATCATGCGGGCATGGAACGCACGAAGACAACCCGAGGCGTGTCGAAACGGTGGGAGACGTGCGGTATGGGACGTACGGGCTAGTCACCAACGTGACACCGAAGGAAATAGAAGGCGGCGATCAACCCTTCGTGTGCCATCAATTTGGCACTGGTATGAATCTGTCCTTCTATTCGCATCATACCCTCGAAGTCGTGGCGTGATCTCGGGAATCGGGGAATCGAACTTCGAGGGTATATTAGATAAATTGAGAAAATATTAATTTCATAGAATCATATGGTGACTATTAAAATCCTTTTAGATACCATATTAAACAATGGTCAATTTCAGATCTAATATTAGACATATTAAACAATTTAAAACATATGGTGATAACTAGTGTATATTCTATTATTGGCCACGAATGTACGACTACATTCGTTTATCCTTGTGTACACTTTTACGGTTGATCCGAAACTGTATTTCTTTCAGTCTCCCACTCAATTTCAGATCTACCTAAAAGGTACTCATGCATATCCAATACGCACGATTTTAGAGAATATAGCTCGCGTATCAAATACCAAGCTATGCACATCCAATGTGCCGATTTTATGATCAAGCCCGACTTAGTACGACTCGTTGTGTGACCATGTAGGTTCGACTTAACGATGGTAGTAGGTTGTTTCCAATGCCTACAAGCTCATGAGCGGGATCTAGTCACTCCATCATAGCTACCCATGTTAAACGAAAAATGATTGTGATCATTGTGCCTATCTCGAATAGCGGTTACTAGTTCTCTTGTTTACGATATCCGTTAATCAAAAGGCATGGTAATAGTCATCCTTATAATTTGATTAACTACACTTATTCCCCGATTCCGAGTTGAGTTAACAAATTTCAATCGATATTAACCATTAATATCATTGACCGTGGCCACGGTTTTCGTTAATCGACTCATCGAGCGGCGCCTAAGAGATATCTCTTCCTTTCGGAATAAACAATTCCTATCTTGGAGACTCACATTGAATTTCGTGTTTCGGACAATACCCAATGATGACCCTTTTAACTCCCTGTTACGGTGAGCGTAAGATCATATCAAAGCATTGTGTTACGCACGTAACGCAATCAATGATCCCCTCAAGTATGAAGAATCTAAAACCCCATCCGTCGCAAGTCCATCTATAATGACTAAACCATGTCATGGTCTCGCGGCTTCGGTCATATCCAATACATGTAACCTAACATATATCTACGTTCCCGATTCGACAAACACCTTGTCCCATGATTAGCAAAACATAATCATCTCCTCGGCTAACGTACTAGTGTACGCGTTCAGTCTATTCCCTTGTAATAGTAATGCTTCTCTCTTAAGCAAACTGACCCGCGACTAGGGATGTTTAGAAATGACACTTTAAGTGTGACGGTTTCGCTGCACATGGTCCTCAACCATGTCGACGTCCACACAAGCTCAAATCAGGGTTCATGTAACAATCATATTACACAACCCGCACACAGTTTTCATATAAGGTGAATGCATGAAAATTTAAGTAAACAAAATTTTTTAAAAGGGATACATTCATATGGACTAAGTATTTGGGTGATACAACGTTTACCTATGGGTATCTCCATACCCACAACCTGCGAGGACTATCGTATTAGATAACTACACTCTACTCTCTTCTTCCTCCTCTAGGTATCTCCATACCCATAGTCATCGCATGACAGTCACGCGCGACTAGAGAGAGCGGTTTTGTAAACGGGTCCGCACGTTCCCGCTAGTGTTAATCTTCTGCAGGATTGGAACATTTCCAATACCCACGATCACATCTTTTCGCAAAATTTCATGGATCAATGAAATTTTCTGAGTATTAGTTAGAAGTGGTTGTGACCTCGGCATTTTTGGCTTGTACTATTGCGTTTCACGCAATAAACAACCATAAATCCGATAACTCGTGGCTACGAGAGTTTGGTCATGTATCCTTGATCCATACCACTTCTTTTTGCGATTAATAACCGCAATATACTCGCCTCCGTAAATAGAATCATAAACTATTGGTCTTGTGGAACCTTTCCACATAACCGAGTTTTCATTTAAGCAAAACATGTACACACTTTGTGATCGAAAGTCGTGCTACATATTTGGACGTGCTTAATCTTTGGAAACTGTTGTTGTTATATCTCTTTATAACCAACACGTCCTCCACACCATTATAGATAAAAAATCCTGAATTCTTTCGCAAAGTATTCAAGGATAAACCTCACCGCTATCAATACAAATCTCGATGGGTTTAAATATACATAACCATTATGTATATATTTGTATAACCATTATACATTCACAAGAGTTAGTCTCATGTAATCGAATTACATTCAAACTCATGTGATTCCCACGAATTGTATTGAAGGTGAATTAGACGCTTTATTTGTACGACAGATAGCCACATACATATCATGACAGATATAATAGATCCTAACATCAAAATGTAAGGCATCATATTATTACTTTTCGCGCTGCTTGATGTCTCACATCGAGCCGTTGAAAATTTCTGTCATTCGACATTTCGATTTAACTCCTCCAAGGAGTTTACATGTTGAAAACCATTTTCAACAATATGTCGATATATGTGCTATAAAATAGAACGAGGAACTTCTTAGATCTATCCTATAGATCTTCACGCTTATTTCATAAGCGGTCTCGTCTAAATCCTTTGTCGTTACAAGAAATATAACGCAGCTCCCACTAACCTTCATGTGTACACAAAGTTTCCATTCGTTTCGACAATTTTATAACAGTTTATAACTTCGTCAAAAACGAATATTCCATTTCCGAGAAGCTTTCTCTAATCCATCATATGGATCGTTAAAGCGTGCATGTCTTATCCCCGATTCTTATGAATCGACAAAACCGTAAGGTTGTGTCAAGTACACATCCTTTCATAAAATTTCTGTCAAGAAATTCGGTTTTGACATCCATTTTGCCACATCACATATCACAATACGCGACCATGACAAGCAGAATTTCGAGAATGTGAAAGCATGGCAACATGCGAAAACGTTTCTTCATAGTCCGACTATGAATTGCATGAAACTCTTCGCAAAAAGCCTCGCTTTACATATATGCGTATTCCTATCCATGTCGGTTCTTCATCTTGAAAAACCCACTCACATTTCACGGGTCTAACCCAGAAAATAATGAAATCAAGTTCTGAACTTGATAATTTACATGGATCGAATCTCAGATTTCATGACACCATGTCATGTGGAATCAACTTTTCATAGCATCATTGTAAGATATCGAATCATCATATGATTTCGATCTATCATCATTAGCCTTGATAAATTCGTATTTACCGGCTTATGATATAGCCTACTTGATCTACGAAAAATTCCTTTGTGTGTTCGACTTGCGTTCATCAATTCTTGATGAAGCCATGTCAACTTTCATCGGTACAATGTTCATTTTCAAATCACGAACTCTTTCGAGATTTATTCTACTCCCACTAGCCCGCATAGAGATAAATGGCACCAAGTTACAAACTTGTGCGAATCTAGTCCTCCTCCAAGAAGGCATCTCTTCGAGCCACGAAAATCTCATTTTCGTCGGGACGTTAGAATTAACATCATTTAGTTTCCTTAAGGATAAACGAACAATTTTTCAGATTTGGGATTGAGTTTAATCGAAACAAATTTCGAAATATACCCACATCCTCAAATCTGTACAAATGACCACTTCGGAACCATTCCGATCCATATCTCATATGGTCTTTTGTACCGATTAGAAGGTTTATGGTCCATATCTTATATGTAACCATTAATTAGTGCCGCTGTCTCAAGGGCGTATCCCCAAAACATTTTTGGGAGATCCTATTGACTTATCATTTATCGAACCATGTCCAACATGCGTTCATTTCCTCTTTTCGGACACATCTCAATGTTCCGAATAAAGGCAATCGTGAAACGATTCCACAATCATAAATGATCATCAATATTCATAACTCAAATATCGCCTCTTCGATCCTATCGAAAGGTTTAGCTCAAATACTCGCCTTCTCGATCCTATCGAAAAGCTTTGATTTTCTTGCTTTGTTGATTTCGTATTTCGTTTTTGAAACTCTTTGAACCTTTCAAAAGTTTCCATTTCGGCACGCATTAAATAGATATTTTCATATCTACTTTAACCGTCCATAAACGTAACAAAATACCGATAGCCTCCTCTTGCCTCGGAACTTATCGGAACATTACATCTAAATGTAATTTCCAATAATTCGTTGGATCTTTCTCCAACCTTTGGAGAATGATGCCATTGTCGTCTTGCCTAATAAATAAGTATCGCATTAATCAATCGAATCTAATTCGAATGATTCTAGCAATCCATCACATGGAATCTAGATACGCGAGTCTTGTTTATATGGCTAAGACGGCAATGCCAAAGGAAGCAATCAACTTCTAGGTTTAATCCTCCTCGGATTTCACCATTCTTTGAGTCACTAGTTTGGACAACTCCTTGTCCGAACTTTCCATTTTGGAAAACATTTTCCCAAAATACCCTTAGACATACATTTCTTTCGATCCCGCTTTTGAATTACAAGGACATCCATGCATCTTTATGCTTTGGATTCCCCAGAAACTCTAAGTATCTCCTATTCAAATTTCCATCGCATCAAATGCAATTTCGGGATCGACTTATCTATCGAATGCATATGATATTCGGTCACGAAGATCAAATCTCGTACCATCAACACACGAGTGTTAATCAAAGACCCATAAGGCGTCTCAAAATTAACCTACTCTTTGAGCCGCATTGAGTCATTCAACGCGCCCTAGCTCTTGAAACTATTTCATGAGCGTTGTGTTTTACTTTCATATACACCCGAATTCTTAAAACAATTTTGAGAATATGCGTCTATACATGCCACCACAAGGCACGTAATATCGTTCGATTCCTTCTTAAAGTTTATCGAACCCGGCATTCTCTAAAGCCAATGCCTCGAGCCCCGAATCTACCATTTCCGTGTCCAACACGTTCCTTTAAGTCTAAAGAACTATTCTTTAACTATCAAGGTTAATCATGGTAATTCCGGCCCAAAAGCTATCTATCATATCGATCTCAACGATATATTTGGTGTTGCTTGAAAACATAATTCTAAACGGATGATGAAGATTAACTCCTAACCGTGCGTACTTAATCTATATGCTTATATGATGAATATATGATAGTGTTATTTTATCGAATCGATAACCCTCATACCGATACGGGACTCCAAGTCCATAACACTCAAGACCCATATTTTACGATCCTCCCATAAGTGACTATGGCCGACAAATGAGATCTCGATATTTTAGGTAGGATTAAATCCAATCGTATCCAATACGACTCTTGAACCTTTATAGGATTTCGGTGATGGATCGTATCCAATACAATCCCAGTTCCGTGTGTGCATCCTATCTATGCCCCGAACTCCAATCGGATTGGCTTGGACGGTTAAGTCATAACCATATCCATCGTATCGTTCAATTGAACTACTCACGTGCCCGACTATGGCCTGAAACCACGTGAGTCCTCAATTAACGCTTACCACCCGCACCAATATATACAATAGTACGTGCCCGACTTTGGCCTGAAACCACGCACTATGTCATATCAATCTCGATGGTTGTGAATATGGAAGGCATTTCCATGACTTAAATATTATGAGGGATCATACCATTGTATGTTTGTAAATTCGTGACATAATCCAATTATATCACTATCACAAGATTTTCAATATGCATATGATTTTATTTAGGAGTCTAATTATTCTAAATAATTATCTAATAATATGCTAGTATGATTGATGCCGATCAAATCGATATAAAGAACTCAAAATTCCAAGTTGTGTAGCCAAAGTTATCACGAAAACAAAATCAGCAACCAGAAACCAGTCCGTTGTAACGCAACATAGTCCGTTACAACGGACCTCCAGTATACTTGGCACTCCGTTACAACGGAAGTCCAGTCCGTTACAACGCTATTTATTTCGGAGTTTGGCCAAAATTGCCAGAAACATGTCCGTTGCAACGCAACCTTGGTCCGTTACAACGCTATTTTCTGCAAACCTTTGTCCAAATTTCCAGAAACCTGTCCGTTACAACGCAACATATAGTCCGTTGCAACGGACAAAACTGCGAAGAATATTAGGATGAAGAGCTATGGGCGGATACCACTATTAAAATATTAGATATTAATGATATTACGATAGGCACAATGATATATTAAACAATTTATATCTAATTAGTTTCATATGATTAATCATTAATATTGGTATCAATGATTTTAATATTAATGATTCTAATATTAAAATTTGATAACACTGAAAGAAAATACCTTTTAGGTAGATCTCAATGGTGGAATCGAACCGGGCCTACATATCCGCTGCGCGGGCCCGAGGTCGAGGATATTCCCCAGCAGTGGTATCAGAGCGATCGCCATCGATTCGAGGGTCGAATCATAGTCGTATATTGGATATACGCACGGGTTATCAAAGTTCGTACCCGTTTGCATGATGTTAAATATAGAGAAAGTCAAATTCCGTTAAAATCACAAGTGGAATTCGCTAGAGATCGATCAAAAGTTGATTGAGAGTATCTAGGAATGATCGTGAAAAGGTTTCATGATTTATCGTTTTGGAAACGAGCGAAAACGGACGAAACGGCAAAAGCTGCAGAAAGTTAGAATACGAAACAGTGAGTAAAACTAAGATAATTTTCAGTGGAAAACTCCAAATTGATTGGATCAAATTGGCGTAGTTAGATAATGAGATTATATATGACTTTGATACATAAAGTTTTTCCATTTGAACGAATTATCAGTGTCGTTTTTATGGAATACTGAAAGGGTGCGACTGTTTGACATACAGAGACTAAAACGTCCGTATATGTCGCATCGAAACTCCAATTGAGTCCAATCCAATTGGGTTAATTATATGATAAGATTATATAGAACTTTCGTTCACGTTCAAAGTCGGTTGGAACAATTTAATATTTTTGTTTCAACAGAATACTGAAAAGGTGTCTGTAGTTTTCTGGTTGAAAAGGTGTATATTGGATATACTTACCTTTTCGTTTGTTCGTATTTTACTAAAACTGGTATAACTTTCAGTAGAAAATTCCGATTTGAATGGTTCAAATTGTTTTAGTTAGATAATTAGATTATTTAGAACTTTAATGTTGTAATATATTTTATTTGAGCGAAGTATTAGTGTCGTTCTAATGAAATAACGAAAGGGTGCAGAAAAATAATTTTTCTGCCGCCCCGGGGGCAGTTTTTGGCGCCCCGGACGCGTCCCGGGCGAGGTTTTCTCGCGCCCCACGGCCCTTGCGTTACAACGGATGGGGAAGTCCGTTATAACGGACCCTTCTCTGGATGCTGTTTTTGTTTTCGCGATAACTTTGGCTACGAAGCTCGGAATTTTGAGTTCTTTATATCGATTTGATCGGCATCAATCATACTAGCATATAATTAGATAATTATTTAGAATAATTAGACTCCCAAATAAAATCATATGCATATTGAAAATCTTGTGATAGTGATATAATATGATTATGTCACGAATTTAGAAACATGCAATGGCATGATCCCTCATAATATTTAAGTCATGGAAATGCCTTCCATATCCACAACCATCGAGATTGATATGACATAGTGCGTGGTTTCAGGCCATAGTCGGGCACGTACTATTGTATATATTGGTGCGGGTGGTAAGCGTTAATTGGGGACTCACGTGGTTTCAGGCCATAGTCGGGCACGTGAGTAGTTCAATTGAACGATACGATAGATATGGTTATGACTTAACCGTCTAAGCCAATCCGATTGGAGTTCGGGGCATAGATAGAATGCACACACGGAACATGGATTGTATTGGATACGATTCGTCACCGAAATTCTATAAAGGAACGAGAGTCGTATTGGATACGATTGGATTTAATCCTACCTAAAATATCGAGATCTCATTTGTCGGCCATAGTCACTTATGGGAGGATCGTAAAATATGGGTCTTGAGTGTTATGGACTTGGAGTCCCGTATCGGTATGAGGGTTATCGATTCGATAAAATAACACTATCATATATTCTTCATATAAGCATATAGATTAAGTACGCACGGTTAGGAGTTAATCTTCATCATCCGTTTAGAATTATGTTTTCTAGCAACACCAAATATATCGATGAGATCGATATGATAGATAGCTTTTGGGCCGGAATTACCGTTATTAACCTTGATAGTCAAAGAATAGTTCTTTGACTTAAAGGAACGTGTTGGACACGGAAATGGTAGATTCGGGGCTCAATGCTATGGCTTTAGAGAAAGCCGGGTTCGATAAACTTTAAGAAGGAATCGAACGATATTACGTGCCTTGTGGTGGCATGTATAGACGCAAATTTCTCAAAAATTGTTTTGAGAATTCGGGTGTATATGAAAGTAAAACACAACGCTCATGAAATAGTTTCAAGAGCTAGAGCGCGTTGAATGGTTCGATGCGGCTCAAAGAGTAGGTTAATTTTGAGACGCCTTATGGGTCTTTGATTAACACTCGCGTGTTGATGGTACGAGATTTGATCGTCGTGACCGAATATCACATGCATTCGATAGATAAGTCGATCCCGAAATTGCATGATATGTGATTTAAAATTGAATTGGAGATGCTCGGAGTATCCGAGGAATCCAATGTATATAGATGCGTGGATGTCCTTGTAATTCAAAGAAGGGATCGAAAGAAATGTATGTCTAAGGGTATTTTGGGAAAATGTTTTCCCAACAGAAAGTTTGTACAAAGAGTTGTCCAAACTAATGACTCAAAGAATAGTGAAATCCGAGGAGGATTAAACCAAGAGGTTGATTGCTTCTTTTGGCATTGCCGTCTTGGCCATATAAACGAGATTCGCGTATCTAGATTCCATATGATGGATTGCTAGAATCATCCGAATTAGATTCGATTGATTAATGCGATACTTATCTATTAGGCAAGACGACAATGGCATCATTCTCCAAAGGTTGGAGAAAGATCCAACGAATTATTGGAAATTACATTTAGATGTAATGTTCCGATAAGTTCCGAGGCAAGAGGAGGCTATCGGTATTTTGTTACGTTTATGGACGGTTAAAGTAGATATGAAAATATCTATTTAATGCGTGCCGAAACGGAGATTTTTGAAAGGTTCAAAGAGTTTCAAAAACGAAATACGAAATCAACTAAGCAAGAAAATCAAAGCTTTTCGATAGGATCGAGAAGGCGAGTATTTGAGCTAAACCTTTCGATAGGATCGAAGAGGCGATATTTGAGTTATGAATATTGATGATCATTTATGATTGTGGAATCGTTTCACGATTGCCTTTATTCGGAACATTGAGATGTGTCCGAAAAGAGGAAATGAACGCATGTTGGACATGGTTCGATAAATGATAAGTCAATAGGATCTCCCAAAAATATTTTGGGGATACGCCCTTGAGACAGTGGCACTAATGAATGGTTGCATTAAGATATGGACCATAAACCTTCTAATCGGTACAAAAGACGCCATATGAGATATGGATCGGAATGGTTCCGAAGTTGTCACTTGTACAGATTTGAGGATGTGAGTATATTTCGAAATTTGTTTCGGTTAAACTCAATCCCAAATCTGGAAATTGTTCGTGTATCCTTAAGGTAACTAAAGGGTATTAGTTCTAACGTCCCGACGAAAATTAGATTTTCGTGGCTTGAAGAGATGCCTTCTTGGAGGAGGACTAGATGCGCACAAGTTTGGAACTTGGTGTCATTAATCTCTATGCGGGTTAGTGGGAGTAGAATAAATCTCGAAAGAGTTCGTGATTTGAAAATGAACATTGTACCGATGAGAGTTAACATGGCTTCATCAAGAGTTGATGAACGTAAGTCGAACACACAAAGGAATTTTTCGTAGATCAAGTAGGCTATATCATAAGCCGGTAAATACGGATTTATCGTGGCTAATGATGATAGATTGAAATCATATGATGATTCGATATCCTACAAGGATGCTATGAAAAGTTGATTCCACATGACATGGTGTCATGAAATCTGAGATTCGATCCATGTGAATTATCAAGTTTGGAACTTGATTTCATTACTTTCTGGGTTAGACCCGTGAAATGTGAGTGGGTTTTTCAAGATGAAGAACCGACATGGATAGGAATACGCATATATGTAAAGCGAGGCTTTTTGCGAAAAGTTTCATGCAATTCATAGTCGGACTATGAAGAAACGTTTTCGCTTGTTGCCATGCTTTCCCATTCTCGAAATTCTGCTTGCCATGGTCGCGTATTATGACTATGTGATGTGGCCAAATGGATGTCAAAACCGAATTTCTTGACAGAAATTTTATGAAAGGATGTGTACTTGACACAACCTTACGGTTTTGTCGATTCATAAGAATCGGGGATAAGATATGCACGCTTTAACGATCCATATGATGGATTAGAGAAAGCTTCTCGGAATTGGAATATTCGTTTTGACGAAATTATAAACTGTTATAAAATTGTCGAAACGAATGGAATCTTTGTGTATACATGAAGGTTAGTGGGAGCTGCGTTATATTTCTTGTAACGACAAAGGATTTAGACGAGACTGCTTATGAATTAAGCGTGAAGATCTATAGGATAGATCTAAGAAGTTCCTCGTTCTATGTTATAGCACATATATCGACATATTGTTGAAAATGGTTTTCAACATGTAAATTCCTTGGAGGAGTTAAATCGAAATGTCGAATGACAGAAATTTTCAACGACTCGATGTGAGACATCAAGCAGCGCGAAAAGTAATAATATGATGCCTTACATTTGATGTTAGGATCTATTATATCTGTCATGATATGTATGTGACTATCTGTCATACAAATAAAGCGTCTAGTTCACCGTCAATAAAATTCATGGAAATCACATGAGTTTGAATGTAATTCGATTACATGAGACTAACTCTTGTGATTGTATAATGGTTATACAAATATATACATAATGGTTATCTATATTTAAAACCCATCGGGATTTGTTTTGATAGAGGTGAAGTTTATCCTTGAATACTTTGCGAAAGAATTCAGGATTTATTATCTATAATGGTGTGGAGGACGTGTTGGTTATAAAGAGTTATAACAAACAACAGTTTCCAAAGATGAAGCACGTCCAAATATGTAGCACGACTTTCGATCACAAAGTGTGTACATGTTTTGCTTAAATGAAAACACGGTTATGTGGAAAGGTTCCACAAGACCAATAGTTTATGATTCTATTTACGGTGGCGAGTATATTGCGGTTATTAATCGCAAAAGGAAGTGGTATGGATCAAGGATACATGACCAAACTCTAGTAGTCACGAGTTATCGGATTTATGGTTGTTTATTGCGTGAGACGCAATAGTACAAGCCAAAAATGCCGAGGTCACAACCACTTCTAGCCAATACTCAGAAAATTTCATTTGATCCATGAAATTTTATGATAAGATGTGATCGTAGGTATTGGAAATGTTCCAATCCTGATGATGATTAACACTAGCGGGAACGTGCGGACCCGTTTACAAGACCGCTCTCTCTAGTCGCGCGTGACTGTAATGCGATGACTATGGGTATGGAGATACCTAGAGGAGGAAGAAGAGAGTAGAGTGTAGTTATCTAATACGATAGTCCTCGCAGGTTATGGGTATGGAGATACCCATAGGTAAACGTTGTATCACCCAAATACTTAGTCCATATGAATGCATTCCTTTTAAAATTTTTGTTTACTTAAATTAAATATGCATTCACCTTATATGAAAACAGTGTACGGGTTGTGTAATATGATTGTTACATGAACCTTGATTTGAACTTGTGTGGACGTCGACATGGTTGAGGACCATGTGCAGCGAAACCGTCACACTTAAAGTGCCATTTCTAAACATCCCTAGTCGCGGATCAGCTTGCTTAAGAGAGAAGCATTTCTATTATTGGATAGACTGAACGCGTACACTAGTACGTTTGCCGAGGATATTAATATGGTGATAACTGATACACCATTTAAACATCAATTTACCATATGTATCTCAATTTACACAATTTCAGATTAAATTACACAAAAAGGATAAATCATATTAAACAATTTACACATATTAAACAATTTCATATGAATATTAATTGTTTTAATTGTTTTAAATTTACACAAAAAGGATAAATCATATTAAACAATTTACACATATTAAACAATTTCATATTAAATTTACACATATTAATATTAATTGCATTCACCTTTAAAAGAAGGATTTTAATTTTATATTTCTTTCTGGTATCATATAAAACATATGGTGATAACTGATGGTAAATTGAGATTCATATGAAATTGTTTAATATTAATATAATTAATTTAAAACAATTTAAATATGTTAGATTCAATATTTTAGATTCAATATGTAGATTCAATACGGTGGATAAGTTTTATTAAAATCCGTCTTCTTCTTATAATAAATACTAATATTAGATATTAATGATTAATCATATGAAACTAATTAGCTCTTTTTCTTGTGTATATTGGGCAGAATAATCACTTGCTTAGAATGATTCAACTGATTGAATTGCTTAGTGAGGAGAGAGAAAGTATCCTATTTATATCTAATAGGATCAGGATTAGCCAAAAGGCATGTATATCCAATATACACCCTTTCACACAGAATACTGCATGAACCTGGTCAGTATTCTGTCCAGACGAAATTGATAACTTTCTCTGACAGAAAATCACCCAACATGAAAGTTGTAGATAATCCAATTATCTACACAATCCAATTTGGCCCAGCCCAATTGGAGGTCAAATTGAATCCATATTAATATTTCAGTATTTAATTAGATTATCTCGTACCCGTTGCAAAATACATATTAATAGAGAATCATATCCTTAGTCCATATTGTTCTACATATAATTTCTAATTTCTATTGTTTACGAATAGAAAATTGTTTACAAAAATGTGTGGGATATATCAAATTGAGCTGTCAGTACGATGCAAATAGAAGGTTAGATCCATACCAGTTCCAAATTGATGGAACACGAAGGGTTGATCGCTGCCTCCTATTCCTCCGGTCACGTTGGTGACTTTACGCGCGTCCCACACCGTGCGTCCTTCACCGTTCGTTCCCGTTCTTCGATCCTTCGGTTCGATCACAACGGAGAGCCCCAAGTGTTGCTCCTCCACACGTATCCACCTTGAGTCGGAAGACGCCGGACACGGATACACCCGCCTAGACGATGTATCGGTGCACTTGCTTGATCTCGATCGATTCTCTCTTAATCTCTCTTCGTGCCTTTTCACTCACAAAAGATCAAATCTGAATTTGCTCTTTTCTTGTGTCTTGGGCAGAATATTGCTTTGAATTACTTCTGAATTCCTTTTGAATTCCTTAGTGAAGATGAGAGAGAATATCCTATTTATACCTAATAGGATAAGGATTAGCTAAAAGGCATGTATATCCAATATACACCCTTTCACACAGAAAACTGTATGAACCTGTTCAGTATTCTGTCCAGACGAAATTGATAAATTTCTCTGACAGAAAATCAACCAACACGAAAGTTGTAGATAATCTTATTATCTACACAACCCAATTTGGCCCAGCCCAATTGGAGTTCGTATACAAAAGTTATGACTGTTTTACTAACTGTATGTCATACTGTTGCACCCTTTCGGTATTTCACAGAAACGACACTTATACTTCGTTCATATGAAATATATTTCTATATGAAGGTTGTAGATAATCTCATTATCTATCTAACCCAATTTGAACCATTCTAATTGGATTTTCCCACTGAAAGTTATGGCCACGAATGTACGACTACATTCGTTTATCCTTGTGTACACTTTTACGGTTGATCCGAAACTGTATTTCTTTCAGTCTCCCACTCAATTTCAGATCTACCTAAAAGGTACTCATGCATATCCAATACGCACGATTTTAGAGAATATAGCTCGCATATCAAATACCAAGCTATGCACATCCAATGTGCCGATTTTATGATCAAGCCCGACTTAGTACGACTCGTTGTGTGACCATGTAGGTTCGACTTAACGATGGCAGTAGGTTGTTTCCAATGCCTACAAGCTCATGAGCGGGATCTAGTCACTCCATCATAGCTACCCATGTTAAACGAAAAATGATTGTGATCATTGTGCCTATCTCGAATAGCGGTTACTAGTTCTCTTGTTTACGATATCCGTTAATCAAAAGGCACGGTTATAGTCATCCTTATAATTTGATTAACTATACTTATTCCCCGATTCCGAGTTGAGTTAACAAATTTCAATCGATATTAACCATTAATATCATTGACTGTGGCCACAGTTTTCGTTAATCGACTCATCGAGCGGCGCCTAAGAGATATCTCTTCTTTTCGGAATAAACAATTCCTATCTTGGAGACTCACATTGAATTCCGTGTTTCGGACAATACCCAATGATGACCCTTTTAACTCCCTGTTACGGTGAGCGTAAGATCATATCAAAGCATTGTGTTACGCACGTAACGCAATCAATGATCCCCTCAAGTATGAAGAATCTAAAACCCCATCCGTCGCAAGTCCATCTATAATGACTAAACCATGTCATGGTCTCGCGGCTTCGGTCATATCCAATAGATGTAACCTAACATATATCTACGTTCCCGATTCGACAAACTCCTTTGTCCCATGATTAGCAAAACATAATCATCTCCTCGGCAAACGTACTAGTGTACGCGTTCAGTCTATTATCTAATAATAGAAATGCTTCTCTCTTAAGCAAGCTGATCCGCGACTAGGGATGTTTAGAAATGACACTTTAAGTGTGACGGTTTTACTGCACATGGTCCTCAACCATGTCGACGTCCACACAAGTTCAAATCAAGGTTCATGTAACAATCATATTACACAACCCAGCACACAGTTTTCATATAAGATAGATGCAAAATGAAAAAATTTTAAAATTCTGAAATTGCATTACTATAAGATAAGTTTGGGGTGATACAACGTTTACTAATCTATTAGACTAATCTCGTCCTACGAAATTATCGTTTTAGATAACTAACTACTCTCTTCCTCCTCTAGGTATCTCAAACCTATAGCTGTCGCATGATAATCGTGCTTAGCTTGCGAGAGTGGCTTAGTAAACGGGTCCGCAACATTCCTGTCAGTATCAATCTTCTCAATGATCACATCCTTCCTTTGCAAAATCTCACGGATCAAGTGAAATTTTCTGAGTATGTGCTTGGAGCGGTGATGTGCCCTCGGTTCCTTGGACTGTGCTATTGCGCCCGTATTGTCGCAATACACAACTACAGGTTCCGAGATGCTCGGGACTACACCAAGCTCCGACACAAACTTCTTGATCCAAACCGCCTCCTTTGCCGCTTCGGAAGCCGCAATATACTCCGATTCAGTTGTAGAGTCTGCTATCGTGGGTTGTTTGGAACTTTTCCAAACTACCGCTCCACCATTTAGACAAAACACGTATCCGCTTTGTGATCGAAAGTCATCGACACATGTTTGGAAACTGGCGTCGGTATATCCATTGATGACCAACCCGGATGTCTTTCCACCATAAATTAGAAATTGATCCTTAGTTCTTCGTAAGTACTTAAGGATGTTCTTAACCGCGATCCAATGCATATCCCCTGGATTAGATTGGTAACGCGAAACGACGCTCAATGCATACGACACATCGGGGCGCGTACAAATCATGGCATACATAATTGATCCAACCGCCGAAGCGTATGGAACAATACTCATCGCATTCTTATCTTCGCTCGATGTCGGACATTGAGCTTTAGAATACGATATGCCACTCGACATTGGAAGAAGTCCTTTCTTCGAATTTTGCATTGAAAACCGTTTCAACACTTTGTCGATGTACGTGCTTTGACTCAAGCCGAGTAACTTCTTGGATCTATCTCTATAAATCCTCACGCCTAATATATAGGCGGCCTCGCCCAAATCTTTCATAGCGAAACGAGTATTTAAATACTTCTTAACATCCGTAAGCATCGGAATGTCGTTTCCTATGATCAAGATGTCGTCTACATATAGTACAAGAAATACTACGCGGCTCCCACTAACCTTCTTGTATACACAAGGTTCTTCTACGTTTTTCATGAAATTATATTCTCGTATAACTTCATCGAAACGTATGTTCCAACTCCGAGAAGCTTGCTTCAATCCATAAATGGATCGTTGCAACTTGCACACTTTATTCGGACTCTTCGAATCGACAAAACCCTCGGGCTGTGTCATGTACACATCCTCTTCTAAGTTCCCGTTAAGGAATGCGGTTTTGACATCCATTTGCCAAATCTCGTAGTCATAATACGCAGAGATAGCAAGTAAGATCCGTATGGATTTAAGCATAGCTACTGGTGAAAACGTTTCTTCATAGTCGACACCATGAATTTGTTTGAAACCTTTCGCCACAAGCCGTGCTTAAGTGTTCACATTCCCATCCATGTCGGTCTTCTTCTTGAAAACCCACTTACATCCCACTGGTTTAACCCCGGGAGGTGGATCAATCAAGTTCCAAACTTGATTATCGTACATGGATTGAATCTCGGATTTCATGGCAGTTTGCCACTTATCGGAATCCTCGCTTTTCATAGCCTCGCGATAAGATGTCGGTTCATCATCTATGAATTCGACTTCATCGTCATTTGCCACGATAAAACCATATCGTATAGGCTCTTGACGAATCCTACCCGATCTACGAATTGCGCCTTGTGCACTTGACTCCGGATCCTCAACATTTGAGGAAACCGGATCAACGTTCATCGGTTCAACGTTTGTTTGCGGTTCTCGAATTTCGTCGAGATCTATTTCATATCCATCCACTCTTTTAGATATAAATTCCTCCTCTAAGAAGGTACCTCCACGAGCAACAAACACTTTGTTCTCGTATGGATGATAGAAATAATATCCCTTTGTTTCCTTGGGATAACCTACAAATAAACATTTTTCAGATTTGGGATCGAGTTTATCCGCGATTAATCTGCGGACATAAGCTTCACATCCCCAAATCTTAACGTAAGACAATTTCGGAACTTTTCCGGTCCATATCTCATATGGTGTCTTAGGTACCGATTTAGAAGGTATGCGGTTTAATAAGTAAGCCGCTGTCTCTAGGGCATATCCCCAAAACGATTTTGGAAGGGAAGTTTGACTCATCATGGATCGAACCATGTCCAACAAGGTTCGGTTCCTCCTCTCGGACACGCCATTCCATTGTGGCGTTCCTGCCGGAGTCCATTGTGGAACTATTCCACAATCTTTTAGATGATCTTCAAACTCATAGCTCAAATATTCGCCACCTCGATCCGATCGAATGGCTTTAATTTTCTTGCCAAGCTGATTTTCAACTTCGTTTTGAAACTCTTTGAACTTTTCAAAGGTCTCCGCTTTCGTACGCATCAAATAAATATATCCATATCTAATATGATCATCCGTAAACGTAACAAAGTATCGATAGCCTCCTCTTGCCTCGATGCTCATCGGTCCACACACATCGGAATGTATGAGTTCCAATAGATCGTTGGACCGCTCTCCGACCTTGGAGAACGGCGCCTTAGTCATTTTGCCAAGCAAACAAGATTCACAATTCCCAAATGAATCCAATTCAAATGAGTCTAGCATTCCATCTTTATGGAGTCTAGCAATGCGTTTCTCATTCACATGACCGAGACGACAATGCCAAAAGAAAGTCCGATTATCAACTTTAGGTTTAATCCTTTTTGCATTAACGTTATATATGGACTTATTATTTCCGTGATCGAAATCCAACACATAAAGACCATTTTCTAACAGAACATTTCCATAGATAATAGAATCCTTACATATCGAAAACTCATTATTCCTAATAACGAATTCATAGCCATCATTGGCCAGTTTCGACACACTTATTATGTTCTTACATAATGTCGGTACATAATAACAATTATTTAGTACTAAAATAAGTCCACTAGGTAAAGTCAAATTAAGTACTCCTACGGCAAACGCAGCAACTCTTGCTCCATTCCCGACGCGTAGATCGACTTCACCCTTTTCCAACCTTCGACTATTTTGAAGAACCTGCATATTTCGACAAATATGAGTCCCACAACCGGTATCCAATACCCAATTAGTCATAGTTGAAATATTAACTTCAATAACGTTAATACCTGAGAGGCCGGTCGCTGAAACCGCCTTGCCCTTCTTCACCTCCTCGAGGTAAGACTTGCAATCGCGCTTCCAATGTCCAGCCTTGTGACAATGAAAGCACGTCTCATCCTTGGATTTCTCCTTTCCCCTTTTATTCGGCTTCGAACGTTTCTTAGCCGAACCGCCCTTGGACTTTGATCTCTTACGATCCTTATTCTGAATTGTGAGAACATTTCCGGCAACTCTTGCCCTGTTCTCTCCGGACGACTTTAACGTCTCCGATTCAAAATTCTTGAGCATTCCGTGAAGCTCAGGGATCGTCTTATCCATCGAATGCATGTGATAGTTAGTCACGAACGGAGAAAACATTGGAGGAAGTGCACACAAGATCAAATCTTGTTGCATAATCTTCGACAATTTCTCTCCTAGCTTCTCAAGACGGTCTATGAGAGCTTGCACCTTCAAAACGTGAGAGCTAACCGAAGACCCCGAAGGCATCTTGCAGTTTACCAACTCTTTGAGCGTACTGAACCGTTCAATACGCTCCTGCTCTTGGAACATTTCCTTGAGCACAACGTCTATGATGTGCGCATCCGAGTCCTCAAACTACTTTTGAAGACTAGCGTCCATACATGCCAACATGAGGCACGTAACATCATTTGAGTCCTTCTTAAGTTTCTCAAACGCGGCCTTTTCTTCGGCCGTAGCATCGGGGCCCGGTTCCACTAGTTCCGTATCCAATACGTGACTCTTGTCCTCTTGCCTGAGAACTATTCTCAGGTTTCGGTGCCAGTCAAAGTAGTTCCGACCCACTAGCTTATCCTTTTCTAAAGTCGATCTAATCGACATGGTGTTGGTGTTACTAGAAGACATATTCTACAAATGAAATAAAAGATTGATTACTAACGTTGCGTACTTATCTTATAGGGCTTATATGATGATTATATGATAGTGTTATTTTATCGAATCGATAACCCTCATACCGATACGGGACTCCAAGTCCATAACACTCAAGACCCATATTTTACGATCCTCCCACAAGTTGCTTTGGCAGACGAATGGGATCTCGCTATTTAGGTAGGATTATATCCAATCACATCCAATGCGACTCTTGAACCTTTATAGGATTTCGGTGATGGATCGTATCCAATACAATCCCAGTTCCGTGTGTGCATCCTATCTATGCCCCGAACTTCCAATCAAGTCGGCTTTGGCCTCAACCCTTACTGGCTAGAACGGTTAAGTCACAACCATACTCATCGTATCGTTCAAATAAACTACTAATAAGTCGGCTTTGGCCTTAACCCTTATCAGTCCATATTTAACGTTTGCCACCCCGTCGATGACTACAATAACCCATGTCGGCTTTGGCCTTAACCCATGTGAGACGTAGTACCGATCATAGTGGTTGTGAATATGGAAGGCATTTCCATGACTTAAATATTATGAGGGATCATGCCATTGCATGTTTCTAAATCCGTGACATAATCCAATTATATCACTATCACAAGATTTTCATAAATGCATATGTATTTATTTGGGAGTCTAATTATTCTAAATAATTATCTAATTATATGCTAGTATGATTGATGCCGATCAAATCGATATAAAGAACTCAAAATTCCAAGTTGTGTAGCCAAAGTTATCACGAAAACAAAATCAGCAACCAGAAACCAGTCCGTTGTAACGCAACATAGTCCGTTACAACGGACCTCCAGTATACTTGGCACTCCGTTACAACGGAAGTCCAGTCCGTTACAACGCTATTTATTTCGGAGTTTGGCCAAATTTTGCCAGAAACATGTCCGTTACAACGCAACCTAGGTCCGTTACAACGCTATTTTCTGCAAACTTTCGTCCAAATTTCCAGAGACCAGTCCGTTACAACGCAACATACAGTCCGTTACAATGGACCAACTGTGTAGAGCTCCGTTACAACGGACCCAGTCCGTTACAACGGACTCCAATAGACACCCTAGGCATCCCCGCAACCTCGTATCAGATACAAGGTCCGTTACAACGGACTCCAAGTCCGTTACAACGGAATATGCAGTTTTCACGGTCCTCCTCACACCCCCGCATCCTATACAGGGTCCGTTACAACGGACACCAAGTCCGTTACAACGGAATATGTGTTTTTTCGAAAAATTCTCAATTTCCTGTATCTGCTACAGTGTCCGTTGCGGATATCAGAGCGATCGCCATCGACTGAAGGGGAATATCCCCGGCCCCGGGCCCGCGCAGCGGATATGTAGGCCCGGTCCGGTTCCCCGATTCCCGAGATCACGCCACGACTTCGAGGGTACGATGCAAATAGAAGGTTAGATCCATACCAGTTCCAAATTGATGGAACACGAAGGGTTGATCGCTGCCTCCTATTCCTCCGGTCACGTTGGTGACTTTACGCGCGTCCCACACCGTGCGTCCTTCACCGTTCGTTCCCGTTCTTCGATCCTTCGGTTCGATCACAACGGAGAGCCCCAAGTGTTGCTCCTCCACACGTATCCACTTTGAGTCGGAAGACGCCGGACACGGATACACCTGCCTAGACGATGTATCGGTGCACTTGCTTGATCTCGATCGATTCTCTATTAATCTCTCTTCGTGCCTTTTCACTCACAAAAGATCAAATCTGAATTTGCTCTTTTTCTTGTGTCTTGGGCAGAATATTGCTTTGAATTACTTCTGAATTCCCTTAGTGAAGATGAGAGAGAAAATCATATTTATACCTAATAGGATAAGGATTAGCCAAAAGGCATGTATATCCAATATACACCCTTTCACACAGAAAACTGTATGAACCTGTTCAGTATTCTGTCCAGACGAAATTGATAAATTTCTCGGACAGAAAATCAACCAACACGAAAGTTGTAGATAATCTTATTATCTACTCAACCCAATTTGGCCCAGCCCAATTGGAGTTCGTATGCAAAAGTTATGACTGTTTTACTAACTATATGTCATACTGTTGCACCCTTTCGGTATTTCACAGAAACGACACTTATACTTCGTTCATATGAAATATATTTCTATATGAAGGTTGTAGATAATCTCATTATCTATCTAACCCAATTTGAACCATTCTAATTGGATTTTCCCACTGAAAGTTATGGCCACGAATGTACGACTACATTCGTTTATCCTTGTGTACACTTTTACGGTTGATCCGAAACTGTATTTCTTTCAAGCGGAACCAAGAAATCCGGGACAGCAAAACCGAGAGTGGCGAGTCGATCGGCGTGACCTTTCATCTCGCGATAAAACTCCGCACATGATTTGGATCCCTTCTTGCCGATGGCGAGCTTGGAATAGAGTTCAAGGAGATGACCAGTGGTGGTTGTATTGTAAAGCGCCTTCAATTGAGACCACACTTGAGCAGTAGTTTCGCAATTTAACACTTGGGTGTTGCAATTTTCGGCCATGGTAGATTGAATCCATCCAAGCAAGAAGAGATCTTGTTGGAGCCATGCGAGATAGGCAGGATTGGGCTTTAATTGCGACTCTTGTTGAAGCAATTTGGGCGGAATATCGTTGCCTTCAAGAAAATCGGTGAGACCATAACCACCAATCAAGGCACGGATTTGATTAGACCATACCAAGTAATTGGTACCGTCAAATTTGACGGAGAGTTGATTATGGAACGTCACAATTTTATTGGCCATTGGAGGAATTTGCAAGAACTAAAAAAGGAGGAAGAGTTGGTTTAGTGCTTACAAAGAAGAGCGTCTTGGAAGTGTTCGAGGAAATGCTTCTATCAACCACGTCTTGAAAGTGTTCGAGGAAATACTTCTATCAACTCTTGCTCCAAGAATGGCGCGTATAGATCCGTCAAGAAGAGGAGGATGTGGCAGCGGAGAGGAGACACGTCGAGGAGCGTCGAGAGATGGTGAAGTCGTGCCGAGGGCCGAGACCAAGATCACCAAGAATCATCAAGAGAGGCTCCTGTGTTGTGCTTGTCTCTTGCTCGATCCAAGTCTTGAATGAAAGTGTTCAATAAAGATTGAATCTTTCTAAAAAAAAAGAGTGAAAAAGAGGTAGATGAACGAGTCGTGAGATCGATCACCTAAAACCTTGCTCTTGATACCATGATAGAATTCAAGACAAAGCAAATAGAAGAGAGTATATTGATTGTGTGAATAATTACAATGGTATGAGACCCTTTTTATAGGGTTGTCTCTTTACCTAACACGTCATACTTATCTTCATAATTAGGCTACCTACTACATATTACATCATGATTACATATCACTAATTAGGTACACCTAACACTAATCTATAATCTCTATTATAATAGTCTCAATTCTTTCTGTAGTTTCAAATTCGGTGATTTGAACATGCCCTTGTTTTTTTCATAAGACTAAAATCCCACGCGCCAAAATAGCATGAAAAGAAACGGTTCAGATAATTTAAGGAGGATGTATGGTATTCATGCCTTCGTTGTCATTTGTCTAATATCTTCAAATTGCACATAATGTATTTAAATCCTACAAAACAAGTGATGAATTATAAATTAGTAAAATAATGCTCATATTTATATTTATATTCGTAAAATATGAATTTAATACATTAAATGCAAGGGCTAAATATTGCGATTGATATCAATCATCGATGAGATTTATATATTTTTTTAGCTTTGATTGATTGAATTGCATGAACTATGTTTATAATCTAGATTCTATTGATTGATTGTTATGTTTACCGCGAAAAGTTCAAATCGAAGTCATCTCTGCAAATTATGTTGATTTTGTGATTTCCTCCAGTATCTAATTTTATTTTGGTAACTGAGTCACTTGTGATCATTTTTGGTTTCATATGATATTACTCAAAGTTTTAAGAAAAAGCTTTGTGTCGTTTGACGTATAAATACTGTAAATTACGAATTTTTTTTATGAAAATGACATTCGTTAGGAATGATTCAACTAACGAAGAAAAATGCATTTAGAACATTCAAAATGACATTTGAATGATGTACTTATCTGTTATTTAGTAAAAATATGTTCAAGCCATCGTATTATTACAAGGTACAATATTACCATGACCTGTTAGCAAAATAATTGGTTACTATTTATTGTGATAAACCCTAAACCCTAAACCAGGAATTAGATTCTTGGATTCAATGACGGATGTCTAAACCCTAACCGGACGGTACGCATAACATGATTTTTTTTTTTGGAAAACACATTTGTATAATATGCAAAACATGATCGAGATGATCATGTACATCGTAAAAAATTCAAAGATACCCCTTACAATTCTCAAAAGGCACATCATACTGGTAAAACGTACAAAATTTAAATTATATGCTTCGAAATTAAAAAAAATACAGAATGTGCTTAAAATGTAAAAATTGAAATACACGATCATAAAATTTGTAAAACACAGTGTTTTAAATAGCGGCGCTATAGCGGATTTTAGGAGGTAAATGCTGCATCGCTTCGGAATTTAGCTCTGTAGCATTTTGTTCCGCTGCAACGCTATAGCGGACTGCTATAGCATTAATCGTTCAAATATAGCGGCCGTAGCGGCGCTATAGCGTGCTTATTATTATTATTATTATTATTATTATTATTATTATTATTATTATTGTTATTATTATTATTATTATTGTTATTATTATTATTATTATTATTATTAAATCATAATAATGTTAAATCTAATAATAACAATAGTAATAATAAAAATATAATAAAATAATAATAGTAATAGTACGAATAATAATAATAATTATTATTATTATTATTGATATTGTTATTAAATAATAATAACAATAATAATAATCATTATTATCATTACACAATAATAATAATTGTTATTAAATAATAGTAATAATAAATAATAATGATAATAATAATTATTATTGTTATTATTATTATGTGTATTAAATAATAATAATTAATATTATTATTATACAATAATAATTATTGTTATTAAATAATAATAATAATAATAATAATAATAATAATAATAATTATTATTATTATTATTATTATTATTATTATTATTATTATTATTATTATAGGAAGAATAAGATCAACAACAACTATTATTAGCATTATTATAATTACAAGCAACATGATAATAAAATAAAAATAAAAGTAATAATAATAATAATATATTTTTCTTAGAGATGAATTTTTAATTTATGTTAGTTTGTGAGGTTGATATAAATAAGCATTTGATATAATTTTGTTTATAATATTGGGCCGCTAAATTATATTTATATGCATATTTAGTATTATAAAAATAATAATTTTGATCAAACTCCGCTGCGATGGTGAAGCGGCGCTATATCGCCCGCTAACGCTAACTGCTAAATCAAATGTCAGAAACGCTGCGTGCCGCTACACGCTATTTAAAACATTGGTAAAACATGATTGGCATTTCAAAAAATACGGAAGAAAGCGAGGAAAAATAAGAATTCTGAATACACACTTGTACAAATTGTCTAATTTATCTCCCTATAAATTTGCAATCCATTCAAGCAATTTAAAGATGTCGGGATTTTTCTTAATCGACCATCGGATCAATATAATCTCTCATATTTGGACCATCCAATTTTTTTATTTTATTGACATTTGTGACATTTGTATTCCATTTCAATTATATTCCATGTAATTATTTTTCTAACAAGCATATCAAAATTAGAGTTCATTACTTTAATTTATTTTTCTTCATCTTCATCTTCATCTTCATACAAAAATTTGTCACATTTCATCATTACAATATCAGTATGTTAATTATAAATATGTTGTATTTATTTCTCTGACAAACATATCAAAATTATATATTTTTTTTCTTCATCTTCATCTTCATGCAAAAAATTTGTCACATTTCACCATTACAACATCAATATGTTCATTATAAATATGTTGTATTTATTTCTCTAACAAACATATCAAAATTAGAGCTCATTATTTTATTTTTCATGTTTCTTCAACTTCATGCAAAAATCCGTCACATTTCACCATTACAATATCAATATGCTAGTTCATTATTTTATTTTTCATGTTTCTTCAACTTCATGCAAAAATGTGTCACATTTCACCATTACAATATTAATATGCTAATAATAAATATGTGACATAATTAATTAATTCTATTTGCCGGATAATAATTTCATATAAATTAGTTGTGAACTCCCGCATCAATAAAAAAATAGTTTTATGTTGCATTTTATTTTCTTATTTTATATTACCCTTTCTTGTAAATTGTTGTGTACATAACTTTAAAAACCGCGGTGAAGCGCGGCAAAATTGTCTAGTTACTTTTTTTGATTAAAATAGAGAGGGCTCACAAGTCCCACTTCTATTATTTTATTAAAAATTCAAAAGTTTTACCGCCTCTATATGGGTAACAAACCCATTATTTAAGAAAAAAAATCTATTTTCCTACATGGAAAAAACTCCACAAAAATAAAATAAAAAACAAATTTGGAATACAACAAAAACCTAGCCTTAAAATCCAAATACTAAGTTAGCAGTTAACGGAAAGAAGGACTCGATTATACCAAATAAAAAAGTTAAAAAACCTAATTAGTCAAATTAAATAATTAAAGACTTGATTGAACTTTTTATAAAAAATAAAAAACTCAAAACAAACTTTTATCTTGGGATATTCCTAACGTCAAAATATCATAAGTAAGATTAAATTATAATTAATGTAGCAAATTTAATTGAATAAAAAAAGAAAAAAAAAAGTAAACAGTAAAAGTGATTTTATTTTTATGATTGAATGAAACAAAAAAATATATATATAAGTGTAACGAAACGAGTGATATTATGCATAGAATATATTATCTTTACATCATAAATTATCTAAATATTTTCAATCATTAACTTGTAAGACGAGACAAATGCATAATAACAATACACAACCATTATTACTATTTTCTTTCTTTATTATTTCCTTTTCAAATAATAAAGACTATATGTTGGTCGAGTGGTAGACACAAATAACTATATGTTGTGAAAAATTGTGGGAGTTAAGTCTCATTTGTATCAATAATTTTTTTTTTTTCCAATCCAATAAAAAATAAACACATTATTATATTTGAATTTTTGACTCATGCACAATATCAAAGATAATATACTATTATTAGTTTTAAGGTTTATATTGATTACTCGCTATATAAATTATTGGATATGCGAAATCGATTTAAACTACAAAATTAATTTGTCCATATTACCAAATTTATTAATGATAATTTAAACTACAAAATTAATTCGTGCAAATTACCAAATTTATTAATGATAGATAATTAATGAAACCTGAAGTAGTTCTTTTATATTTCTTCCCTGAATTTGCAATAAAGTTACACACCACAGCTCTCTTAACCCCGCACCCACCCTGCATGCTGACGTGGCGCATGCGCACCTGCCACATCAGCCCAAAAATCCTTGTCAAAACATCACCCTAAATCCATTAATACCCTAAAATAAGAGAGAAGTACATCATTTAAAGGTCATTTTGGATGTTCTAAATGCATTTTTTCTTTGGTAGTTGAATCATCTCTAATGAATTGTCATTATCATAAAAAATATACTTTCATAATTTACGGTATTTATATGTCAAACTACATAAAGTTTTTACTAAAATATTATGAAATAAAAAATGATCATAAGTAATTTAGCTATCCCAAAAAAAAAATTAGATATCGGAGAAAATCACAAAATCAGCATAAACATCATGTATAACTCTGATTTGGTCCTTTGGAGGCACCATAGAGCGACAAATTGTTGTGCTTTTGTGTATCAATGTAACGTATGCAGTGCAATTAATCAAACTAAAAGGTGCAACGTTTAATCCTTGAATTTAATGTATTTAATACACATTTCACAAATATAATTTGAGTTATATTGCATTTTACAAATATAAGCATTATTCTGATAATTTATAAATCATCACGTGTTCTGTAGGATTTAGATTCATTATGTTTGATTTGAAGAAATTAAGCTCAAAAGACCTCTCGCATTTCATCATCACAAATCATCGGGAAGTCGTGACAGGGTAAAAGTTAATCGACTTACAATAGTTGGTGAATTTGGATAGAAGTGCGGAAGAGCGAAATCGAGACAAACCGGCTATCATCTAAATCACGAAGTTGAAGGCAATGGTCCAATCTACAACTAGGGTTTGCTAATTCTAATGGGATTGGTTATTGTTTTTCCCAAGATGGGTAATCGATGTTACGAAATTTCTATTTCTTCTCGATGTAGCCATCGCGTGGAAGTATGCATTATTATGGTCCCCAAATTCGATCCATTTTGCCGAACTTCTTTGTTGCCATTTGATTTCGGATTTAATTGCCATTTCTTGGACTTTTGTTTTGAGATATGTTCTTAATTTTATTTCTCCCGGATTTAACAATCTATTTTCCTCGAAATGGTCTAGAGCTTGTATTCCGTTCTTACACCATAATAGATTAGTATCCGGGTTTTTTATGTTCACATATGCCCATTCGGCTATAGCTTTGGCTGCCCTTGTTAATTTTACTATGATTTTTTTGGCGGAAATAGCATTGACAGGGGCCGAAGTCCACGCCTCCTCGAAACTTTATTTTGCTTGATCACTGTACAGCCACGCTCTCTCTAACTTATTTATTCGCGTTTTTGTTGCGGATGGTATGGAGATGGAGAGTTTTAGCGGTGCGTGATCGGAGGTTATTGCTGGCATTGCCTTACATCAGAAATCTTATTTAGAGTAAGGAAATGTTGCGAGATTAGGGCTCTATCCAATTTTGAGAAAGTCGGAGCCGCTCTTTTGCTTGACCACGTAATTCCCTATTGGTAAGTGGAACCTCCATTAGATTCATTCTTTGTATGAAGTCATTAAATGCAAGGATATATGTATCCAAATGTGAGTTCCCTGTTGACTCATTTGTTTGTCTTATCAAATTAAAATCTCCTACTAATTATCCATGGTAGGTTGTTTGGGTTAGCCATTTGTAACTCTTGTAAGAATTTTTCTTTTTTCCTCATTTGCGGTTGGTCCATAGACATTAGTAATCGCAAAGGTGAAACCGTTTTGGTGGCAAGGGTATGTGTATCCAAATGTGAGTTCCTTGTCGACACGTTTTTTGAACATTTCAAATGTACTATGGGACTTGTGTCCGCGTCCATCCCCTCCGATCTAGAAAGGGTGTTCGGCCCCTCACAAATAAATAATGAACTACAAGGCCTAACCGACTCCTTTAGTGACGAAGAAATAGAGGCAACTCTAAAAAAATTTAAAAAGGGTAAATCCTCGGGTCCGGATGGATTACCCGCCGAATATGTACAAAAATTGTGGCCCACATTAAAAGAAGATTTTAAGAAACTTCTAGAGGACTTCTATGAAACAAACTTGATCTATGGAGAATAAATCAAGCCAACATCACTTTGATCCCCAAGAAAATGGGGGCAAACACTATAGACGAGTATAGGCCAATAAGTGTGATCAATGCTCCCCATTAAGTTAATAACGAAACTCTTGGCGGCAAGATTACAACCATTGCTACCTACCCTACTACATAAAAATCAATCCGCTTTTGTTAAAAGACCGATCAACGTTGGACTCCATTTTGGTGGCAAGGGAATATGCCCACTTTTACAAATCGTCAAAATTATCGGCGATATTGTTAAAGCTAGATATAAAAAAAAACGTTTGATAACGTCTCTTGGGATTTCATACTCAAATTGATGAAAGCAAGGGGATTCCCGGATAGATGGATTACGTGGGTAGACAACCTACTAATTTCATCGTCCTCGACAATTAAGATAAATGGGGAGTTGTCTCCTTATTTCTTCCATCGTAGAGGGCTTAGACAAGAGGACCCTTTGTCTCCGCTAACTTTCAATTTAGCGGTAGACACCTTACAACATTTAATTAAGAAAATTAACCCACTACTAGAGGCGGGCGGTGGCTGGGGATAAAAGCAATATATTGCAATATGCCAATGACATCCTCCTTTTTGTGGAAGCGCACCCAAACAATTTAAAAATAATTATGGAAACAATTGGTATATTCACGAAAATTACGGTTTGGAGATAAATTGGAATAAGACTAGCTTCTCAACTTTTAACATACCGAATCACTTGGAAGAGGTTATCTCCAACATTCTAAGGTGCAACAAGAAATAATTACCAATAAATTATCTTGGGGTTCCACTAACAAGCGTAAAACCGAAAAAATATATTATATTTTCCCCTGATAAAAAAGATTCAAGATTATGTAGCAAGTTGGAAAGGGAAACTCCTCTATTTAGGAGGGTGTATTAGCCAAGCTACTTTATAGACCATTCCAATCTACTTGATGCAAACTCTCAACCTACCAAAATGGATAATCAATGAAATAAATAAAGTCCTTGGGGCATTCATGTGGAAAGGTTCGGACAAATGTAATCTCGGAAATTGCCTAGTCAATTGGAGCAAGGTATGTTTACTGAAGAAGTTTGGGGGACTTTCTATCCCAAACATTAAGACCAAAAATGAGGCATTGTTACTTAAAAATCTTTGGAATTTAGATAATAATAGCAATGGCATGTGGGCCGAATGTCTTCTCAAACTATATGGTATTTCAAATACAAGAGACCTACAATCTTACCCGGATCACAAATTGTCTTTCTTTATGAAAAGTCTAAAAGGACTCGTTTCGATGTACGATGTGTCGACCAATACGATCAATAACTCCACATTGAGAACATGAAAATGGTCCAGTAATGGAGAATACACGGCAAAGAGTGCCTACCAATTCCTTATTTACCCGGGTATAGTGTCAAAATGGCATTTGAAATTATGGTCACTCAAAATACCGCCAAAGGTCAAGATCTTCCTTTGGCTTGCTTTTCAAAACAAACTTAACACATGCGACGTGTTGGAGAGAAAAGGATGGCCGAATCAAGGAACGTGCGAGCTATGCAATAGATCCGAGACGGCCCTACATCTACTAGCGCACTGTCCATACACCTTGGCCGTTTGGAGGATAATAGAAAGGAAAACCCTGGCACCGGAGAGGTTCGAACCCAAATAAACGTTGGATGAAACTTGGAACTTCAATAGGAATAAATCGAATTCGGACATGAAAAAAGAATGGGATCTAATATGGGCGTCCACGACATGGCAAGTATGGAAGGAAAGAAATGCGAGAATCTTCCGATCGTCAAAGGCCAACCCCGCACAACTGGCGGACAAGGCAATCATGGAGGCCATAATGTGGAGGAGAGCCAAAACGAGGATGCGAGAAAATGGTCAACTAACCTAAAAGACAGTCATCGGGCTGACCTCGGCCACAAGGACTAAGTGCTTTTCTTCGCTTGGACCTTCTGTTTTCTTCTGTTATCTTATCTTTTATTTTTTTAATATCAAACTACCTATGTAAATTCACTTTTTTCCTTATTTATAAAAAACAAAATACCTTTGGTATTCCTTCAAAAATACAACTAGGGTTTGCATTTCTACATAAAAAGTAGTCTCTGTTTTTTTTTCTAACCATTTCTTGATTCAATTTTTGTGATGCCTGAGCATCCATTAGTAGGGGTAGGGTTTTGTTTTGGTCTTTAATATGATTTAGTTTTTTTAGCAAATGTTAAACTAAGTGTTTGATAGTCAATGTCAAGGTATTTTTGGAAATTTTTCAAATATAACCAAGTGTAAGAAGTTAATTAACGAAATAAATAAGTTTTAAAAAATATTCCAAATTTGTCTTTTGCGGAGTTCCATACCTCGCCTGGCGAGATATCATTGTGCGCCTTTTTATTTCGTTAGTTAGTGTAAATGAGAGTAGTAATTAAGGTATTGAATAAAGGCGATGAATGAAAGGGCGACTGGCGCTATATGATTGTCCGTGTGATGGTTTTAATATTAAATTTGTTCATATCTCCTCCAAAATGTACCCACCGAATTCTCCATTATTTAGTTATTATGTTTAATTATCATGATAATTAAGATATATAATTAAATATTCATTAAAATTTATTCAAATTTATGAATTCGAATAAATATTAATTATGTATTAAGTTAACAGCTAACATGTAATAGTTATTATTTTAATTAAATATACTAATTATAACATAGAGATGTTATGATAAAATTTGGATAATTTCGGTTCGTATATTTAATTAAAATGATAACTAGTACATGTTAGCTGTTAACTTAATACATAATTAATATTTATTCGAATTCATAAATTTGAATAAATTTTAATGAATATATAATTATATATCTTAATTATCACGATAATTAAACGTAATAACTAAATAATGGAGAATTCGGTGGGTACATTTTGGAGTAGAATAAATTTTTTATATATTTTTTCACCGCGTCAGATATTAAAAAAAGAAAAAATTACTCTCCTCCAAAATGTACCTGCCGAATTCTCCATTATTGAACTATTACATTTAATTAATGTGATAATTAAAACATATAATTAAATATTCATTCAAATTTAATCAAATTTATGAATTCGAATAAATATTAATTATGTATTAAGTTAACAGCTAACATGTATTGGTTATCATTTTAATTGAACATACGAACCAAAATTATCCAAATTTTACCATAACATCTCTATGTTTTAATTAGTATATTTAATTATATTAACTACTAGTATACATTTTTTAATAGTAGTTACCTGAATGTATCAATAAGATCCGCCCCGTTTACACCTACAAACTAGAGTTACCTCTCTCTCTCTTAAACCTCACCTTCCCGACTGCTCGGAACTGGGCGGAATTTAGCAAATTCAACCTCGGCAGCTAGGCGCCGGCCTACAATAATATGTGGCCTTCCACCTCATGAAGCAAATGGTAATTTTCCTTCTCCAACTCCTCGTGTTCTTCATTGCAAATTGATATGTACCAAGTTGAACTTACGTCTCTTATTAATTGTTCTTGATTTCCGATAAAACGATAAATATACATATTTGTAATATAAAATTTTCATTTAGGGATGGTAAATTAATCGCCCATTTTCCTCTTCATTTATTTTCTAATTAAATTTTACCTAAAATAAATAGAGCAGTAAATTCTATAAAAATGGTAATTAAAATCTCACTACTTGATATGGCTCTCATAGGCCAATTGAGCAGCCAATAGATCGACGACAGCTGCCCCGACAGATTTGAACGCAGTAATCTCATCGTCGCTTGTTCTTCCGTTTTTCTTCCCTCCGGCCAATTCCATTAACGTACCAGCAATATCCTCTCTTCTTAAAACCCCTCTCTCGAAAGCACCAACAAGCTCGCCAGCCTCATCCATGGCCACCTCAAAATCAACAAACACTCTACCTCTCGTCAAAGCCACGTCATCACATTCTTTCATTGCCGGAGTGAAAGATCCGACCAGATTTAAGTGTGCGCCTGGTTTAAGCAGACGCCCTTTCACAATCGGAACAGTTGAACTTGTCGCACAAACTATAATATCTGATTGTGGAATCGCCTGGTCTAAATTCTCTGGGAAATCAAATGTAACAGCAGAAAAGGCGGGTTCTTTCTCGCTGAGATTTTGAATCAGGTCGATCGCTTTCGAACTTGTGCGATTCCAGATGAAAATGCGGGAAATTGAGGGATGAACGGCACAATAGGCGGAGATAAGATAAGATGAGAGAGCTCCGGCCCCGATTACAAGGAGAGTGTGAGGAGCAGAGACAGAGAGAAGAGAAGAAGCAAGAGCTGATACAGCAGAGGTGCGGAGAAAGGTGAGTGAAGTACCGTCAAGAGAAGCCAACGGAGCACCGGTGAGGGAGTGGAATAGAGAAACGGCAGCGTGGATACCCGGAAGGGGTGTGGAGAGAGACGAATTGGAAGGGAAAGAGGTGACGGTTTTGACAGAAAGATAGGGGAGAGACTGGTCGGTGGACCAACATGGCATGAGGAGAAGGGAATTGGAAGGGGAGGGGGTGAGGGGGAAGGATAGGCGTGGAGGTGAATGAATTGAAGGGAAGAAGGCGGGGAGGGTGGAACGGAGATGAGAGATGAGGAGGTGAGGGGCGAGGAGGGCGTGGAGAGTTGAGGAGTCGAGATGGATGCATGGTGGAGAAGCCATTAGGTGGAGAGCAAGCTAGGGAAAGGCAAAGAGAAGAGAGGAGGATTGATGGCAAAAGTCGTCTTTTCTAAGTTGGGATAATTTTTAATGCAAAAAAAAAAAAAAAAAAGTTGGGATAATTTCTTGGATAGCGTCGCAAAAGTATAAAATATCATATTTAACCCTCTAAATATGCAAATATCAAATTTGTTCCTCAAAACTTAAATTCCTATCAAAATTGTTCCTACCTTAACACTACTGTTTAAGTTAACGTAGTTAATATCAAAATATCTTTCTAGCCTCATATTATAAATTTTAAATGGATAATTTTGGTATGAATTGAATTTTGAGAAGTTAAATTTGATATTTGTACTTTTGAAGGAACATATTTGATATTTTAAATTTTTGGAAGGATATACCTAAAATTGCCTCCATGATTAATGGCAACGAGTGTCGAGTTGTTCTGGAATGTCTTGTTGAAAAAATTCTTTAAAATGCCAATCTCCAAGTGCACTTCGAGGATTGTATGATTTGTATCAACATTTGCATATATTTATATTATCTTCTTTTTGCCTTTTATGCCAACAACAAAATTATGAAAATGTCTTTTTGCCTTTTATGCCGACAGCAAAATTATGAACATGTTAAGGACTACAGAGGAAAAAATCATAATTTGGATCTATAAACTGGGGGAAATGAAAAGTTACATTACTACTTATTTCAAGTGTTAATAATTAAATAAATAGAGACTAAAAATTACTTGTACGATTGATCTACAATCGAACAAAACAAAATTCAACTACGAATTCAGTTTCGATGTGCAAGATAGTAAAAATTAACATAAGTCATAACTGAGGCAATTGATCGAACACCTTATATGCGACAAAATTCATACAAGCCTCAAAAATCTTCTGAGGTCTAATGCATTGTATCTGCTCGCAGTCACCACCCCTAATCTTGCAATCAACCTAATTTATAGAGGCAATGAATCAAACATAAAATCAACACAAATACTACATTAATGAAGAAAGAATGATTCTCTCACAATTATGTGATTTGAAGAGTGACTCTCTGACAAATAGACAGAAAGGATGGTAGCCTTTTGCAAAACAGTTGTTTGAACATATCCCGAATCCTCGAGTACTTTTGACTGTCGATGGAGAAAATAGAAATCCCAAAGTCATCAAATCTGAAAATGAAAACAAATGAGTAAATAGAGCTTAACAAGACGGTGAGCATCATCTTTTAAATCATTCGTCCGAGTTCAACTCGTCTTGACAAATAAATCTAAAACAATAGAAAAAAGATGAGTGAACAGAAAACACTTGCAAAAGAATTATATGATATATCAAATGGTCAAAACCCCTGCATTATGCCTAAAATATATAAATGAGGAACTACTTTTTGAATTTCTTAAGCTTTTAAGAAATATTACATGTATGTCCCTGCATTATGCTCAATTTTAGGGTTTAACTATATGCCTTGGCATTTTTTAAAATGTGTTTGGTTTTAAGTTTTTAAATTGAAGCACGAAAGATACAAAACAATCACATCAATTAACCCAAGTTCCGCAGTACAGACTCATAATTCACCCTAACTCGATACAATTAACATATCTCACTTTTATTCGTCCTCAATTAACCCCTAGTCGCCTTTAATCCATCTCCATTTAAATAATCAAAATTCATAATTACAATAACCTTCGACAAGAAAGGTATGACAAGGTTTCGGTCTGGACCATGCTGCTCGCCATAATGGAGTTTGGGTTCTCGACAGAAAGGAGCTTTTGAGACTGTTTTCATTGAATTGCAAGAAATGGAGTTCCGAGTGAAGAATGGAGCTGTGGACTTTGAAGACCCATGAAATTAGACATTTATAGATTTCATTTATCTGCAAAACTGCAAAAAGTTAAAATAAAAGTAAAATGATTAATTCGCATCGAGGGTTCCGAGTAAAGAATGGAGCTTTTGAGACTGTTTTCTGTTTTTGACACCTGTCACTTTATTAACCAAGCAACAAGTATTTGCAATTAAGGACCTCCCGGGTTCTATAATTAGAGTTGGGTCCGTCAACAACACCAATTCCCTCACCTAAAAAGTAGATAGATTTTAATGAGTACAAAACTGATTTTACATTTATACTACTAAGTATGATTTATTGATTTTAATTTGAATTACGTCATGTAGCATAACTAAAAATCATTGAGGTTTTTCATTTCTGTTTCCAGTCGCAATGTATGGATGCACCTGTAAATAAAATCATTTAACCAGGATTAAAATGGTATATTATGACCAGAAGATAAAATTAGTATAAAGTTTACCTGTGGTCTATTCTGAGCAAGACTAACTTGTTTTCCTGTGATTCTCTCTGCATTGACGATGTTTTCCAAATCGAATTCACTGTCTATATTAACAAAAATGCCATTTTGAGCCGCCAATTTAGTTGAATTGAATCAAGGCACGAAGAACAAGCCTCGGCTCGTTACCACTGACAAGAACCGCACCAGAACCAAGCCCTTCTCAAATGCTCCTAAATCTCGAGATTATTGTTCGCCCTAATCGCATAACCCACAATCGATCTCATCCCCTCAAGAGCAATCTTATAAACTTCGTAATTCCTTGTAAATTTGGTCCTAAATATACAAATTCCTTGTAATTCAGCTCCTTTCATGGCCTCCTCATAACCCGCATGTTTTCGCAGTAGAGAAATCTATTGTCTTTCTTCGAGAAACAGTGTTTTGGGGCATTTCCTAAATAGTTTTCACACAAAAGAAAAACTTAAATATCAGAAAATTCAGCTTAAAATTCCGAAAAAAGTAAAAATAGGAACTGTTGGAACTGAATACATCTCAAAACGACATGAATTGAACTCTTTAGTAGAAAAAATCAACTGAATTCTAGAGAAAAAACTAAACCTGGTGTAGAATTGGAAAATCTGGCCTAACGATATCCCCAAGAGAAGAACCCGATGTCTCCTTGTACGGAATTGCAACTGATGAAGAAATCCTCGCAACATGAATGGGCGAATCTTGCGTATTTAGTAGAAACGGCGAAAGAACTAAGCGTATTGACGCGAGAGAGAGGCGAGGAGAGAAGGTTCGTGATGGGAAATTGACAAAGAGAAGAAAGCATTTGCTGAATTTCTGAGGATAAAACGCTAATTTCCTGAGATACGAGAGAATATATAATATAAGCCCCTCTTGGTTCATTCCGAACTTTCTCGACGTTGTAAATTGTACCGTTAGAAATCAGAACGTTGGAAATTCGAACGTTGGAAATTGGACCGTTGGAGATCCGAACGTTGGATCTTAAACTCTATATATTCTCCCCTTTCCATCTCCAAGCCCGCTATTCTCTCATTCAATCTCTTCCCAGATCTCTCGCTATTCTCTCATTCAATCTCTTCCCAGATCTCTCGCTATTCCACTTTGTTCTTCTCTTTCGTGAGTATTCTCAGCTCAATTAATGGAGAATTACTCAAATCATCCTTCTCCAAGCCCGCTAATCTTGCATTCAATCTCTTCAGAAATCTCTCGCCATTTCACTTTGTGCTTCTCTTTCGTGAGGATTCACAGCTAAATTAATAGAGAGATTATTAGAGAGTTACTCAAATAATCCGTCTCGGTTGCTCTCAAACATTCCCCCTCTTTCGTGAGGTTGCTCTCATCCTCAATCAGGTTCAGGTAATGTTTCGTCCTTCCTCTTTTGCTCGTTCTTATCCCTTGTTTAACTATGTACAACTTTTTAGAAGTCCATGAATTTTTGAAATTACAAAAGAGCCCCTGAATGTTCTTTAAGCCTATATAATTAGGAAAAAAAACTCTTAAAACTCTCCTGATTTTTGCAATGCTAAAAAAATACTATTTTCTATGATTTGCTGGTTCGCCCTTTGTATATGTTTATTTCTACAATTTATTGCATGCAGATTACCCTTTCATTATTGGAAGGCCCAAACTTTCATCTTTTGAAAACCCCCTCCAGTTTCTGTACAATTTGGAGTTCTCTAATTAAGAGATTATTTTTTTACAATATTCATATTTCATAGTACTCAGCTACGAGAGTATACTGGTTTGAAGTTCTGAAATTTTAACTATGGGTTTCTATTTTCATTTGATCTTGTTTGTTTATTTGTTTGTTGAAAGGGGTGAAATGATGATGTCAATAAAAATTTTACAAGCACTACCATCTGATTTGTCCTTTTTTTTTTAAGAAAATGAGATTAATTTATTTTTCATTTGTGTATGTACAGGTTTGTGCTTCATTTCGGACTCCATGCAAGCTCCAACAAATAATGTACTGAAGAAAGATCAACAAGCTTTTTGTTCGGATACAAACCGAGCACAGCACATCAAATAAATCCCCATTTGAATTTATAGTAGTGTGTAGTATAGTATTTTTATCTGCGCATTTTGTGGTATTTATTTTTCATTTGTGTGTGTTTATTTGTAGGTACCCACGAGGAGCCGAAGGGGACGGGATGGGCCCGGTCCGAAAAAGGGCCGGTCTCGCGGGGGGAGGTGTCCGGCCCGAAAAGGGGCCGGTCCCACGGGGGGGGGGGGGGGGGGGGTCCGGCCCGAAGAGGGGCCGGGCCTCGGGGGGGGGGGGGGGGTCCGGGCCTCGGGGGGGGGGGGGGGTCCGGCCCGAAGTGGGGCCGGGCCTGGGGGGGTCCGGCCCGAAGTGGGGCCGGGCCTGGGGGCCTCGGGGGGGGGGGGGGGGGGGGGGGGGGGTCCGGCCCGAAGGGGTGTGTCCGACTCGAAGAGGGGGTCGGGCCTCAGGGGGTACGGCCCGATGAGCCGGGTCTCGGGGGGGGGGGGGGGGGGGGTCCGGTCCGAGGAGGGGCCAATCGTCTAATTTTTTCATATTAATAAGTAATTAATGTTATTGATTAAATTCAGTCATATCATATCCCACTTATTTTCAAACTGGGGATGTATAATAATTGTATAAATATGAGAATTAAAATTGAGATGGTCCAAACTTACTAAGAACGTGCTTAGTTGGAAGCAACAAAAAATATTCATTATTTTACTATTTTACCCATCATCAGTAGAATATTTAGTCCGCAGAAAAGAATAATCACATTTATGTTCTTTTGGTTATAATCTTTACTTATTTTATAAAATAAATACATATAAATAGTGCAAAGTATGATCAATTGATGATGATTCATTGTGGATAATATTATTTACATAAGTTAATTATATTATTGTTGTCACATGCGAAATAAGGATAGCAAATGTGATAATGGTGATGATTTCATTTTCGTATTATTCTTATAACTGATCGAAAATACAATCCATTAAAGTAGATATGAATGAATTGACAATTCTTAATCAATATCATGTTACTTAATTATTAATTGACGATATCAAGGATGTTGGATGGAATTTAAAGGGCATGATATAATTATCCTATATCTATTAAGCATTATTTTATCCCTTACTTATGTTGTTTATACCGATTAATAATAATGTTATTGTTCCCCTTGTGATCTATCAACCAAAACAGCTATAATCTCTCTCTTTCTGGAAAAAAACTATTATATTTTACAAATATTCATGAAAAATTCTAAATCAAATTATATTGATTATTCCAAAAATCATTATGCATGAAGATATTGTTTACGATGTTCAAGAATAAAAAATACCTCATCCTAATTTCCAATCCTTTCAGTCTTGTTCGTCGATTTTGTTTCGCATATAAATGATTTCGGATAGAAAATGTAGCCCAGAAAAAGATAACAGTAACACCCACCGACAACAAGTTCTGTATAATTCGGGCCAATTTGAGCCAATTGAGCCCAAATTAAATATTCAAAGTTAGACTAAATTAAATATTCAGAGTTGGGCCGAATTTCGGGACTAAGTTTGTTATTCGATTCTTCAAAATTGTTTTTTTAGAAGGATGCTAAATTCAGTTGAGATGATTCGAAACTTAGGTAGAATCTCAGTACACACAAAAGAATAATCACATTTTTCATAATATAATCTTATTTGTATATAATAAATGCAAAGTATCATGATGATTCATTGTGGATAATATTCTTTACATGCAGGAATAAGTTAATTATGTTATTGTTGTCATTATTGCGAAGCAACATGAATCACATGATAGATAGCTGTAGAAAATGTGATAATGGGAACAAGTCAATTATGGAGTATAAATATGAAAAATAAAATAAGTAAATTTTTTTTGTATGTATTCTAAAAAAATTAAAATTATATCGTTTACTTCTTCGAAAGACAGACGACATTGTTTCAACAAATTCCAAGTTTTATTATCTGCTTTTATTAATGCGAACATATTTCATGTCGATATGGTAAAAGTTTCCGAAATTATTATATTTTTCATTTTTCAATCATCTTTTCAAATTACAATTCTTCGAGATGAATTGCAACCTATCCGAATTTAAATGCAATCCGCCTTTCTACTTGCAAAGTGAGAAAAGAACATTTCTTGCTTACGGAATAGGGGATTTTTTTACAAAAATTAATTTCGGAATTCAATTTGTGGGACTTTGTATCAATATCAAAAAAGTAAAACCATATTTAGATTCAAACATACAATTCAAAATAATCTTTTCGTTAATTATAAATTCACCGACAATGGATTTGAGGTCAAATAACGGGTATTAAGCATTTTCGCCAGTTAAGGTTTTGAAGAAGTATGTTCCTTGACGATTCTGTTTCGTGCCGAGGGAAGAGTCGTCTCTGAATTCTGAGACGTCACGCATAAATTTGTGAAATAACCTCTAATCGTAACTCATCTTCCTCTTTTCCTGTCTCTCCTCTTTCCTTCTTGTTAGTTAAGAATCCTCATAGGCACATTCATCTTTTCCGTTAACAATATTATTCCATAATATGGAAAAAAAAAGATGAAGAATGACATGAGTAAATGAAAATTATTATAAACGTTGAAAATCATTAGGATAAATAAGATAAAGAAGGAAATAAAATGTTGGAACTTTATAAATAAAGCTAGAAATAAATGTTAATTGAAAATCGACAAGACTTGTCTATACCAGAAGAAAGAAAACATTCTGCAATTGATGTGACTTTGCCGGAGATCCAAATCAAATAATAATATTAGTATTAACAAGACATGCATTCGTATTAACAAGACATCATGCTGAAATTTTTATTTGAAAATTAATTAATTAATCGTTCAGAGTGATAAAACTTGATCTTGCTACAAAAAAGTAATGATTCTACAGTAGGACCATTTTTTCTTTGGACGGATGAGATTCAATCAGAAAAATTAATCTGAAGGCTGACATCTAATTTTTTTACTGTAGGTCCTTTGTTTTTTTTTTTTGATGAAAAATAGGTCCTTTGTTGAAAAAGGTAAAATAGTAATTGTCTCTGCTCTGACTCTGACACGGTAGTTCATTTCCCCCATTTTCCCCATTTTGTGTTTTCAATTATAATTTTTAAAATAATAATAATTAGGTTTACAAGTCATTAATATAATTATATATTTTTTTATATATTTTTTTACATAATTGTTCTCATAATTTTAAGTTAGAGAAAAATATTAAATATATGATAATATGGATCTCAAAATAATGATAAAATTCAAGCGAATGTAGTTCTTAATTTTTTTATATTATATCATGAAAATACTGACAATATTTGATGTATGTTTTATGATATTATATATTAATTTATTAATTTTAGATATTTAAATTCTTGACATTCTATTTGTATTCACAATATATTAGGTAACATATTGTGAAAAAAAATTCAAAATCAAATATAATTGGTCCAACATGAACCTAACAAATAATATTTTGACACATCATCAGTGTAAGATGATGTGGCCTTCTAAAATTGCTTAAAACTATGTGTAAAATAAGGGACACATAAATATCTACAAATAAAACATAATCACACAAAATCAAAGGTTAATCTATGGTTAATATGTTGTCACACATAATAATTTAATGGTTGAAATAATTGTGATGATATGGTATGAGTTGTGATGATGTGACATGATGAGATTGCATAAAAATGAGTCCAAAATAAGGGGTTGGTAAATCACATGTTTTGGTCCAAAAACCGAATTGATGGTATTAGTCTACTACACAATTTATCACAATGAATAGTAACAAAGTATTTGCTAACCAGTAATCGTGATATTGTACATTTTTTTTTTACAAAATAAGAAATAAATAAATCATTAAAGGCCATTTTGGATGTTCTAAATGCATTTTTTTGTTAGTTGAATCATCCCTAATGAATGTCATTATCATAAAAATTATAGTTTCATAATTTACAGTATTTATATGTCAAACTACACAAAGTTTTTACTAAAGTATAATGAAATAGAAAATGATCACAAGTAATTTAGCTATCACAAAAAGAAAATTAGATATCGGTGAAAATCACAAAATCAGCACAAACATCATATATAACTCTGATTTGGTCCTTTTGCGGTATGATATAGCGACAAATCATTATGGTTTTGAGTATCAACTTAGCTTATGCGATTCAATCAATCAAAATCATCGGGATTTTGTTAAAATATCATTTATGCCCCTTGTTTTATTTTTATAGATTCGGTACCGGCAGCCATGAATAATTGCATGGTCATTGAAGGAACGGAAGAAAATGGAGAAGACGAAGGGCCTTCGACATCTCGTACCGGTCGAGCGAAGAAAAATCTCTCATACGATACCAGTAGTAATAGTAGTTGCCAAGAACAGAAATGATTCCAAGTTTCCTCAACAAGAGAGAAAAAAAATATATGTTATTAGCTCGCTAAACTTGGGAGGAAACTTTTTTGTTTTGCGTCTTTCTAGATGTACCCCCGTAAAAAAATGCGTAATTAATTTAGGGACGATCTTTAGTTTCGTAGCGGGAAGGCCATGGGAGTATATGTAGATTTGGTTGTATATTTAATTGTGAAGAAATAAGTCCATGATATTATGGTGTTCTTATTTATTGCTATGTAACAAGGGGGAAAAACAGAAAAGAAAAAAAATGAGAAAATAATTTTAGAAAAGAAAGAAGAGAGTGTTTATTTTATTTTATTGTGTATGTTGAAATAGTTTGTTTAATTATGGATAACGTTTTAACAACCATGTATTGTTTAATGTTTTGGGAGGCTTGACTCAAGAATTAAGATTTTCTATTTTTTATGTTCAATATATTGGTTAACAATGATTTGATTAACAATTTTACTTTTTTTTTTGCAGTGATTACGTTTTTTTCGATTCATTTCACAAGCACAAATCATCGGGACATCGTGACAGGGTAGAAGTTAACCGACTTACAAGAGTTGGTATGGATAGAAGTGCGGAAGAGCGAAATCGACCCGTGTTTTACGTTCTAAGAATGGGAATTTATTTACAATATACATGTATGTATAAATACGTAATTATGAAAATATACAAGTTTTAGACCAAATTACAAAAATAGCATGTTCGGCTTTTTTTAGAAGCCGAATAGCGTTATCCTTTCACTTAAAAATACAAAAAGAAATTACAGACATCCATATTACGCTCCAAATATTACACTATCATAAATATTTACTTTAAAAAATAATATATTAATTACTAACTCTTAAACAAAATTATTTTAACTTTAGATATATCATATTTTTCTGGGATTTTTTTGTATATCTTAAAATAAGTTTTAGTTCATAAAATAAAATATTTATATAAATTTTATTTGAATAAAAAATGGAAAATTCAAAATAGACATACAATTTTTCTTATGAATGCAACATTTTTTCTAAATAATGCATGGCCAATTTTTTTATATAAATGCAACACTTTTTTAAGGTATAAAATACTCAACCCTTTTTCGCAATAGGATTCAAAATTATTGTTAATTAAAATAATGTTTGTTTTCATGGAAATTTATGTGACGTTTAAATATAAGGCAAAATATTATTTTGTATACAAATTTAACTGACTAAAAAGTTTATTTTTTGAGGATTTTATATTCCCATTTCAAAAGGTCAAATATTATTTTAAAAAATATATGTTTATTTTGAAATATATTTGTGTATCTATTTAAAAAAGTGTTGCATTCATACAAAAAATTGTTTGTCTATTTTGAAATGTTCATTTTTCAAAATAAATTTATATCAATATTTTATTTATGAATTAACAATTATCTAAAATATACAAATCCCAGACAATATGATACATCTAAAGTTAGAAATTTTTGTGTTTGAGATTTAATAAATGAATATCATATTTTTTTAAATAATTATTTATGATAGTATAATATTTGTAATGAAATTTTGAGTTTTGTAATTCAACCGAAACTTGTATATTTTCGTAATTACACATTTATTGATGTATATAGTGAAAAAAATTCCTTTTAAGGATTCTGTAAATCGACTCATTTTATAAATTCTCCAGTTAACTTTCCGTTTCACGTTTTTGGGGGCTAAAAGAAAGAAAAAGTGTTTCGCAAAAGGAGAAATTTTCAATATATATACCTGCCACAATGCATTTAAATATTTTTTTCACTCAAATTGCTAATTTCATATTTATTCTCATTTTTTTTTTTACAATATTAAAACAATATGAAATTTATCAGATTAAAACTTATAAAATATTAAATTTACTCAAACCATCAAATGTCTGTTAAATTTAATTTAACAAAATGTGAAATTTCAAACCTAATTAACTCGTCAAAATAAAATAATTATTGACCAAAAGACCCTTCATCCCGGTTTAATAAACATATCCTGTCTTAAATCTGAATTTAAAATTTAAAATCCTAAACACGTTAACCCCAAACCCTCGACCCTTTAACGAAGAAGAAAACACGACGTAGAAAACAATAAACATAAATACGATGTCGTATATGAATAAAAAAAAAAAATACAATAGTGTGTATGAATAGAGGTGGCAATCGGACGGGTCGGGTCGGGTTCGGGTCGTATCATTTTGGGTTCGGGTCGTTTCGGGCGGCGGGTCATTCGGATCATCGGGTCGTTCGGGTTCGGATCGTTTCGGTTTTCGGGTCGTTTGGGTTCGGATCGTTTCGGTTTTTGGGTCCTTCGGTTCCGGGTCGTTTCGGTTTTCGGGTCATTCGGGTTCGGGTCGTTTCGGTTTTCGGGTCATTCGATTTCGGGTCGTTTCGGTTTTCGAGTCATTCGGGTTCGGGTCGTTTCGGTTTTCGGGTCATTCGGGTCTTGACTATTTTGATTTCGGGTAATTCATATTTCACAAAATTTGATTTCGAATCATTCGATTTTCCAAAAATTTAGTTTTCGGGTAATTTCTGATTTATTTTATTGATTCCGAGATATTTTATCAATATTATATTGATTTTAACAATAATATTTTAATTTTCGAGTCATTCGGGTCGTGAATTTTGAATTATTCGGGTTTCGGGTTAGTTCGGGTTTCGGGTTGTTTGGGTTTCGGGTCATCGGTTTCGGGTCGATTTCGGGTTCGGGTCATTCGGTTTCGGATCCTTTTCGGGTTCGGGTCATTCGATTTCGGGTCGATTTCGGGTTCGGGTTCGGGTCGTTCAATTTTCAATATTTTCGGATCGGGTCGGGTTCGGGTTCGGACGGGTCGGGTCAGATTTTGCCAGCTCTATGTATGAATAATATTTGTATTTGGCGGATTCTGTTTAATTTAAAATCCAATAAGACCCGCCCCGTTTACATCTCCGTGCAAGAAAATCCTTCATCGCTACAAACTAGGGTTACTTCTCTCACCTAAACCTCACTTTCCCGACTGCTCGGAAGTGGGCGGAAGCTGACAAATTCAACCTCGGCGGCGAGGCGGCGGCCTACAACAAAGCGAGTCTTCGACTCATAACGATCAACAATGGCCGCGCCTGAAGCTCCGACGTGTTACAATGGTGTCGCTAGAGAATCCGCCGCCTTCCGCCTCATGAAGCAAATGGTAATTCTCCTCTCCAACTCCTCCTCATCTTCACAGCTGAACTTACTTCTCTTATTAATTGTTCTTGATTTGCAATAACAATGATGAATATAAAATTTTCATTTTAGGGATGGGAAGAAGGGGAAGGACTTGGAAAGGAGAAGCAAGGGATAAAAGGGCATGTTAGAGTGAAAAACAAACAGGATACTGAAGGTACTAAACTAATAAATTAAATTTCTTGAAAAAAAGAAAAACAAATAATCTGATGAAGTATATTTCACTATTTGATTTTCACTCATTTGATCATATAGGTATTGGTTTGAACGATACTACTAAAAATTGGGTTGTTGATACTACTCAATTCGATAGCATTCTCAAGAAATTACAAGTGGTATGAATGAAACTCTTCCTCAATTTAAATTTAGCTTAAATGATTCCTTAGTTACATATTTATTTATTTTATTTTATTTACTTTCAGCAAGTTGCTCCACCAGTTGAGAAAGGTACTTTACAAAAATAATTCTCCCTCTCTCTTTTTCTGATTCAAGAAAATACAATTTTCTCTCTCTTGAATTTGTAGAAAATAATGATTCAATTGAAACTCGTACCAAGCCTAAGAAAGAGAAGCCAAAAGAAGAACCTGTTAGAAAAATTACGAGGCCACAAGGACGGTTAGTTTTACTATTTATTTCAATTTGTCCCCAATTATATTTCAAAATTTATATATCCAATTTATGTATCCTTTTTATAAATTTAGCTATAAGAAAAGAGAGTGGGGCAAAAATCTAAGTATGTACTCAGAAAAAGATCTTCAAGGAATTCTCGGCATTGTATGTTCAAATTTCAAATTTCCTACTTTGAATTTCACACATTTTACTGAATTTTGACAATAATATCAATAGAAAAATAAAGACGAAAACGTCGAACCTGAAGCAAATTCTGAGCCTTCAGATTTTGAAATAATCAATCCTAACGATGACGAACAAGATGGTATAAATTACAATCCATTTCATAATCTCATTACATTCCAATCCAATTTTGTAATTTTGTTTTAATTTCGGGGTTTTCAGTAATTATACCCGAAATAAAACCCGATTGGTGGGGCCACAAGCAAGGATTCACATTCGGAGGTCTTCTCGGTGCGAAATCTCGCAAAATTCTCAAAGTTAAAAATTCAAACAATAACGTTTCCGTGCACGGTCGTCAGACTTTCGCCGAAGAAGACCAAGTCAATCTTTATAATCTCGTTCAGGTCCGTGATATTTTATTATCGTTGATATTTTGTACTTTGCAGGGGTATATATGATATTTTTATTTTTTATTTTTATAGGACAAGGCTACGACGGGGAAACAAGGGCTCGGAATCAAGGACCAGCCGAAGAAAATTGCTGGGTGTAAATTCGAAGGCAAGAAAATTAGTTTGTGTGACGAGAGCGATCAAGAAGAGGAAGAAGACGAAGAAGAATATTCCGAGGAATCTTCGAGTGAACTTATAGACGAAGTTGTTGTTGCTGCTGAACGACGGCCTAGGATGAAACTGAAAAAGTTGTGCAAGAGAATTCTTCGCGAGGTTTGTTTAGTTTCCAGATTTGTTGATATTTTTGCGTGATTTAACATGTACCCTTGTGCTGTGTCGAAATATCGAATATACCCCTGCAAATATGAAAGCAGTGATCCATCACCCAAATAACCCATAAACAAAATGACCTGCTATTCAAAATATCGAATATACCCCTGCAAATATGAAAGCAGTGATCCATCACCCAAATAACCCATCAACAAAATGACCTGCTATTCAAAATATCGAATATACCCCTGCTATTCGATTGACCTGTTTAATTCCCCGATATTCATTTATTTGTATTTGTAGTCTATTTGAGACCGAAATGTAATATAAATATTAAAAATAATAAATTAACAACGACGTCAGTATGTTAACATCTAACATCATGAATGATAAATTATAATTGATATGCCACTAAAAATAAAATGATATATTATTTATAAAAAAAGTATATTAACATGATTGTCAGACACGCATGAAAATTGAAATTGCAAGTTGTTTTGTTTGATTAGAGTATATATTTGTGATTTGTTTTTGCTTAGGTTCCTTCGAGATCTTTGAAGCTGAAGGAACTGAAGAAGATTATTGATGAGCAATATGGCGAAATACTTTCTGAATTCTCTTCTAAGCGCGAGGCTATATCTTTCCTAAAAACGAAGGTTTGTTTTCCTTTGACATTTCAATTCTCTTGTACAGATATAATTCAATTTTTTTTTGGTATTTGCATTGATTTGTTGTTATTTGAACGTTGTGTAGTTGGGAGGAAACAAGAGATTCAGGGTGGAGGGTAAAAAGGTCTGCCTTGTTTAATTTAAATGGAAAGGATTTCGCAGCATATTTTATAGTTGTAATTTTTTTAAGTATTGAGTATACGTTGCATTTATAGTTCGAAGTCTTGGGTTTGTGGAGGCTAAATTTTTGAGGGATGCTATTAGAGTAATTAAAATTTTGTTTATTTTTTTCGTTTGAGGGAATATATATATTTTCTTATTATATTTTTAATCTTTTTGGTGTTGGATGATTCTTGTTTTGTGGTAGGAGGATCTCTCATTTTGTTTTATTAATATTAATAATCATTTGTTTTTTTATTTACTTTGTACTTCTGTAGGTGTATTATATGGGTAGGTCATATGTGATATTAATAGTTATCAAGATTCTGATTATAAGGTAGATCAGAAGAATGATAATTTGTTTTATGTTAATAGTCTGTTTGACAACAAAATGAAATGTAAATATTAAAAATCATAAATTGATAATAATATCAGTAAACACCATGAACAGTATTATCACTAAAAAAATAATATATTATTAATAAAAATAGTATATCAATATAAACCCACACATGAAAAGTTTCTAGATATATTGCACGAAAACACAAACTGAAATTATCTAAACAACAAGCCCAATTACAAAAAATTAAATCCAAATAACAAAAATTATACGACAGATTATCCAAATTCTAAATTGACTCGTAACAGAATAATCCAAAAATCAAATATCTCAAACTCATGGAAACTCCAAAGAAACCGAACCTAAAGGATCCGAAATCCAAGCAATTCAAGGCCTGAACAACCTGAAATGGTCCGAACGGATAACCCAATTGAGCAATCTGGACGCTGGACCCGAAATAGCCCAATCCGATCCGAATCGAAGCAAAACGATCCGTCAATGACTCGATTGCCATTAATAAGCAGTACAAGTCTACAAGAAACCACCGATAGATAAAGACACCGAAAGCAATCATTCTCATCTCCCAAATATGCATGTACCTTGTGTCTATAATACCTTGACGAACGTGGCATGTTCTGAATGGCCGGTTCACAATGGACCGCATCCAGCAAATACTTTTGAGTTTCATCTTTATTGTTCCGAAGGCCCACTGTTTCTCCGTCTACTCTAACCAGACCAGAGTTTCTCCAATGGCGATGTTACCCAATCCTGCTCTCAAATTTCGCACGGAGCAGTTCAATTCGCCGGATCTCTCCGCCGATCGTACCTCTCCTGCCGTCTCTCGCCGCAGGAGAGATCTCGTTTTCGTCGTCAATCCCAACGGTACAGCTATATCTTCTTCTTTCCCTCTATTTTTGTCTTCTAATTTGCGTTGCTTTTCACATTTGGTGTTGATTAGGCGCAAATGGACGGACGGGGAAGCAATGGAAGAAGCTCCTTCCTTATCTTAAGACTCGCCTCTCCGATCACTTCAATGTGAGCTTTTCATATACTTAGTATTCTTCTTGATTGTTGCGTTAATTCCGTTTCTCATCTTCTTCACTATTCATAATCAAATTATAGAATCGAATTTGTTGTATCAATTAGGTACATGAGTCAATTACCTCTGCTCCTTCTCATGCCATTGACATAACAAGAGAGGCAAGTAAACTATCCATTAACATGATTTTCAATTTCTTTCCCAAATTAACAAGAATTTAATAAAAAAATATTTTTTTGCAAATTGTAGGCGATAAGAGAAGGTGCTGAAGCAGTAATTGCTGTTGGAGGAGACGGTACACTTCATGAGGTTAATTAGGGAATTAATCTAATCTTGATTTAAAATAATAATAAAATTTATCTTAATTAAACTAATGAAATGAGAAATATTAATTTTTGTACATTAGGTTGTGAATGGTTTCTTTTGGGATGGCAGTCCTGTAATTACCCCTGAAAAACTTTCTCAGGATTCAACCGCGCTTGGCGTGAGTATATATATTCAAATTCAAGATTTATTTCCATATATATGAAAAATTATTATTTTTCTAAATTAAATAATCGTTATATTTTCACAGCTTATTCCACTCGGGACAGGTTCGGATTTTGCCAGAACTTTTGGCTGGTTAGATTTCTTAATTCTGTTAAATTTCTTAAAATTGGTAAAAAAAAAGTTAGGTAATCAATTACTTACATATGTTTTTTAATTAGGAAAAATGATCCGTATGAGGCCATTGAAAGAATCGCAAAAGGTTTATTATTTCACGTACTTTATATTTCTCTTTTGATAAATAATGTGTAATTTGCTTTTTTTAATTAGGAGAATTTATTTGTAGGAAATAAATCGAAATTAGATATTGGTGAAATTGAAGGACCTGGTAGAGAGAAACATTTCTTTGTTAACGTCGCTGATATTCATTTGTAAGAAAATTAATTTTGATTATTTCATGTTCTTTTGAAGGGGTATCCGCGATATTTCCCATTTTCGAGGGGTACATGTAAAATTTTGATATTTTGCAGGGTACACGTGTAATTGATTATATTTCTTGTTTGTTGAATTTTGTAGGAGTGCTAAGGCTGGTTATTTTTCATCTCAATACAAAAAATTTGGTAATTTATGCTACATAATTGGAGCACTAAAAGCATTCAATGGACATCAAAATCGTGATTTGAAAATCAAGGTGATTTTTATTCGATCTTTTTTAAACCCTAATTAAAATATTCTTTTAATTGAATATTTTTATAGGTAAATGGGGGGGAATGGAAATCGATTAAACAAGTAACTGCTTTATGTATCGGAAATGCAAAATATTTTGGGGGCGGAATGAAAATTACCCCAAATGCGGACCCTGCTAATGGCAACTTAGAGGTACATTATATATATATATTTAATACACTTTAGCTTCAAATTTGTATATTTGTATATTTCTACTATTGTTTTAGGTGGTAATTTTGCAAGATTTCAAATGGTACGATTTTATTCTGAAGCTGCACAAGCTATATTCGGGAACTCATCTATCTGTGAACGGTGTTTCGTCTAGAAGGTCTGTGCTTGGATCAATTAAAAATATTTCATATATTCCATCATATAATTTTTATGAAATTCATTAATTTGTGTTTTGTTTGAACTTTTTGTAGCGTGAAATCGATTGAAATAATGGAGGAGATTCGAAACGGCGATATTTACGTTCAATCAGACGGAGAGCACTGGGGATTTCTTCCTTGTAAATTATCGATTATTCCATCTGTAATTGATTTTTTTTGCTGAATCGAATAAATAATTTCGTTGTAGTTGGTGTTCCAATATATTTGTTTCCAAATATTTTTGAATAACCAAATTAATTTGATAAATGTTAAATAATTGTGGCCTTTATTTAAAGCCCATCGGCCTTAAAGACCAATTTAATTGCGGTCATAATCCGGCGTATTTATTTAGACTCCGTAATGAGAAGGATCAACGGCTTAGATTGACCGTCGTTGCCATTCAATTATTCAGCGGGTACAAATTAATAGAATCAACGGCTGAGATCGAGTCATCGGGAAACTAGGGATAGAAAAGTATAGACCGTATATTCTCGCGCATCAGAGGCGAAGCTCGCTCTAATGGCGTCTACGACAGTCTTCTTCACCACTCCGATTAACCATGTAGCTTCTACAGAACGGCCAGAGCTTCGCTGTGGCCGCATCTCCTTCTCCAGAACTTCTAGCGGGGCATCGATCCCGTGTCGTAATAGGCTGAGAACTGTAGCAGCAATTCAAGTCGAGACGCAGGATTCGGTAAAACGACACTCTTCTCCTCCTCCTCCTGCTCTCCCTTATCGGATCGGGCATGGATTCGATCTCCACAGGCTCGAACCTGGTCTACCGTTGATAATCGGCGGAATCAACATACCTCATGATCGTGGATGCGAGGCTCATTCCGATGGTACGTTTCCCCTTCAATTGAACTTCTGTCACTCAATTATACCTCAAATCGAGTTTCAATTGTGGAATTAATCTTCAAATAATCTTAATTTTTTTGTAATTTTGATGATTTATTTGATTTTTGTGTGGCAGGAGATGTGTTGTTTCACTGTGTAGTCGATGCAATATTGGGCGCATTAGGATTACCAGATATCGGTCAAATATTCCCCGATTCCGATCCCAAATGGAAAGGTGCAAACTCCGACGTGTTCATGCGAGAAGCGGTGAGTACCAATTTTCATTCGTATCCCTATAAATTATCGAAATATCATATATGCCCTTTCAAAAGTAAAAAAAGAACCGATTAATTATAGGTGAGACTTATGCACGAGGCAGGATATGAATTGGGAAATCTAGACGCTACATTGATATTACAAAGGCCTAAATTGAGCCCGCATAAAGAGGAAATTAGGGCTAATTTATGTAGTCTACTCGGGGCCGATCCATCCGTTGTGAATCTCAAAGCGAAAACTCACGAAAAAGTTGATAGTCTCGGCGAAAATCGAAGTATCGCTGCTCATACTGTCGTTCTCCTCATGAGAAAGTAATTGTTTTTAGTACTTCTTTTTATACATGTACTATTAATAATGTTTAATAATTAATAATAGATGGATTTTGTCGAATTCGAAATATATACATCAAATTTAAAGAGTAATTTATTTAACTATAGTAGGTCATAGTTGTTGAATAAACATGTTTTTATTATTACTTGAACTTTAGCAATGATTAACATTATAAAAAAACTAAAATTACATGGTGCGGTGGTAAAGTTCAGTGCTAGTTTGCTTGGGTTTCAAGTCTTGAATATAATTAAGTGATTCTAAAACTTAAATCTAGGCTTTTTCTTTGATTAGGTAGAGAGGGGCTAACCTAATTAATTTAATTAAGTACCAGATATTTGGTACTTAATGATTTTTCACCATTGAATTTGCATTGATATTTGTGTTTTTCATGATGATCATTAAAATTTGTGCACGTCATTAAATTTAAAAATCTTGATGCAAATTCAATAATAAAAAACATTAAGTATCAAACGTCTTGTACTTAATTAAGTAGGTTATCCTCCCTCGATTAGGTATTCTTAAAGATAAATAGTGTTCGGAATTAGGATCTACTTTTGCGATTTATGAATAATTCAGGCTTCTTTTTAGCAAAATTATTATCACAATTTAAATATAAAAAGCCATAATCTTGGAGAAATAAAAAAGGAAAGGCTGTTGCAAAAGAAAGTTTGGTCGAGGTAATTAATTGCTTTAGTACACTCTATTTTGACCTAATCAATTTTTTTTTGGAAAAATTCCTTCTGGCCTTAAAAGAAGATTTCTGGAAAGGAGAATTATTTGTTTTTCTTTTTCTTTTATTTACATGTAACATAAGGTATTTAACATAGTATATTAATATATTATTTTGCTTTCATAAAGAAAGCCAATAATGATAAATCTTTTTTTCTTCTCTTTCTCTTGTATATACACTCACAAACACTAGTACCTTTTTCTTTTGATCTTTTCTTCTCTTTGTCAAATTTTTGGCATGCTTTTATTTGCATATAATGAAATGGATATTATCTACAAATTATTGTTTATCTAAAACCAAATATTGATTTAGTGCTTCAAAGTTCTTTTAAGGAGACAGCAAAAACAAGCAAAAGCAGAATTGTAATAATACATATCCAACTTGGAGACAGCAAAATAATAATCATATCATATTATCTATAATTGTAGAAGTTTGCAATTTTTGTATCAGTAAGCTGCAAGCTAACCCCAAACCTCTACCCTTTATTTTACCCCACCTTTGTACTGTTTCATTGAGTTACATAATTCTTGTCGTCTCGATCATTCGATTACGAGATGTGATAAAACAAATTACGCATTCATGTATTTTATTTTCGCCAAAACTTTGAACGTTTTTAGAGTATCAGGATAATTTAGTAATTATATGGATTATTATGAGTCGCTATTTAGCAATTTACAATAAGACCGTTTATTTAACAATTTCGAAATTCATGATCATATATTCATATCATGTATGTAATCCCTGAACTCTTCATTTTTAGTCTCATTCCATAATAATGTTTGAATTTTTGTCATTTTTGTATGGAACACGTTTTCAGATCATCAGATCTGCAGGCATGGCCATCATTGAATTTCGTTATTGTGGTCACAAGTGGATCCATGCACATAGCAAAGACTGAATTAAAACAAAACAAAAATTATAGTATTAAAGATTCTAACCCGAGACAACTCAAGACTTAAACATAAATTATAAATTTTACCAGTGCACACTACTCAACTATTTGTAAAATATAAATTTATTTATCAAAATTATTATTTTTTGAACGAGCAAAATCATCTTCTTCAATGAATACTATCTTGGTTTTTTATTTCATGGGGAAGCCGGGCCTCCCCCTAACACTACGCAACACCGTAATTTTCAAAAAATGCATAGGATACGATATGTTTATTATATATAATATTTTATTATTTTATTAATTATAATTTATATATTTAATATTATTTTCAGAAAAGTCTACTCTTGATGCTTTGGACATGTATTTTGATTATATTTTTTATTTAATTGTTTGTTACGTAATAATAACAATGTCATCTAAATAAAAATATAACATTTATCATATTATGATATACTATTTATATAATACTAACAAAAATTAATATGACAATAAATCACAATTACAATTATACATTATATCATATTTAATAAAAGAAATTAAAAACTATTTTCAATCAAAATTTAATTGAAGAAGTACATACATATTATTTAATATCAAGAGATATTTTCAAAATTATTTTTAGGAAAATAACAAATATATTTGATGGAAGCCTTATTAGTTTCGCATATTATTTGTCTTTTTAATAGACAATCTACCATTTTTCCTTCTTGTTATTGTTGAAAAAATTATCAAAACTTTTGAACAAAACACAATATATATATATATATATATATATATATATATATATATATATATATATATATATATATATATATATATATATATATATATATATTAAAGTTTTAAAAATACTATAATATTTGATATATGTTTTAATACATTAATTTATTAGTGTTTTGATATATAAATGTTTCATGTTTTATTTGTGTTTAATTAATTCGTATAATTTAATGTGAAATGATAATTAGCTAAATAAAATATGTCTCTTGAACATGATAAATAATTATAATCAATGTTATTGATGCAACATAAAGTGACTTAAAAATGTTGAAAGTTTCACATATAGTAAACATAAAAATCAATAATTGATCAAATGTTTAACTTTTGTTTTGTTTTGTTTTGTGAAATTATTTTCATTTTTTTTATAATAAAAGCGCATCAAGTGATCACGGGACCAAATTGACTAGTGGATTTTGCTCGTGTGGAAAGTGTTTAGTCTTTCATTATTTCATTATGCTACTATTTTATTAACTTTTTAAATGATTACAATATATATAGGTCCCAACTTTTGATATTTCTCGTATATTTTAATCAACCATTTGCATTATATTTCCAAATCATAACCTTATTACAATGCTCATGATATGTTGATTGTTTCAACCGACAAGTTTTATTATATTTTATCTTTCAAACTTCTTTGTAACAAGAAAAAAAATTATATTTGTTGTAGTGTTATAACTATTAAATACGATAATACATTTTATAATAATGGTAAATTATATTTGCAAATGACTTAACTTTCTTTCTAGCAAATCATAATACGTGTATAAATATACAAGGATATTGTAAAATTAAGATTAAGATATAATACATTTTTAGGAGTAAACTGCACAAATGACACATTTATCTGTATAATACTAACACAACTATGATATTAAATCACAATGACGACTGTACATTATATCATATTTAACAGAAAAATATACTGGAGAACTATTTACAATCAAAATTTAAGTATAGAAAAATACATATTATTTAATATTAAAGGGTTATTGTTTGGAGAATAACAATAATATTGTTTGAAAAAATGACATCATTATTTGTTTTTGTTTTTTTGTGTGGAAAAAGCACACAATTAAAAACTATTTTATGATACATCAAAATTTTGAAATATTGCCAATTGTTCATAGCTCAGTTGGTTGAGTGTTTAACATAATAAAACGAGTAATTCTACGGTAAGATATTTTTCCTTATGATAGATCCATTTTATAAAAGTAATTTTGTAATTTCCAATTTAATGATGATATTCAAATGTGTTTGTATCAATTAATGTTAGGCAAGATAAGAAATTTTTTAACTTTTTTATACATACAAAAAAAAATACCCAAATTATCTGTTTAAAAAAGTTCTACCAAAAAATCATCCAAAACGAGTTCCAACGGCATCAATATGAAAATAGAAATCTATAATGGACATGATTCGTTGTCTAGGATTCTCTTCAATTTTTTTTTTTGAAATATAAGTTTTAGAGGTAATATTTGTGATATACGTTTTAATACCATATTTAGCAGTGTGTTGATATATAAATTCATCGCGTTTCAATATTATTCAGTTAATTTGTTTAATTTAACGTGAAAATGATAAATAATCGGATTAAATATGTCCCATGAAAATGACAAATAATAATAATCAATATTATTGATGCAATCTAGTGACTTAAAAGCATTTATAGTTTGACGCAAAATATAATAAACATAAGTCAATAATTAATCAAATGTTTAAATGTTCTTGTTTTGTGAGATCATGGTCTTTCATTATTTCATTATACTATTTTTTGTTATGTTGATAATTATGGTCCCATCTTCTGTATTTCTCATATAATTTAGGAAAATTTTCAAAAAAACTCACTATTTTTTTTGGATATCGTAAACAAAATTCTATATTTTTGAAAACTTCGAAAAACCCACTCTACTAAATTTTTATTTTCAAATAGCACTAGAGGGGTTATAAAACAAGGGGAATTTTCAAAACACCCCCTAATATTTTTGAAAATTGTAAAAAAAACCCTATTTTTTTCGAAACTCCAAACATCCCTTTTACCAAACTTTTAATTTCAAATACCCCTTATAAGGATTAAAACTAATCATGGATGTTAAAATTTTTTTTGACCAAAATACCCTTCTATTAAGATATGTAGTAATTAAAAAAAATGATTATTTTTTATTAATTTAAAAAAAGTTCTAAATTTTTCAGCATATAATAATTAAAAATAATTATTATTATATGTTATATTTATATAATTTTAATATTTTATATATTATATATATTTGACTTTTGTATTTTTTTTTTTATGAAAAACTAGCATAAAATAATAATAAGAAAAACAACTATATTAATAGAACGTCTTTCAAATATTTAAAACATAAAATATCATGAAACTATTAAAAAATACATAAAAAGTGAATGAAAATAAAAAAACGATATGTTTAAACATATATTTTTTTATCAATATATTTTCAAGGCGTTTATTTTATTATTATCTGATGTTAGTTTTTCATGAATAATAAATGAAATATTAAAATTATATACACACAACATGTAATAACTTTATTTTTTTCAAATCACTATATGTTAAAAGATATTTGTAAATTTTCTTAAAATTAATAAAAAATAACAAAAATATATTTTTTTAATTACTTCGATATGTAAATAGAAGGGTATTTTGGTCAAAATTTGTTTTTAACATCATCCATGGTTAGTTTTAATCCCTATAATGGGGTATATGAAAATAAAAGTTCGGTGAAAATTTACCTTAAAACTAACCAGGGATGATATTAAATTTTTTGTTGACCAAAATACCCTTCTATTTTCATAAGTAGTAATTTAAAAAATATTTTTCTTATTTTTTAGTAATTTTAAGAATATTCATAAATATTTTTTAACATGTAGTGATTTCAAAAAAATAAAATTATTACATGTTGTGCTTATATAATTTTAATATTTCATTAATTATTCATGAAAAACTAACATCAGATAATAATAAATAAGCAACAACAAATAAACAACTTGAAAATATATTGATAGAAAAATATCTGTTTAAACATCTAGTTTTTTTTATTTTCATTCTCCTTTTATTTATTTATTTATTAGTTTCATGATATTGTATTTTTTAAATATTTGTAATGTGTTCTTCTAATATTGTTGTTAATATTATTATTATTTTATGTTAGTTTTTCTAGAAAAATATAAAAGTCAAATATATATAATGTATGAAATATTAAATATAATAATTATTTTTTTAAAATTATTATATGCTAAAATAGACTTTTTTAAAATTAATAAAAATACTATTTTTTTAGTTGCTACATATGTAAATAGAAATGTATTATTGTAAATTTTTTTTTTAACACCATTCATGATTAGTTTTAACTCATATAGGGGATATTTGAAAATAAAAATTTGATATAGGAGATTTTTTGGAGTTTCCAACAAAATAGATTTTTTTACAATATTAAAAAAAGAGGGTTTTTATTGTAAATTTTCCTACATTTTAATCAAGGGAAGCGCTATTTCTAGAGCTGATATTTCTGAATCTAGAGCAACTATATCAAAATCTCCAAAATACCCTTTTCTAATCCTAAGGTTGTTTTTATATGACTTGAAGTAAATAATTATGAGTTTTATTTTATTTGTTTCATTATAATAAATTATCTTTTATAATGCAGATTTTTATTATTGGACTCAAAGAAGTCGGTAAGATTATTTACGGATCAAAAATCATTGCACCTTTTTTTATATCGAGTTTAATTAGTTTTAGTAGATTTAGATTTAAGAAAGTTGTTATTTTGTATGAATGAATATTTTTATTGATTTCAATATTATTATTGTTTTGAATTATTGATTTCATTCATTTAAATGAAAGGGTGTTATTTACATTGATATTATTTCAAATATAGAGAACATGATGGACAAAGATAAATCTTTAATTATTTACATTGATGTTAGTTTTTATTTTTAACAATTAATTAAGATTGATATAGTTAACAATTTTTTTGTTTTTAACTGATTAATTAAGATTGATATAATTAACAAATTAATAGATGAGAGTCTTATCAATACATTCCATGATTAGAAAAGGGTATTTTGAAAATTTTGATATAATTGCTCTAGATTCAGAAATACCAGCTCTAGAAATAACGCTCCCCTTTAATCACTTATCTGCATTATGTTTCCAAATCTAGACCTTATTACAATGCTCATCCTATTGATTGAACTAGCAAGTCTTGTTATGTTTTTCTTTCAACTTTTTTTGTTACAAGAAACAAAATTATATTTATCATGAAGATGAGTATTTACCATACTTCACTTATCAAGTATAGTTATTAACAAACTAGAAAAGAAAATACTTATTCCGAATTAGTTATAAAAAGTATCTATTACATGAAATCCAGTCAGAGTTTCTTAACAAAACCACTATACAATTTCTTGCCACAGAGAATCCACAATCTAGCTAGCCAGTATTCAAAGAGTCCTCGTCTCGCTCCTTCCTTCTCTGTCTCTCTCTCTCTCTCTCCCCCTCTCTTCTCTCTCTGCCCACTAATCTCCTCCTCGGCTCCTTCCCCAACCCCACTACCAAATTCCGATTCCATTTCTCCTAAAAAAACTATCCCCAAGTCAAAAAACTTTAAACACCACCATTAAAACCCATCATGCCGCATTTCCTCACTTCAATTCTCACAAAACCAAATTAAAGTTTTTTGCACATAACACAAAATTTACGAACCAAACATGTCGTTTTGGACTGGGGGATTCCTCAACAACTGGCTCTCCAACAAGACCTCCATTTTTGGTCTTAGACTATGGGTAATTGTAGGAATTCTAGTCGGAGCATTCATCGTTCTGATCCTCTTCCTGCTCTCTCTCTGCTTCACTACCCGCCGGCGATCCCCTCGCCAGAAACCGACCGCCACCGCTACATTTGGCAGACCCGGTTCCGGAAAGACGCTAAAACTTCAACTACGTGATTCAACTCCGCCAGTGTCAAAGGATATACCAGAGATTGTGCATAATAACAATGCTGCCTATCCTTTGCCTGTACCGGATGTGCATATTGATATTGGCAAGACGGGTCATAGGGTTGTACTCGGCGGGGACCGCCGACCGGCTGCGCCGCCTGCACTGCCGTCCTTCTCGACGACTGGTACAGTCAGCGGAGAGAGCCGGGATGGGTCTGGCACGCTTGGTACCAATCCTGAGGTTTCGCATCTAGGCTGGGGCCACTGGTAAAGAACTGAACTTTAATACCTTCTTTCATTGGATATGAAATTACATTATGAAACTTGATTAATTATTCATCTAATTTTCTTAGGTTCACGCTCCGAGAATTGGAGGAATCAACTGGAGGTCTCGCGGAGGAGAATGTTATTGGAGAAGGAGGATATGGAATTGTTTATCGTGGAGTTTTGAAGGATCAACACGTTGTGGCTATCAAGAATTTACTTAACAATCGGTACGATTTATTTTCTTTAACTAAGTATATACTTTTATTTCACTTTTTTGAAGAGTTATATGGTTTTAAGTTAAAACTTGGTATTTGTTTAGAATTTCTTTTTTCATGTTTCTTAACCGGATTCTTTGCTTGGATAAATTAGTAATTTGATTATTTAGTTGTGCCTATTATATTCCTTTCGATTAGCTTAGTAGAATGAATTACTAGTTTGGCTTTTCTTGTTTAATTTTCATAGTTTTTTCTCTCAACTACTATTTTGGCTCTACTCCTTAATTTTTATGTGTGCAATAAATTGAAGAAAGTAAGTAGAAATTGAATGAACTTTTGAAACAGGGGACAAGCAGAGAAGGAATTCAAAGTGGAGGTGGAAATTATTGGACGAGTTAGGCATAAAAATCTGGTTCGGTTACTTGGATATTGCATGGAAGGGGCTTATCGGTTTGTAAATTTCATTAATTTGTGCATTTCAATCCATTAAACAGAGCAAAATTCGATTTAGATACAAGGTTAATAGTACATTATACCTCCGTATTTTTTTATTTTAGGATGCTTGTGTATGAGTATGTAGACAATGGAAATTTGGATCAATGGCTTCATGGAGATATTGGAGAATTTAGTCCTTTAACTTGGGAAATAAGAATGAATATAATCCTCGGAACCGCCAAAGGGTAATTTTTTGGTACTTTATTTATGCATATATATATATATATATATATATATATATATATATATATATATATATATATATATATATATTTTCTTTCAAACTTGCTAATTACAACGTTTCATCTTTTATAACAATTTTTCATGCACAAAATGTACTATTCTTGTAAACATAACCAATTTAGGGAATAAAGTACTAACCAAGTAAGTTCAGACATAAGTTATTCTATAGTTCCTTTGCATGCACTTATTCAAAGCATCGAAAATAACATCACAAGGAATAACACCACAAGGAAGAAATGAATAAATGTTAAAAACTATGAAGAGAATCATGTGCCATTTTGTTTGTTAAGTAATTAAGTAAACCCTTGAAATAAAAAGTAAAAACATTTAATTTTGTGTATTATCCAGGCTGGCATATTTGCACGAGGGGCTTGAACCGAAAGTAGTGCATCGCGATGTGAAATCGAGCAATATACTTTTAGACCGGCAATGGAACCCTAAAGTATCAGATTTTGGTCTTGCCAAGTTGTTGGGCTCTGAGGTGAGTTACGTCACCACTCGTGTTATGGGCACATTTGGGTAAGTCCATAATTTTCACTTAATTACCTGGACTTAATTAACAATATCATATATATTACTTGGAAGAATTATATAAATTTATATTTTGTATATCGTAGATACGTGGCGCCTGAATATGCTAGCACGGGGATGCTTAATGAGAGGAGTGACGTGTATAGTTTCGGAGTTCTTATAATGGAAATAATTACGGGGAGATCCCCTGTTGATTATTCAAGACCACCTGGCGAGGTTTCTACTTTTTTTTCTTCTCAAATTACTGTAAATAAAAAAAAAAGAGGAAACATAATGTGTTAAATCCTTTTTTGTTTTTGTTTTTAGGTGAATTTGATTGAATGGTTGAAGAACATGGTGTCGGAGAGAAAAGCCGAGATGGTGGTGGATACGAAAATTCGTGAAAGGCCTTCTTCGAAGGCGGTAAAAAGGGCTCTACTTGTGGCGCTCCGATGTGTAGATCCCGATGCAGTCAAAAGGCCAAAAATGGGACATGTGATCCACATGCTCGAAGTGGATGAGCTGCATTGCAGAGATGTACGTGCTTAATTTACAGATTCAATAATCTCTATCAAATTGTTTAAATTGTGATTTTTTGTTATCAATTTTTTCACGATTCTCTTTTTTCTTTTTTGGGTTTTTAGGACCGCAAGGTGGGTCGTGATGGGTCGTCCCAATCGTCGGACCGATATAACACAACAGTAGACGGGAGTTTTAGAAAGCGCGACAACCAATCACGATGGTGATAGTTTGTATCCATCAAATTAGGGTATAACTAAACCGAGTTTCTATTATGTGCCATACTTGTTTTGAAATATTCATTAAAATTACTATTATTGCGAAAATGAGCGAACCTTCTTTTAGTTGTTTACTTCTTTGTATAAATAATTCAATGTTAATAAAATTATAATCTACATATATATATAATTGATATGGAAAGTAAAATATATTGAAATGGAATTTAGAGGACTTTAATGCTGTACTTCATGTGCTTGTCACATGCCACCTTGCATCTTTTGTTATAAATAATGCTTTTGTTTAGGACTTAAATTAGTAGATGGTAGTTTAGAACTTCAGATGGTTTCTTTATTAAATGACAGCTTTGAACACCTGCTTTTTGTGACTATTCACATGCATCGTCATGATATTGTCACAATCATACTTAAATAAAGCCAAATTTTCAACTTCATGCATAACAGCGACGGATCGTGCCTCAAATTAATGGGGAGCCGGTAATCTAAGAAGAATTTAGGAAGGATTAGTGTGAAAAAAATTTAGGAGGACGATAATACATAATTTTTCAGTTTTATCGTAAAATTCACTGACATAGTTATATATATATATATATACTACCGCTCAAAAAACTAGAGAGGGCAGCTGTCCTCCCTAGTCCTTTAATAAATTCGTCACTAACGCATAATATACTATTTTCTTTGCTTGGTGGAATCTATTACAAAAAATGTGATCATAATTATTTTAGTTGACATACGTAGATAACAATGAATATAATAAAATCAAATCATTTTGCATGTGAGATATAATACACTCACATGATCAGTCACGGCTGCAACTTATTTCTTGGGCAATCTACTACATGACAATGTACGAAAGTTTGAGATGGTTATGGGAGCCTTTCAAGCTATCAAACAAAGTAGAGAGCGGGTGAATCAGGCCAAGAAATTGGTGACAATAATAAATATATATATTTAGACTCAATACAACTTTGCTAACTAATATATCATATAATTTGTATATTCGTTGGCAATAATGATATTCATATCCATGATAAAGTTGGATCCTTAATTAAGAAGGATTTGCTTGTGGAATCCAGAGACAATGCCACGTTTTCTCTGACAGTAGAAGGTAAGAAGCCAGTCTGGTTGCTAATAATGTTGTTCAAAGCAATATCTATACAGAACAGTATAAACTATGCTCAGTGTGGAGCCACTTAAACAACTTGTTTAAGATAAAACCAAAAGTATACACAAAAAGGTTGCATTATATGGGGGGCAACATGCCAAAAATAATGCGTTTTGTATCTGGAGGGGTAAGTAGTCCATATTCCATAGTTCCACTGCTCGACTAGTGACATATCTTGTCCCATATTAATAGAAGGGAGGGGGGCGATAATTTAAGAGAGGCTATTGTGAGAAGTTTCAAAAAAATTTGAAGAAAGAAACGATAATACATATCTTTTCAATTTTATCATAAAATACAGTAACATTATCATATATATATTATCGTTCAAAAATTTAGATCTTGTCCCATATGGGGGGGGGGGGGGGGGGGTGTCCCATATGGGGGGGGGGGGGGGGCGATAATTTAAGAGAAGCTATTGTGAGAAGTTTCAAAATTTTTTTGAAGAAAGAAACGATAATACATATCTTTTCAATTTTATCATAAAATACAGTAACATTATCATATATATATTATCGTTCAAAAATTTAGATCTTGTCCCATATTAATAAAAGGGAGGGGGCGATAATTTAAGAGAAGCTATTGTGAGAAGTTTGAAAATTTTTTTTGAAGAAAAAACGATAATACATATATTTTCAATTTTATCATAAAATACAGTAACATTATCATATATATATATTATCGTTCAAAAATTTAGAGAGTGCAATATCTATAGTGCGATGAAACATAATTAATCTTACCACCTAAGCAAGTAATTTATTGAAGTAAATCTTGATGGAGAATCATTTTAGATTAATATGGACACAAGGTGGGGGTTTCATTTCATATCATAATAATGCTCCATTGGAAAAACAGCAGGAGAATAAGTTGGTTATGTGGTCCGGTTCCATGTCCGTGTCACAAGAAAAAATATCGTATAAAGAAACAAAGACCGGTGAACTAATATTAGAGGTGGCGAGACGAGTTCGGACGAACAAAAACTACCTCGGCCAGCTCTGCTTTTTAGTTCGAGCTCGGATTGAAAAAAGCTCGAACCATGTCAGAGTTTTTGCTCGTTAAAAACACCGTGTTTTTTTTATTTATATGTAAAAATGTTCAAATTGAGCTAGTTCGAGCCGAGCATGACCCAGCTCGAGCTCGGCACTACTTCGGCTCGAGTTTGTTTGAGTTAATATTCGAACGAATTTTTTCGAACTATTTTCGAGCCAAATTCGATTGAACGTCGAGCTACGAGCTGTTTTATCAGTTCTAACTCAGAATCGGAATTTTACGTTGAATCGTTTTGGGATATATTCGAATCGGATCGTAAAATCGTATTTTGAATCGTAAGATTCTATGAAAAATAAACACTAATTAGAAAATTAATCCAACAAAGATAATAAATAAAATATTCATAGACAAATAATAAATAAAATATTATTTTTCATTTGAATTCTCGTATTTCTATACAATACATTATAGACAGATAATAAATAAAATATTCATAGCCACGCAAATATTAGCAATAACAGTTAAAAATATTGAGGATTAATCAAACTAGTATTATGTTATATAAAATTCAAATTAAGATCAATCAAATTAAGATAAAATAAACATATATATGTGCGAATATGAGTTAAGTAAACTTAAATAAATAAGATCTGTGAAAAAAAAGTTTTTTATTTTTTCAATATTGTTTTATATTGTAACATGTCAATATTACGATATGTCAATATTCTATTCATATTCCATATTATCTAATTATATCTTGAATCATAATAATCTTGAAATATGAGTCATGACAACGAAATCAAAATCTCGAAATAACAACCTTCCTCCCAACTTATTGATTAGTATCCCACAAATGTCAATTGATTCTTCTATCATGATGAACAAATTACTTATATAATTAAGATATATCATTAGATTTTTACTCTTTAATCCTATTATAGAAATGCACCCCGTACCTACTTAACATACCCACCAATGACCAAATGACACATGCCTTTGATTAACTTATTATAACTCCAATACTAGTTATTAAATTAAATTAATCACGTTATTTTGCACATACAATAGTTTTATATTATAATACACAACCATTATTTAACAAAATTATTTAACAAAATATTTTTATTATTCTAGCCAAATTTTCGCGTGTACAACTACAAAACCTCATAATTTAACATACGGGTGATTTTGTGGTAGGACCTTTTCAAAAGGGTATTTTGAGAATTTGTAATTAGTTAGATCTTCTCAATTAAATTAGTTTTCTGTTCGAACATTGTATTAGTTATTAGTTAAATTAGAGGATTGAAAAATGCATAAAATATCCTTATTAATTTGTATAAGAATTAAAAAAAAAGAAACTACCAAAGAATCACCCTTAACATACCTTTCCAAAATATGAAATTTCATTCTATGGTATATTGTTGTGTGAACGGTTCGGATCCAGTTCGGGTAATGGTCATAACAAACTCATATCCATATATTTTTCTTATACAGAATCACCCAGATCTGCATACTGTTTAGATATTAAATGAATACATATACAATTTAGATATTGTCGGACACGATACCGATTTTTTCGAATATTAAAACAGATAATATGATACGATAATAATCATAATATAATGTATTTTTTAATTATATATGTAAATAATTTGCGACATTATCAATATAAATTATGATTGTGAGTTTAAATCATACACATATAAAAAATTACGTATATTTTTCAATTAATATTAAATATGACACATAAAAAATATATAATGTCTGGATCCGGATAATATCTGTATCCAGATAAACATCCGGATCCGACACTACAACGGAATATCGAATCTGGGACCGAATAAAAATACTCGGATTCAAATATGTTTTAGGATCCAAATTTTTTTCGACCCGTTAACACCTCTAGTGCTAGTGGTATACCTTTTTAAAAAAATATTTTGAATATTTTCTAAAAATAAATTAGATGTTTTTTATTGTGTGAACAGTATAACTTGCAAAACACTAGTGTAGTGATAATACAAGATGATAGAGGTTCACAAAATTCCCTAAATCTGGCCCAACCTGTAAAATGGTCTAGCCCATCAAATCCGGCTCACAAAGATTCATCTTCGTTTTTTCAAAAGTGTTTACCAAAAATTAGCACAAGAAGTTTTCTGTCGTAAACTAACAATAACAAATAAAGAACAAGTTTCTGTTCAAATGAGATTAAAATTAGAATTAGAATAGTCACTATCTCTTTATATAATAGAGGATGAGTGCAAACTTTAATGGGCTGTTACAAATAAGAGTTAATACAATATAATAAATCCCTATAATTAGTACTATACTATTTATTTTTTAGTTACAAATAACATCCACATTTTATAATTATTCATAACATTTTCCTTTATCGTTTTCTTCAAAATTCCTCCGTTTGGCAAGCGAAATTAGTAGAGTGGAATTGAATTATAAGGTGGAGGAGTAAAAAGTTCGGGATCTAATAAATTCATAGTTTGTTTGGATGTCCAAATTATAAAATATTGAAAAATATAATTTTTTGTTTGGCTGTTTACAAAATTTTGAAATTTTTTTATTAAAAATGTAGAAAAAATATTTCATTAAAATTGATAAAAAATAATAATATTTTATTCTATCCATGCAATAATATTATTATAATAATATATAATACAATATTAATTATAATATTATTTCTTTATTTCTTTAACAATAATAATAATAATATTATTATTATTATTGTAAAACATTACCATTAGTTAATTAATAATATGCATTAAGAATTGTCAATTAGCATTAATATGCATTAATTCTCCACAAACAAATAAATTTGGAAGAACAAAAATTAGCATTAATAGTAATATGCATTTAATGTTTACCATAATCTGGTCGCTCTGGATTTTTCTGGAATCAAGAATTATCACATTAGTAGGTATGAAAAGAATTCGGTAAAGTTAAATTCTAGATTTTAAACCCTACCAAACAAAGAATACGAGTTTACTCCACCCCCAAATCAAATTCCAGTCCAAAATTCCACACTCCAAACAAGCCCTAGGAATAATCAATTTTAAATAACTGGACAACTCACATTATTGTATCCACAAAATATCTAAACATATAAATTCATATAATATACAAACCACCAATTTGGCTTAAAAAATAAATCCTCATATATGAAGAACACAACACAAACCTTCAACCTGTATCTAAAATAAATCAAAATAAATAATAACTAATCAAAATTTCAAAATACATACATGCAATAAATAAATAAAAATAAATAGTAACTAATGAAAATCTCAAAATACATACATGCAATTTCACGTGTGCACCTCCAAAATCTCATATAACCCTAAAAAACATAAAATTTCATAAATACCCCCGGAAAAATTTATGAAAATATTACATATATGATAATTGATACATCCTCCTCGTTTCCGTGATTAATTTCAAAACACCTTCAAATTACCCTCACTTCTTCACTTTCTACTTATAAACAAACAAATTGAGAAAAAAAAGCGGTACAAACGATATTTCTCACGCTTAAGTAACAAGGGTATACATGTCATTTCAAACATTTATAGGGTTATAGATACTTTGTATAAAGGTGCATTCAGAATTACGCCAAAAACATGCATACATACTACACAAAAAACAGTGGCGTGGGACCACCGATTCCAACGAACGAGAACACGCCACATCAGCATTTTTATATTTAACTTTCCGCATTAGACGTAGATCCTCTTGGTTGCTTGTTATTAGGTTCTGGCGTCAAATTATCCGAAGCGGTTCTTTTTGTTTTCGGTCTCAACTAGATTACCAAATCAAACATAGTTAAAACAAATAAAACATTGATATATATATATGAGGGAATATATATTTATTTTATTTATGTACCTTTTCTGCTGATTTCTGGTATAGTTTTGCGATGAGGATATTTTTACTTTCGTTTGCTATAACTATAAAACAGACAAAAGTTATAGAAAAGGATACATTACGAAATTTTCGAAGGATTTTATAATTTACTAATTAGGAATGATATGATAATTCTTTTTACCTTGATTGGGGGGTGGGAGTGTTTTGTTGTGTGTAGGACGATACGTGTCAGGTGCCAATTTCTGAAGAAAAAGGAAATTTAATTAGAGAAAGAGAAAATAAAATCTGAAAAAAATCGATTCTTTTTAACAAATTAAGCTGCATTTATATCCCTTTGTTATGATTTTCTGATGAATTATACATATAAAATCATTAATGTTTGGTGTGGAAACCATGAACAACGTTGTACCAACAAAAACTAGCAAATAATTGGAACAATTTATCAAAAAATTTCTGTTATGACATGAAATTCGCCTTGATTATGACCCAATGAAAGCACAAAAACACAAATCGGGAAAAGGGCTTACAGTGATGGGCTGGGCGGAACCGGCGGCGCGGAGTTGGCTGAAATTATGCGGATCAAAAGAGGGCCAATCGCCGAGAAGTGAACCCATATCGCTCTGTCTCTCTATTTGAAGAATTTGCTTTGCAGTTATGGTAGAAAAGAAAGAGGGTAAAGGGCAGGAAAGTCTGGGGGTGAGTAATTTTTCTCGTTTTTGCTGAAATTTCTTCTGATGTTTCGTCAGGTCCCAGAGAAAAAGAAAAGAAAAGAGAATGAGAAAATTAGGAAGAGGGAGAAAACCGAGTCGTGTTTTATAAATTTGACGGATTGATTAACGTAATTTTAACGTAATTAGTGGTATAATTCGAGGGGTTATATTGGTAGACTTCAGATGGTGGATCCAAATCTGGAGTTTATCATGATTTTCATAGGAAATTTTACTTTGATCTCAGATTTCAAACCCCATCTTTATTCACACGCTAGTTAATGAAGTGGTTAAGTATCAAAGAGATACATAATTAATAATTAATCTGATATTATGTTAATTAAATAGGTTAATTAGTTTATCCAAGTCTCTTTGTTGCGCGTATACACATGTCTATATGACATTTCTTAAAAATATATATAGAATACTACATGTATATATTATATATAACTAACTAATTTTACTGATAATATTTACAAACATTTTTTTTAAAATTCGGATGATGTCACATCATCAATTATTTATTTTTTATATTGTAAATTTAATGCAAATCTTGAGTGCCAAATTATTTTTCTGAGAATAGTCGGATTTAAAAAACACGTTCAATTAAAATTTATTTTCATCCCACATTTTTTCCTCGTGTCTTTTTTTCTTTTTATGTGATGCTCTACGAATATTCTTTTCCGAATTCTCAACTTTCACCTTCTTTGCCGCAGTCGTTCTCGTGGTTGGAGTGCCGCTAGTACCTCTCTCCCCAATCTTCGATGTACTCCGACGATGTACTTCAACGATGTACTTTTCTTCCCAAATTCGTTAATTGCATGAGGCGTCGATGTCGTATTTTCTGCCTCCTTCCTCCTCTTTCTTGAAATGGCAAGGTACTTCGTGTATCGCAAAAAAAAAAAAATCGCCGGTCAGTTGGCCTTACTATCGAGAAGAATTCGAGCGGATGGTCAGTATTGATAACAAATTCGACCATAAATACTCGCGAGTTGTGAGTTAAACTATTTTTTCCCATAATTGCTCTTTATTAGTTGTTGTTTTCATGCTAAGAGTTTGTTTTATTGCATTTTATTTGGTCTCAATTTTAAAAAAGATATTTTGGGTATTTAGAATGGTGTATCATAAATTTTATTTTTTTTATAGATATTTGTTCCTTCATGAACAATTCAAATTTTCTATTTAGCCTATCATTTATTGATAAATATACTTGAAAATTTAACTTAAATACTCATTAATTGATAATTACTCAAAATATCCTTGAAAATGAGTGTATCATAAGCAAAAAAGGTATATGATAGAACTCCCCCTTTTATCATATTTTTTTACTTTCTTCCACATACTCATCAGAAATATTTTATGTTGGAAATTCCCGCAATAATCCACCGTAAATTCGTCTTCTTTCTTGAAGGCCTCTACTCGTAATTCACCGTGAATTCGTCTTTTAGGATAATCAACGGTTGTCCTAGTTCAACCGTTGAGTTCTTGTACGTTTTATCTCACAAAACTCAAATTCATAAATGGAGAAAAACTCTCTTTGGTTTTCTCTCTCCTCTCCTGATTTAGAATGAATGTCTTGGGTTAGAGAGAGAAACACGTTTTTGAGATATATGCACATATATTGATAAGATCTATTGGAAGAGGCAACTCTTGAAACATAAAAACTGCATGCACCCTTTCACTATTCTGTAAAAACGAAATTGACAAATCGTTCAAACCGACTCCAAACGTTGACGAAAGTTGTAGATAATCTAATTATCTTTCCAATCTGATTGGATCAACTAAATTGGAGTTCGGACCCGAAAGTTATGACGGTTTTACTAACTGTATGTAAAACTATCGCATCCTTTATATATTCTATTAAAATATATATATATTCTATATATATATATATATATATATATATATATATATATATATATATATATATAATTAAATTTACTGAATATTTTACATATATTTTTCTAAATTCTAATGATGTCATGATATCAATTATTTATTTTTTATACTGCAAATTTTATGCAAATCTAGAATGCCAAACTATTTTTCGAGCATAGTCGGATTTCAAAAACAGGCTCAACTAAAATTTATTTTCTTCCCACGCCTTTTCATGTCCAACAACTCTCCTTAGAACTCTTTCTCTTTTTATGTGATGCTCTACTTTCACCTTCTTCGCCGCAGTCGTTCTCGTGGTTGGAGTACCGCCATTACCTCTCTCCCCAATCTTCGATGTACTCCGGCGATGTACTTCAACGATGTACTTGTCAGTAGCAAGAAGGAGTGCAACTGGTCCAATAAAAATTAGAGTTAAAAGCAGTGGGCTGTCCAAGGATCCAGGCCCAAGTATTGGATAGTTTAAGTGGATGAGGTTAGAGCTTAACGGGTTCGGATCCGAACCGTAGATGTTCATGAATGACTAAAATGGAGGGAGGCAAGGATCTTGTTCAAGACCAAGAGTGCTCTGCGACATTCTTTTCTTATTTTTAGCTAAATGATTTTGTTATCTTATTTTGTCTTTTGTTGAGAGTGGATGGTATATATAGAGTGAGTTTTGAGGAACAAGGGAGGAATGTGGAAAAACCCTAATTGAGTTCTTATTTTGCTCTTTTCTGAGAATTTCGGCTCATAGCCATTGTATCTATGTTTATTTGAGTATTTTCACACAAATTTCTTACTTAATTTCATCTCAATACTTGTAAATTGATCTAGTCATTTACATCTGGTATCAGAGCAGGCTTATTGAGAAGCTTTCGCTAAGAATAGGAGTGTTGAACAGTGGCGATTTAGACTCCTTGTAGCTTGGAGATGGAGTTTGGTGGTACTACAGCTTGGCAATTGGAGCCTATATAGTTGACGAAGGCTAGCAAAGGGAAATCAGTAAGGTCTTGAGGCAAAAACGAGGTGATTGTGGTTTATGGTGCTGACTAGGAAGGGGACTGTAGCTCATAATATGGATCGGCTCGAAGCAATGATGATCGACATGGGGAACAAGATGGCAGCAGCCAACCAAATGGCGGATGAGAGGATGAGTCGTCTCGAATCGAAAATGGAGGGGTTATGGGCGTCATCGAGTGAAGGCAGGAAGGATAGAGCCCATGATGCGAGGCAAAAAGGGGTCCATTTCGAACCTGGTGTCCAATCAGTCGGTTCTGAAGGGAGGAATGACGAGGAGCACTGGGAGAGTGATGATCGAACCCCTCTAGAAAACCCGTTTACTCCGCGACTACGGTTGAATTATCCGAAAACGGAGTTTCCGAGCTTCAGTGGTGATGATCCGATTGGTTGGTCCATGAAGGCAAACGCATTTTTCAAGTTGTACCCGTTGCCGGCAACTCAAAGAACCAAGTATGCGACACTACATTTTCAAGGGGCTGCGATTGAGTGGTACCATGGATATCGAATGGCAAGTGCGGAACCAACGTGGGAGAATTTAGTTGAAGAGACATTAGCTCGATTTCAGAAAGGTGATAGCGAGGACCCGGTCGAAGAGTTCCGTAAGGTACATCAAACTGGTCGTGTCGATGACTACGTCGATCGGTTTGAAAGAGTAAAGGCTAGGGTGATGCGCGTTAACCCTTATTTTCTACCACCTTATTTTGTATCGTCGTTTGTTGGGGGGCTTAGAGATGATCTCAAACACTTGGTGAGGATTCACCACCCCGACTCGCTTAACCGTGCGTATAACCTGGCCAGAGAGTATGAGATGGCTCATGCGGGTCACTCCAAGGAAAGAAAAGATACCCCCTGCCAGTCCCAACTACGGCGATAATCGACAAAAGGGACAAAAGAAACGGAGAAACGTGGGAACTATTATAACCCTGATCGGGAAAAATTAATTGCACAGAGAAAACGGGATGGTTTGTGTTTCAAATGTGGAGAAAAATTTCCACACGCCCACCCATGCAAATACAAGAGCTATGTCATTGAAGAGGTAGAGGATGGCGGGGAAATTTTCGAGTACAAAGTGGAGGTCGATTCGCACATTCCCGAGTTTAAGGAATTGGAGAAAGCACATCTTGCAATGCATAGCAATGACCCGAATATAAGATCGATGCGATTCATGGGGGAAATTGAGGGACGCCCGTTCTGTGCGTTGATTGATAGCGGAAGTTCACACTCTTTTGTGGACCCAAGAGTATTGTTGGGAAGTAAGGGTCGCATTGTTCAAGTGCCGACCATGGTGGTTATGGTTGCGAATGGCGAAAAGTTAGTAAGTGATCAAATATGTGAAGGACTCGTGTATTCGATACAAGGGCATGAATTTAAGGAAGACATGCGAGTACTTAAGGTGCAAGGGTACGACATGATTCTCGGGCTCGATTGGTTTAAGAGGATGGCTCCGGTACAAGTCGAGTGGGATAAAGGCGTGGTCACGTTTAAAAATGGGACGGAGAGTGGTCAGTTTATTGCGAAGGAGGAAATCGCGCTTGTACGAATGTGCGAGGAAGAAATCGATCTGCAAAAAGAAGAAAAAAAGGGGAGTCACATTTTTATGGCTCACATTTTTTTTAATACTTTAATGAATAATGTAGGGTCAGGGGAAATTATGCACCAACTCGAGCCGAAAACGGTGACGGCGAAAACGGTAGAACCAGCTTTAAAATCTGTCTTGAAGGAGTTCGAGGATGTGTTCGAAAACAGACACGAATTTCCACCAAAGCGAAGTATCGACCACAAAATCGAATTAGAACCCGGGTCCAAACCGGTGAATCAAAGACCCTATCGTTATTCGTATTTTCAGAAGATCGAGTTGGATTCCATTATGGAGGAGTTGCTCAAAAGCGGGGTGGTCCAACCATCCTCAAGCCCATATGCCTCGCCGGCTTTACTTGTTAAAAAGAAGGACGGTAGTTGGCGCTTGTGCGTAGACTATCGAAAGCTCAATTCCCTCACCATTAAAAATAAATATCCTATCACCGTAATTGACGATTTGCTTGACGAGTTACATGGTGCGAGATACTTTTCAAAAATCGACTTGATGTCCGGCTATCACCAAATCCGAATGAACGCGGAGGATATCCCAAAAACCGCCTTTCGAACACATATGGGGCATTACGAGTATAAGGTGATGCCGTTCGGTCTTACGAATGCCCCGGCCACTTTTCAAAGCTTGATGAACGAGATTTTTAAGCCGCTTTTGAGGAAAACGGTTTTGGTTTTCTTCGACGACATTTTGATATATAGTCCGAATATGGAGGCTCATAAGCGACATTTGGAAACGGTATTAGGGATCCTGCGTGAAAATAATCTGGTGGCGAAAATGAGTAAATGCGAGTTTGGGAAAAGGGAGGTCGAGTATTTGGGCCACCTTATTTCGTATGAGGGAGTATCAACCGATCCCAGCAAGTTGGAGGCCATGAGAGGGTGGCCGGTGCCCAAGAATGTGCGGGAACTCCGTGGATTTTTGGGACTTACGGGTTATTATAGAAAATTCGTCAAGCATTATGGTGCGATAGCAAAACCATTGACCGATCTCTTGAAAAAGAATGCTTTTGAGTGGTCCGAGTCGGCCACCACGGCGTTTGAGGCGCTCAAAAAGGCCATGTCGTGTGCACCAGTCTTGGCTATGCCGGATTTCGGCAAACAATTTATCATTGAAACCGATGCCTGCGACAAGGGGATAGGAGCGGTACTCATGTAAGAGAAAAGACCGATCGCCTATTTGAGCAAAGGGATCGGAATTAAGGCTCAAGCGTTTTCAACGTACGAAAAGGAATTCTTAGCTTTACTGGAGGCGATAAAAAAATGGCGACATTACATTCAAGGGAGACCGTTTATTATCAAAACCGATCAAATCAGCCTCAAATTCCTACTCGAGCAACGTTTACACAATACGATGCAACACAAGAGTTTGTGTAAACTATTGGGACTGGATTACACGATCGAGTATAAAAAGGGTAGTGAGAACAAGGTGGCCGATGCTTTATCGAGAATTGAAATAAGCGATGATGAGTCGGGCCATAATTATTTGGTTCTAAATGGAGTAGGGAAGGTTTGTAGTATGATTGTGCCTCACTTAGAAGAGGATAGAGGTCATTTATCTAACCCTACAGTGGCCAATCTGTAAGTGGATGCCAATATGGGTGAGTTCAAAAAATTAGTTCCAAAAGTCACTGACTCTTTTGGGTTTGTGCAGGAATTTTGGAGGCGAGTCAGGGGAAGCCTCACAAGTTCATCCTCGACAGTCTTTGTTCGAAATGAAGATTAAGGATGTGAACCTATTCAACAACGAGCCGAAAACCATTTCCAACACACATGTCCTCCAAGTGTTCGATGAAAGGTTGGTGAAGGAAAACGAAAAGAAAAAGGTAGGAGGAGTCTTAGCCATGTCCGAATTAATTCCCACCTGGTTAGATGAGTTGATTCACAGCTACGAAGACCACGTCGTGGCCGGAGAATGGGTGTCACGGTTAGCCACCAGTCACGACGAGAGTTCCAAGTGGACTATCCACAAGGGGCTGCTTCGTTATAAAGGGAGGATTTACGTAGGAAAAGGCGCAAATTGGAGAAGGAAGATTATAGATGAGATGCATGAATCGTATTTAGGAGGTCATTCGGGGGTGATCGGTACGTACCAAAGAATTAAGAGAATGTTTTATTGGCCGAAATTAAAAGAGGAGGTTCACGATCGCCTACAAAACTGCCATGTGTGCAAGTTGAACAAACACGAGAATGTGGCGAGTCCTGGGTGGTTACAGCCTCTTCCGATTCCTGAGGGTGCATGGCAAGGAATTGGAATGGATTTCATCACGGGTTTGCCTAAATCGAACGGGAAAGATGTGATTTTAGTGGTAGTCGATTGATTAACGAAATACGGCCACTTTCTGGCTTTATCCCATCCGTTCAAGGCTTCCGATGTGGCTCATGTTTTCATGGACCACATTTATAAATTACACGGGTTACCGCAAACCATAGTTACTGACCGGGATCCGGTTTTTACAAGTATGTTTTGGAAGGAGTTATTCTCAAAGCTAGGAGTGAAATTAAATTTTAGCACGGCGTACCACCGTCAAACAGATGGACAAACGGAGAGGTTGAATCAATGTTTGGAGGGTTACCTTCGGTGTATGGTATTCGAAAACCCAAAGAAATGGTTCTCTATCTTATCATTGGCAGAATGGTGGTATAACACTACATTTCACTCTTCTCTCAAAGTGACACCATTCGAAGCGCTTTATGGATACACACCACCGAGTTTTTCTCTCGGATCAGTACCGAAAAGTTCGGTCGAAGCCGTGAATGGGTTGTTTCGCGATAGAAATAACACCCTGAAGCAACTAAAGGAAAACCTCCAAGTATCTCAAGCTCGCATGAAGAAGTATGCAGATTTGAGCCGTTCCGAGAGGAAATTTAGTGTCGGAGATTGGGTATATCTCCGCCTACAACCCTATAGGCAGGTTTCAGTAGGAGGCATAGGTAATTTCAAGCTTAAACCGAAATATTACGGGCCGTTTGAAATTATCGAAAGAATTGGAGAAGTGGCTTATCGGTTAAATTTGCCGACCGGTTCCCAAATTCATCCAGTGATTCACGTCTCGCAATTGAAAGGCGGATTGAAAACGGGATGCAGTTGGAACTCCGAGCTGCCAGTTATGGGACCGGAAGGACGGTTGAGGATTGAGCCGTTAGCGATCCTCGATCAGCGAATAGTGAAGAAAAGGAATCGGGAAGCGTTGGAGTTGCTAATTCAATGGTCTAATCGCGGCATTGAAGACTCAACGTGGGAGGATCATGATCAAATTAAATCACAGTTTCCTGGATTATTCCTTGAGGACAAGGAACAAAATAAGGAGAGGGAATTGTCAGTAGCAAGAAGGAGTGCAACTGGGCCAATAAAAATTAGAGTTAAAAGCAGTGGGTTGTCCAAGGATCCAGGCCCAAGTATTGGATAGTTTAAGTGGATGAGGTTAGAGCTTAACGGGTTCGGATCCGAACCGTAGATGTCCATGAATGACTAAAATGGAGGGAGGCAAGGATCTTGTTCAAGACCAAGAGTGCTCTGCGACATTCTTTTCTTATTTTTAGCTAAATGATTTTGTTATCTTATTTTGTCTTTTGTTGAGAGTGGATGGTATATATAGAGTGAGTTTTGAGGAACAAGGGAGGAATGTGGAAAAATCCTAATTGAGTTCTTATTTTGCTCTTTTCTGAGAATTTCGGCTCATAGCCATTGTATCTATGTTTATTTGAGTATTTTCACACAAATTTCTTACTTAATTTCATATCAATACTTGTAAATTGATCTAGTCATTTACAGTACTTTTCTTCACAAATTCGTTAATCGCATGAGGCGTTGATGTCGTATCGTCTGTCCCCTTCCTCCTCTTTCTTGAAATGGCAAGATACTTCGTGTAATCGCAAAAAAAAGAAAAGAAATCGCCGGTCAGTTGGCCTTACTATCGAGAAGAACTCGAGCGGATGGCCAGTACTGTCGACAAATTCAATCATAAATACTCACGAGTTGTGAGTTAACGTATTTTTTCCCATAATTACTCTTTATTAGTTGTCGTTTTCACGCTAAAAATTTACTTTATTGCATTTGATTTGGTCTCAATTCTTTCTCTTCAGTTTCAATTTGATCAGAAATACTTTTATCATATTTTTTTTACTTTCTTCCACATACCTTATCGGAAATATTTTATGTTGGAAATTCCCGCACTCATAATCTACCGTGAATTCGTTTTCTTTGTTGAAGACCTCTACTCGTTATCCACCATGGATTTGTCTTCTAGGATAGTCAACGGTCATCCTAGTTCAACCTTTGAGCACTTGTATGTTTTATCTCACAAAACTCAAACTCAAATTTAGAAATGGAGAAACTTCTCTCTTGTTTACTCTCTCCTCTAGACAAGTCTCATGATTAGAATGAATGTACTGTGTTTGAGAGAGAAACACGTTTTGAGATATATGTACATATATTGATAAGATATAGTGAAAAGACATCTCCTGAAACATAAAATCTGCACACTATTCTGTAAAAACGAAATTGATAAATCATTCAAGCCGACTCCAAACCTTGATGGAAGTTGTAGATAATCTAATTATTTTTCCAACCCGATTGGATCAACTCAATTGGAGTTCAGACCCAAAAGTTATGAAGGTTGTCTTAACTGTATGTAAAACTATCGCACTCTTTCGGTATTCCACTAAAACGAAAAAGATAAATCGCTCCAATGGACAATAACTCTTTATTAAAGTTCTAGATAATATCATTATCTATCTAACCTAATTTGATACATTCAAATTGGAGTTCGTATGTGAAAATTATGTCAGTTTTACTAAAAAAAATTTCAACTGAATTTTTTGATTTTTTTTATAAAACTGTGTCTTATAAATTTAAGTATATATCCAATATACATATGTGTAATTAATAAACACATTATTAATTCCGTGTCCATCTTAATATATATCCTTTCACTTTAACAGATCATTGTTAATTTTGCTCGGCATGTGGACAAATAATTGATAATCACGAAATTGATTTGTTCGTTCTCTCTTTGCTCGGCATGGCGACAGAACTTGATAACGTAAAGTGGGAAAGATGTCATCTCGATCATTTTGTTCTCTCTTGGCTGCCCTAGCGAAGAGTATGTCTTTTTTTATTATCTTTGTTTAGTTATTTTCTTCCATGCCATACGGTTGTGTTTGATTGTTCTTCGTTTTGTACTAGCGATGACGTGTGATGAATTAGTATTTATGTGAGTGAATTAGGACTAATTTTCGCTAAATTAGGGCTAATTAGTGTTGATGTGGGTGAATTAAGGGTAATTTTCGCCGAATAAAGGTAATCTTATACTAATTAGTGTTGATATATGATGATTTAGGTCTGATGTGGGTGAATTAGGATAATTTGAAATTATATGTTTAATCAGTCTTGATATATCATCATTTTAGGTGATCGATCTCGAGTCTGACAAGGACTCTAAGCCGCGTGAGATTCGACCTGGTGAAGATATTGGAGTTGCGGGTCAGAAAAAAGTGAAAATGGCTGGTCCAAGTGGCGACAAGTTGATCGTTGCGGCCGCTGAGGAGGACAGATCCACCCCTCCTGTTCCTGGCAGGGTATGTTATTTTATTTTATTTAATTTATGTAACTTTGCACAGTTGTCAAAGCGGCTTTTTATTGATTTGCATGGTTTTACACATTAATTAAATGCGCATGCAGTACTTTTACATGCAAGAACGTCATTGTTATCTTAACTTTGTTGATAAGGAATAATTACGAGACATTAAATGAGTTTTCGTCTTGCTAAATTCACCCTGTTTTGTAATTAATACTTTCAAAACGCTAATTTCGCTTGTAATTTATAGTAATACCCCTGATTTGTTATGATTTTTGTTGTTGGTTCAAGTTGGAAGCTCTCCAGTGTCTACACAATACAAAGTAGAAAGGAAATTAGGAAAAGGTGGTTTTGCCCAGGTTTTTGTAGGTCGAAGATTATTTGTCGGTACGGACCGTACTGGTCCTGATGCCTACGAGGTACATCTATATTTTTATCTTTCCTTTCTTGAATATTTTCTTATAAATTGGAAATATATACATTATGATATAATTTGTGTTTTGTTGTGATTTATGGTTGGCGCTTTCAATTCGAGCATCGAAATAGCAAAAATTGCAATTACGACCCTCCTTACGAGTGGCAGGTTTATAGCCTTATAGGTATGCTCGATAAATTAAATTACATTTTTTGGTCTTCGCGATCTCCTCCCTCCTCGTGTTATGTCTTTCAAACAACAATATAAATTAAATTACAAGTTTATTTTCCATTTTATCCATTTAATTTAGAATTTCAAATTTCAAATCAGAACTTAGTTTCATTTCTTGAGAAATAATGAATTCAGATAAATCATGTAGTAGAACACTCAAGGCGAACACAAATCCATAGTTTCTTTAGCATAATGGAGAATCTTAAATAACGACCGAAGCGAAGCCCTTTATTACTGAGTAATTAATCCTTCATTTCTTTTGCATAATATTAAACAATCTCAACTTTCTGTCTTTTCATTTTTTTGGTTCAAGTTGGAAACTCTCAACTTTCTTTGTTTTTTTTTTATAAAAACTTTAATTTCTCGAATTCCTGGCAAGTAGTAACACTTAATTTTCGAAGATTATTAAATGCGAATATTATTCATATATCATATGGGATTGTAAAATGGTTTTTGTTCAACATATATTTTTGATATGAGTACGTTTTGATACATATATATGTAGTGATTTTGTTTACAAAGCTTAAAAATTGACTCGTCCATGTGCACGTGCGCGAGGATTTTACTAGTTCAAGGATAAATCTCAATGATTGATCGAATTCCAAGAGTAGGAGTAATCTTGTAGGAACCAAATCCTGCTTTCTTGAATATATTCCACCATTCCTTCTCATCTCGCTCGATACCATTCAGGGATGCCATCATTAGAATATCAAACAAGAGCTGCGGTTCTGTGAACGTTGCATCCGGAAGTGCACCAACAACAGTATCCAAGACGATAACCTTGCCTCCTCCTTGCAGAGAAATCGCATCTTTGCATTTTCTTAGTATCTGTATGCATTTTTCATCGTCCCAATTATGAAGAATCCACTAAAAATTAGCAAAAGTTCATTTTAGTAATTAATATCTTATTTTAATTTGTTTCTTGTAATAATATTGGATCCATTCAATTTCAGGCGTAAAATATAATAAAACTTTCGCTCACACCCTATTGACAACTATTATAAATTTATAATAGGAAAAATATATTGTGCTCCCCGGTATCATCCTAACACCTTTCATGAGGTGGACAAGCAGAGTTAGTCGAGTTGGTTAACACTTCAACTAAGTATTAATTGACACGTTTAATCAACTCACCAATTTGTTTTAATTTTGTTAATATTAGTATATGTTAATTTTCATGTCAAATCAATTAAGAGATCATTTAACTTGTTAATTCATTCAATAAAAAATCCTAATCAATCCAATTAAATATCATTGTCTACCTCATTAAGTATGTTTGTGTGAATTTTGGGGACATCATATATGGTGCCCCAAAAACTCACCCACAGACAACGTAAAGATGCTTAATTAGATTGTTTAATATCTTTAATTGAATGACTTCAATGATGAATTGACCATTTAATTAGCTATAATTTTCGTTATGGAGAATTTATAGCTTGTAAGTAAACTCTTTATATTTATATAATTTTTTTGGAAGGGGAATATTAAGTCCTCTCCAAAATTTTCTTCAAAAAAAATATGTTAACTAATTTTTAATTGAAATATTAATCAATTCAACTGACTCTCCTTGTCCATCTCATAAAGGAAATTGGGATGAGATTGAAGGACATAGTATATTTTTCCTTATAAATACGAACACAAAATGAATGTATGGAATATCACGAGTATCCTGAAATATAAATATATACATATACTTGATATATTTTCACTTTTTAAGGTTATACATTACATGTTTTAAGTATTTTTTATAGGAGTGCATATGATATCATTTCCTAGAATTACATGTAGTTATTGTTACCTTAAGCAGTACAGCATCTGCATGGGGAATACAGTCGAACATGTCTCCTGAAACAAACTTCACAATACCATCATCCAAAACTCGACCTACAACAAGAGGCAGCTCCAAAACAGTGCATTTTATATGGGGAAAAGCCTTGGTAATTGCCTTGGCAGCATGGCCAACTCCACCTGCCACATCAACCAGGGATGTTATCTCGCGAAATAGTTCGCCGTGTTTTTTTAAAATAATGTCCATCAAGAAGGAAGTATCACTCGCCATGCCGTCGTTAAATAGCTTGTTGAATTTAGAGTCCCGGCTTGTCAGTTCATATAGGCTGCAACCATGAACCATCTGGAAGGAGTCCAGCTCATCCTGCTTGAACCAGTCACTTAAACTCATCGTTGGAGTTACAAAGATGGAGTCCAGTGGGACCCGTGCAAAAGCAGACAAGCTTGGTGGGCTGGCTGTGTCGAGAAGAAGGGAAGAGACAGCTGTGAGGTCGTAAACCGCCTCTTTGTCTTCGATGCCATTTTGCATCGTGAAAATGCCAGAATGAGTTAGCACGCGCAGAAGACGAGAGAAGTGATTTTTTTTGCTCTCAGGAAGTGAGAGGTAGGAGTGTAACTCTGTAAGGGTCATTGGTTGTCTATGATTGTGAATAGCGTCAGGAATGCGAAGCTCGATTGCACATTTGAGAGTCATGGATTTGATGAAACTCAAGATCTGGATCCATAGCTCGGCCTGAGCATGCAGTAACATGTCATCGCCTTCTGTGCTTTTGTTGTTCTCCATTGTTTTTTTTTTCTTTATTTGTTTGATACTTTTCTGTATCAGGAATGATTTGCTTCTGGTTTAATAGACAAGGCACAAGGTCACTATACTAAGGGTCAGGCATGTCACATGCCAGTATGAGATGGGAAAAGTTACAATGCTCCCACTCACCCTTCAACATCTTTGATGTATTAATTAAAATATGGTTAATTAAAATGAGAGTGATTAACATCCAATTAAAGATTAATTGATACATTCATTTTAATATGTAAATATTAATAAATATTATTTGACATGTCAATTCAGTTAAACGATGAATTAACTGATAATTGAAATGTTAATCATTCCAATTAACTATTTTTAATTAACGCAGCATATATAATGTCATATGAGCAGTGACGGATCTTGTCCAAAATCAACGAGTATGCGGTAAATCTAGGAGGGCTATTGTGAAAAATTTTCAAAACTTTTTGGGAAGACGGTAGTACATAATTTTTTTCAAAATAAGACTCGCTCAAAAATACACTGGCATTGTACTAAAAATTCAATGCATATGAGAGAACGCGATAAAAATTATTGATCAATTGATCAAAAATCGGCTGGGCAAAGACTTTAGGACTATGTTGCACGGATACGGATACGGATACGGGTATCGTATCCGACACGATACGGATACGGCGATACAACAGTTTTCGAAAAATATAGGATACGATACGTCCATTATAAATAATATTTTAATATTTTATTAATTATAATTTATATATTTAATAATTTTTTATTTTTTACATAATAAATTTTTGACCTAAACTATACTAAAATTTGTTTATTACAAAATAACTTCCAATTAAATAAATATTTATCATATTTATTATTTAGTTATTTACTTATATGTATTACTCTTATTTCGATTTAAAATTTAATTTTTTGTTTTTCAGTACAATTATTGATGCGTTATAAGTATTCGACAAGTATCCGGAAGTATCCGAGAAGTATCCGATATTGTTTTGAAATAAAATATTCGGATACGTCACGTGGAGTATCCGATACGTATCCGACGAGTATCTGTATTCGATACGGTATCCGACACGATACATGTTGATTTTTGAAGTATCCGCGTAATATAGCTTTATGAAGATTCTTGTCCAAAACTCTTCGGATAAGACCCGCTCACCTCGCATTGTGTTTTGGAAAATTTTACTTAGCCTTTCGCAACTCCTATTTCTCATTTTTATGTGGATTTCAAAAAAGTTTAGCGGAGTAATTAGCAATCTAATTATCACAAAAGATCAATTAACTGTTAATTTTGACGTATCAATAAATTTACATGTTAATTAATTATTAATTCATTTTTTTATATATTTGATTTTAATTTAATTACTAATTCGTTGCACTGATTCTTCTCGAAATTTGGACAAGTATGAGAGAGATGATTTGGGCGAGCATAACAAATATCATCTTTTTTTCGTCTTTTTTGTTATGACTCGATCTTATTCTTATCCATGTCTTTATGACATTGTTGTCTGATTTGTATTTGTGGTTGTTCTGGTTGTTACCACACTATTAGAAGTTTTTTTCGAAAAAAGCTCCCTAACTTTTATATTCTCTCCAAACCCCCTATTTATTTTGCATCCTCCAAATATTCCTTAAAAAGTTTACAAATATTGATCATGTGCATCCTCCAAAAATTCATACTATTTTATTATGTTTTTAAAAATAACCATTTTGTCTCGGTGATTAAATTTGTATTATGTTTTTTATAAGTGGAGGAAAATAAAAATTAATTTAAACAATAATAATAAATTTATAATATGCATTTCTTCTCAAAATTATTCAGTGCAAATATATTGGAAAAATTAAAATTAATATATATTTTCGGAAAATATTATTATATCTTTTCAATAATTATGATGTGATATATATATATATATATAGTCTGGCTACGCCGCTTTTAATAGTATGAAAGTTGTTTATGCTATTGCTTTTTGTACCGTTATATTTACTTTAAGATTTGTGCTACATCTTGATTGGATGGTGAGTGAGTTAACACCATTTATTCTTTTCAAAATAGGAAATCATTAATGTATAAAAACTCCATATCTAATTGATATTTGATTGCGCAAAAAAAGGAAAATTAATTAACAATACATATGTGCAGACGCATTGCCAAATAAGGCCAAACGAACAACATGACATGTGTCCTTTTTATTTTGTTTTTGTTTATTATTTGTGTAGCCTTTCGTGTACCGAGTGATAATAATGGTCAATATTTAGTGTTCCACAAATTTTGTACCCAATCGTGCAACGAGTCACAATAATGCTGTAATAAATATCAAAAATAGGGTTTTGATATTTGTAGGTTATTATTCCTAAATTCTCAGAATATAAGACCCGTGTTAAATATATAAATTCCCACGATCAAAACCGACTCCTTATGCGTCAAAGTTGTCAAAATGGTATAATCGTAATTTCATTTTTTTGGGTTATTTAAATAAATATATTATAGGGTCTTATTTGCAAAAGGAGTAAACCATTAATAATCCAAAATAGGGAGATTGCAAAATTAACCTCAAATAGATGTAAATTGAATGGTTTGCAATTATGATAGTTTTGTGGGTATGTATGAAATGTGTCATCCACCTCATCACCCATTCATTAACCCTGCGGCCCACACCTCACCCCTTCCCTATCCATTAGAACACATCACTCACTCATGAAACCCTAAGAAAAGAAGAGAGAAAAAGAGGAAAAATCAAGGAAAAGAGGAGATTTCGCAAAACGAAAAGTGCCATAATCTTCAGGAGGTTGAGTTGTGCGAGTTGACAAGATCAAAAGAAGAATTCCATCCAAGTTTTGAGTTTCTCCATTTTCAGTACATCTTGTGCGCCGTTTCGATTAATTCTTGTTTGTCGAGTTTCTTTCCATTATGTGAGTGCTACTCTCACTTCTCTCTTATTAAGAATCCAATTACGAACGTTTATAGACCTTACATGATAGTCTAGGGTTCTCGCTTTAAAAATCCGTATTTTGCTTTAAAAACCGTGTTACTTCACAAAATGTATATTATGTAGATTTGATCGTATATATGTATGTAGAATTTGAGTTTGATAAAACGTAAGTCGGGCTTACGATTTTGAAAGAGGGTCCTATGAGAACATTACGCGGCTCCTCCGGTATGTTTTAGTTTGTTAGGTGTAGTGTTGCGTGACCCCGTGGCGCTCTTTGGAGGGAATTGCGTAGCAATCTTGATGTAGTGCAAAGTCTAGTCCCATGAGGAGTCTGGCTGTGGCGCATGGATATCCTGTCGTCAGCTCATTTTTAGGGAATTCGAGCTTCCCGAGCTTTTGGATTTGTTCCCGCCCGTGTGTGACTTGCTATCAGCGCGGGTTGACACTTTAGTCGAGAGTTATTTACGCCCTCACCCCGGGTAAAATCATTAGTAGTATGTATATGATTAGATATGAAGGTAAGTGATTTTGATTTCGAAAAACCCGGGGCAAGTATTTGAGAAGTATTTATATACATATATGATTTATGATTTGATTATTTTCGAGCGAGGTTTTTGGCTAGCCATGTATAAGGTCGATCTTAATAATCTAGGCCGAAAACTCACTCACTTAGTCACTTCCGTGACTAACCATTTTATTTGAATGTTTTGAGTCTAGGTACGGTGGACAGATCATCCGGGGCAGCGGGTGTCTAGAGTGTGAGTTCGACGGTTTCGTTTTCATCGCGGAACCTCCATCTTGTGTATATTAGTTTAGTTCCGTTTCTGGCCAACGAGCCTTTTGTTGCTGCGACTTATTTAGTTTTGTGTTTGTTTAAATCACGTATGTGTTTATATGCTTCCGCTAGGTTTCTTTGTGTTTGTTTGTGTATGTTATGGTGATACATATGTACATATATGTGTGTGTCGTTGTTTTCGAGTTGTGGTATTTATGTTTTTGTGAAATTATCATATAAGTGCCTGTGGTATACGAGTTGTATAATGGCGGGTTGCCGCACCCTTTTCTATTTTAATTTGAGGTGTGACAAATGCAAAACGAACAACAACACATTTGTCCTTTTTATTTTATGTTTTATTATTTTTGCTGTTTATCGTGTAACAAGTCACAATAATGAGCAAGATTCAACATTGCATAATATTTATAGCCAATCGTGTAACGAGACACAATAATAGGCAAATAAAATGAAAAAAATAAATTCATATTAATATTAATATTATTTTAATATCTAAATAAATTCATATAAATACTTATTTTAATATATAAACAAATTGATAGTAAATTTTAATATAATGTTAATATCTAAGAATTAAATAATAATACTTATTTTAATATATATATATATATATATATATAAATAAATTCATAGTATAATATTTACACAATTCTAGAAAGGTATTTATACTCCCACGAAAAAGGAATGAAAAAAAGAACATATATTTCTATTTTATTGTAAAAAAATTAAATAATATTTTCTATTTTAAAATATTTATACGGGAATTAAGAAGTCAACTCTATTTGAAAAAAATACGATTCTTATCCTTGAAATTATAGTGTATAATATTGTCACGTAAAATAAAATAATAATAGCATATGTATAGTATAATGAGTCATGTAGATCATTCTAAAATTGAAAACAAAATATGAATCGAAATATCTTGCTAACCTCACAAGTCACAACTCTCAAAATAAAATCTATCACTTATAATATTTAAAATACATGACATGATCATTTCATAATTACATAACAAAAATACAGGATAACAATTTTTTTATAATTTTCTAAATTACAAACTACGAAAAAAAATAATTCAAATCGAAAATTCTCTATTTTGTGTTTTCTCGAAGCGGAGCGAGGGTACCTCCTAGTCTAAATTAAAGGGTTCTCGTAGTTTCCAAAAAAAAAGAGTTTTTTTTTGAAAAAAATCATTTATTATTAGAATACAAGGATTTGATATGGTGGTTTCTAAATTCATTAAATATTTTTGTTACGTCAATCAAAAATATTTAAATGAATTGATTTATATTTCTTAATTAAATTAATCAATTCTTTATTGAATCAATTAGTTTAACCAAAAATTTAGTTTTAAATAAATTTATTTAAACATCTTCATTGACGCATCATTGAGATTGCCGGACATGCTATATTTTCCCTTGGAATACATGCACAAGGCCGGACCCATATGCATGGATTTAGGGATGTCAATGGATCGGGTAAAACCCGAACCCGCGGGTACCCGACCCGAACGGGGCGGGTAATACCCGAAAAAATACCCGCAGGTCGGGTGTTACCCGAAAAAAATACCCGCTACGGGTTCGGGTTCGGGAGTAATTTTTGTCCACGGGTATACTCGTACCCGAACCCGAACCCGAACCCGAACCCGAACCCGAACCCGAACCCGAACCCGAACCCGAACCCGAAAAATACCCGAGAAATATCCGAAAATATCCAATGATATGAAAAATTGTGATGTTTTATAGATTAATTATTTGTAGTACTTGCATTTTTAATGCATTTTGTATTTTTTAATGTATTTTGTACAAGTTGCTTATTTTATGTATATAAAATTGTTGGTGATTTTACGTATTTGTATAATAATTTTTTGGATATATATTTTTTAATTTTATATAGGTGATTTTCGGGTAACGGATTCGGATTCGAGTATATCCGTTACGCGCAGTTTCGAATTCGGGTATGATTTTTTATCCGCGGATATTTTGGGTTCGGGTTCGAATAATACCCAAAAATTCGGATTTGGATATGAGGGACGCTTACCTGAACCCGCCCCGCCCCGTTGATACATGGATTTGAGACATGGGCATAGGGGCAGAATAATTAAGGGGCTTTTCCTTAACTATTTTATGTTATACAAGTTATGTTAATTGAAAATTTTTTTGAAGCAGGACTTGAATATCTCACAATCCAACCGGCTTATTTAGACCAAAAAATATATCTAACCTAAATATATCATTTTTTTAATTTGTTGCGTCTTTTCCCTAATATCACATACATCTTAGCTTAGTTTAATTTCTCCCTTTTTCCGGTAGCGTATATTTTTCGTCTGTTTTTGCTAGACAAGATACGCTTGCATAGTGCAGTTGTTTTTTCCGTCTGAATTCGTTTTTTAGTTTGTGATATCACTAAATCTGATCCGCTAAAATGGAATATTTTTTTTGTTGATTCAGTAAATTGCAAGAATAAGATGTGAAAGAGGATCAATTTGTGTATATTTGTTCCGATTGTTCCGGTGAAAAATGTCAGTAGAAAATTGATGCGTCGTGAGAGGTTAAATTTGAGTTGGGTAAATTTGGTGATATCGCAAGACATGTAATTTGTAAAATTGTGTCTGCCATTCTCAATTTAATATCTATAATTATCTTTTATATGAGCATTTTAGTAAATTAAAGACACTGAGTATGTTTAAAATTAAGCTAAAACATTTGTATAATGACATGGTAACTGATTCCATTTTCATGATAGCTATAGGAAGAAAATATCCACCATTACACTGTTCCAAGGTAAATATAATTTGATTAGGGTTATGAGTATATACTTTATTGTTAGAGAACACATTTGTGTATACATGTTATATTCGAGTAGTTTCTTGATTTAGCCAAAAAATTGAGATCTAAAACGGCCTCGGGTCCTCTAAAATTTGGTACCGATCCTGTACATGCATGACCTAAGAAGTAATAAATAAGCAAGTTGTCGTGATCCTCTTATACAGTTATATGCCATAACTAGGGCCATCCTTATTTGACTAATCGATCTGGCATCACAGCCTTGGCCTACCACGAGGGCCATGCATTTAAATCCACTAGAAAAATTATCCGCGATTCGCTGCGAGTTTTCTTATATAAGTGTCTATTGATTTTTTTTAATATTTTTCTATGTAATTTGTTATTTATTTTCTTGATAATAAAAATAGAAATTTAATTTTCTTATCAAGGGAATTTAAAAATATTTAACCAAAATATAGGGTAACAAATAAGTTCCTCTTTTTTAATCATTGTCTTCGTAACCAGAAAAATTGTTAACCAAAATAACTAACATTGTTATCATTAATTATTAGCAAAGCAAAAAATTTACTAATTAAAATACAAATGGGCCAAACGAATTGCACATTCCTACTATCCATTCCAATATTTGTCGAAGCAGATATACGATATGATATTCCTTTCCTTGCTCACGTGACCACAACGCAGTACCTGCAAATACTTTCCGATAAAAATCTAATCACGAGTACATTGAACCAAGGGGGTGAGTTAAAAGAATTGCATTTATCAAAATACCTGCTACACGAGGACAAAATAAAACAAGAACATAAATATCATAAGATATATAGGCATGTGTCCTACGCAAGAAAATTAAAACAAAAAAGAAATATCACGAGTAAACATTTGTTTAAAGTAATCTTCTTTCAAATATACTTTTCAGTACTCATCTCTAGCCTATCTTCTTTCAAATGTACATGACCGAAAATGCACTTCAGTACTTGTTAGGTTTATTTATAGTCATAGGCTAGAGATGAGAATGAATGAATTGATTTGAGATGTAGGAAGATTGAAAAAATACATGATTGACATGTGCTGATGTGCAAGGAAACCTTACCGAAGTTGACAAAATTAATAAATATTTGGATTAAAATTGAGAGAAATAAAGAAAAATGCATGAATGAGTGAACTGAGGAGAACAAAGAACATGACATGATTTTTTTTATTTTTTTTTTATTTTGAAGATCAAAGCATAGCATATTACATGCATTGAAAGAAAAAGATTGATGAAATCCATTTAAAGTTATTATGTAAAATTTTCAAGTTTGAAATAAATAAATACTCGCAATGAATTCATCCGTAGTGCCCAAGGTAAGACAAGGTTGCAATTCATGAGAAATAATTTTCCAATCATTTTGATTTCTTTTGATTTCTCACAATAGTACTATTTTCTTAGTCAGGACCATCAAGAATTGAAACAAATAAAATACTATTAACGATATTATAAAAACAGAATTGAGGGTAAAATAGTCTTTTTACCCTCAATCAATAGAGATTAAGAGAGAAGAAGATCCAGCTCCAAATTGACTTTCTTTTCTCATTGATCGAGACTTCCTAAAAATTGGAAATTGGTTCAATACTATGTGTTAATGCTCAAATTTCAATTGCTTCGAATTTGTTTAAAGTTCCTGAACCGTAAAAAATAAAATATGTATAATCGACAACTTACATATCTATAATTCAAATCAAACTTCGAGTATCGCAATTTGTTGATCTAAAGTGTGAATCTCAAAGCTGAGTAATTGACTAAACGCATGTTCATTTAGTCTAAATTCACCACATTGTGCTTGTATACAAAGAGAAAAACCGGAAACAAATAATCCATAATATATTTTTGAGAATATATATGCAAATTCAAAAATGAGAGAAATAGTAAAATACCCCCTGAAAAGGGAAAAAATGGAGTTTGTGAAATGCAAAAAAATTCTCATTCTTTTGTCTTTTTAGTGCTATTTTCAATTCCAAATATTTTTAATTATACCGAATTAGCCCCTCAATCATATACAATCGAATCTTAATCAGACCTCAAGTGTGCCCAAATCAACACAATATATGATCCGTCCATGGAGGCGCTCAATTGCTTTGGCCACTACAATATCAAAACCTAAATACCCAAAAATTCATTTCTTTGAACCAAAAAACCAAAAGCAGGACAGAAAAGAGAGAAGACGAAGTGGAAAAAAGGAAGAAAAAGGAAATAGTAGTACCGCAACGCACGAATTCTTGTACACGGCCTCCTCGTCTCCAGAAGTAGGTAACCTCCATTCCACCACCCTCTATCTCTTTCTTCAGCGCGTCCAGTTTTGACCGCTTCTCTCTCTCCCTCTGTCGATTGAACTTCCATTGCCTGGCTTTCTCAAGCTTGATGATATTCACAATGTCAGGATCGACTTCAATTAGTTTGGCAACTGCAATATCAAAATCCAAACATCCAAAAAGTAACGTCCATTACCTAATCGCTACGTCCCCAATTGTGCCTGCAGCTTGAAACCTCGCGTTTGGTACTTGTGAACCTTATGAAAAAACAAATTAATGAGTATATAATATATACAAATGAGAAAATAATCATAAAATGTGAGTATGAAGTGAAATTACCCAGAATGAAATGGCAAGCTTGACAAGGCATGGACGAAGCACGAAATGAACTAACAACTCTCTCTCTCTCTCTCTCTCTCACAGATTGATTCACATGCATCTAAAATCGAAAAAATATATATGAACTTTCCTTGTAATAACAGTTACTCTATATCTCAGTAAAATACCAAGTATCCAACAGTGCATTTGTTGTTAAAATTCCTCAATTAGACGCATCAATGATCAAGCTTGAACCAAAGAACCTGAATCAAAGATTACATCTCAAATATGTAAGAATTTTAGTAAAACAAACCCGAATTAAAGAACAAGCTTGCTCGATTGCAAGCATGAAAGAATGGAGGCTTCGTAAATCGACGCTGCTCGGAGGCTTTGTAAATCCTTGCAATTTCTCCGACGCTGCTCCTGGAAAACCTTGCCATTTCTCGCTCGGAGGCTCTGTAAATCCGACGCTGCCCTTGGACTATTACGAGAGACGGAGAGGGCGCTGCCCTTGGACAATTACGAGAGGCGGACAGGGCCAAGCGATGAAGAAAAAGAAAAGCGTCCTGACTCCTCTCGAGCGCCCAGAGACAGAGACAGCGGCGGCGCTGTGAAATGGGGGAGGAATGAAATGAGCGGAGGGACATTACGTATAGTGTAGATGTATTGAACAGCGAGGGGATGTATGGGGTGTCTTTAGATGAGTGAGGGCCATTGAGGAGGGGGAGACGTGTATTTAGATGAACAGTCAGGGGGAGACGTGGCGCTCTCTATTTGAGCCAAATGCTGGTCGTTTTAATGGGAGGGGTCTATTATAAAACTTTGACCCGTGTGGTCCTGTCGAAGCCTTGATTTTCCATAGAATTTCAAAGATTAATTGTGGGTAGCACGAATTGATCGATGTGTCGGCAATGCAATTTCGAAGGTATGTTTTAAGCATCTCTAGTACGAAAGGTTCTCTTGTCCTTAATTCTTACATATACGATAAGATTACCGACGCTTCGCGACGGTTTTGTTTCATTTGTTTTATCATATATATATATATATATATATATATATATAATTATGATTTTTCGGGATCAAATATAAGACTTTATGAAAATAAATATCATATTGATTTAGAAATTTTGATGATGACAAAATTATTATATTATTTTTGAATATGACATATTGCGAAATATTTATTTTGTACTTTAATGTAACACATACAAAAAAAAATGTCACTATACAATAATAAAACAACATGCGTGTGCATAAAGAAAAATCAAAATCATATGATATTTTTAATTTTCATATATAAAATTAAGAATAATAACATTGTAAAGGTTTAAAAAAATTATTTGTGTCTGATAAATTTTATGTTTCATGTTTATTATTGAAAAATATTATATGAGTTAAAGAAATTATTTGTGTTTAGTAAATAAATATCTTTCATTATTTTTTTTTTAAAGATTAATATGAAACAGTTTTAAGTAAAAATACAAATATAACATAATTGTTTTAAAAATAATAATAATAATTAGGATGTGCAATTTTTTTCAATTATATTTTTAAAAATAATAATAATTAGGATTAAAAATCATTAATGTAATTATATTTATTTTTATATCTTTTTTTACATAATTATTTTCATAATTTTAAGTTAGAAAAAAATATTGAATATATCATAATAACATACTTAGTAGTATGTGCAATTTTGTTCAATTATAGTTTTAAAAATAATAATAATAAGGTTTACAAGTCATTAATGTAATTAAATTTATTTTTATATCTTTTTTACATAATTGTATTCATAATTTTAAGTTAGAGAAAAATATTAAATATATGATAATATGGATCTCAAAATAAAGATAAAATTCAAGCGAATATATTTCTTAATTTTTTTTAATTATATTATGAAAATATTAACAATATTTGATGTATGTTTTATGATATTATATATTAATTTATTAATTTTAGATATTTAAATTCTTCACATTCTATTTGCATTCACAATTGATCATGTAACATATTGTGAAAAAATTCAAAATGAAATACAACTGGTCCAACATGAACCTAACAAATAATATTTTGACACGTCATCAGTGTAAGGTGATGTGGCCTTCTAAAATTGCTTAAAACTATGTGTAAAATAAGGGACACATAAATATCTACAAATAAAACATAATCACACAAAATCAAAAGTTAATCTATGGTTCATATGTTGCCACATATCCTAATATAATGGTTCAAATAATTGTGATGATGTGGCATGAGTTGTGATGAGGTGGCATGAGGATATTGCATAAAGATGAGTCCAAAATAAGGGGGTTGGTAAATTCCCAAATCATTATCGCCATTGATTGTCCAATCTGATTCTAATGGAGTTGTTTTACAAAATAGGGCCTTTTTAAAAAAAAAAAGATCAAATGATATTCAGTGTTAAAAGTATTGTTTCAGTGCTTATATATATATCATGAAAATATATATATTTCAATGCAAATTCAATGATTAAAAAATATTAAGTACCAAATATAATTGAAGTTAACAATAGCACAATAAATTATTGTATTAGCTATATATGAGACCAATAATTGATGAAAAAACAAGTTAATGGAATTTCAAAATTTTGTCGTATAAAAAAGAGAAATTACACCTATTTGTTGATTGCTGAAAATGACATAACCTATCTCCTTGTTCATAGACTATATTGTCATGTATAATCTATTACATATGAACAATATTAAACGATAATACTACATGCTCACAAATATTAATGTGATGATTCATAAATATGACCCTTAGACACATGATTCATAAATGAACATTGGCTCGTCACTAGATGAACATAAACCTTTTCTACATGCATACGTAATACAAAATGTAGTTTTATAATTTTAACAATATCTGAAGTGATTACTCATGTCCTAGGATAAAGCTTAAAAACTACATTTATAAATTCAAATACAATTTCTCCTTAACAATATCTGAAGTTATAGTAAAGTACAACAACAAATAAAAAATGAAATACCACCAAAAAGAAAACAAAAGAATAAAATAAAACAAAAAATAATATATCAAAAAAAAAAATATATAACTCGAGAACAATCGTGCAACTCCCGCGCAATTGGGCGGGGGTAAGAAGCTAGTATTTTGTATATTTGTATCCAAAAAATATGATCATTTTGTGCGTTTTGTTACCGTAAAAATAACAATATAATAGGGTTTATGTGAAAAAACATAAATTTACAATAAATAAAATCTCAATTTTCTTTCTAAGTATAAAAAAAATTCAGGAACAAATTAGGATTTACACTAGGAGCATGTTTGAGTGACCGTATTAAAAATTACTTTAGCATTGCTTTACGATTCATGGCATTCATTGCAAATAATTCTCCAGTCTCAACCAATTTCCCCACGTGCACACTAAATTTTGGATCTATAAGAAATTCGGTTTAATCGGTTCGGTTTTAAATCGGTTCAAATTTTATTTGGTTCGGTTCGGTTTGAATCTAGTTCGGTTCGGTTTGATTCGGTTTGATCTTAATCGGTTCGGTTCGGTTCGGTTCGGTTCAACCGAATGCCCACTCCTAATCCCACCATTCCATCTCATCTCGCTCGATACCATCCGCTGATGCCATCATAACAATATCAAACAAGAGTTGATATCCGATCGATTTTGCAACTGATATCAGATCGATTCAACTCCACATATAAAATATCATAAGACGTGAAATATTACCAACATCTAGGAATGTAAATGAATCAGATATAATCCGAACCGACACGAATAGTATCCGAAAAAATATTTGAATCCGAATAAAAATATCCGAATCCAAACGGATCCAGATCCGACCAATATTTGTTTTTTTCTGATCTGAATCCGGATACAGGAGACCAGTTCACTGTCGGATCCAGATACAAATCCGGATATTACCCAATCTGAATTTCACATGAAAATGAATACCCAATTTTTTCTTAAAATATAACAATTTATTTTATATTTGACTATACATATAAAACAGCAATAAAAACGTATTTAATTACATACATGCTGAAAGTCCAGATGTATATTCAATGAATATTAAGTTTCTACTATGTTCATTTATTTATAACTAGCATAGTACCCGCGCAATTGCGCGGGTTCGTTGTAAAAAAAATATATGTACTTTCTTCTGATTTGCATGTTTGGTCTGAGTAATTTTGGATGAATCGCAACAGCCAACAGGAACATATTTTGTGATATAATAAAGACAACTAAATGCTGCGTATTTTACGAATGTCAAAAATTTATGTTAGAAAAATATTTTCTTACATTGTATATATAATTTGTATATCAACGAATTATAGATGCAAAGAAGCAATATACAAATTGCGAACATTTAACAAAAAAAGATAATATATTATTTTACCCAATTTTTAATAATGAGATAAATTACAATAATTAAATAATATCTAGCCTTAATTAATTTCATTAATTTTCAAAAATACCCTCATAAAATCTGATAATAGCACATACACCCCTCTAGAATATGAAAATTTCAAAATTACATTATTAAAATATAAAATTTGAAAAATACCCCGACATTCAGAAAAACTCGCACATTGCGCAAGATGTTGAACTATCCGAAAACATCTTTCTCGTATCTGAAAATTTCAGAATTACGCCCTGTAAAAGCCAAAAATTTCTGAAATAGCTTAAAAACCCTAAAAATAACAAATGTGCTCTATGAATTTCAAAATATCAAAAATACTTTTCTAAAATCTAAAAATATCAAATTCGCCCTTCTCATAAGTTGTTGTTTCAAAAATGCCAGCCGAAAGAAGAGGATTTTTTTGTTCGATCCTCCATAAACACTCTTCTCTCAGGGGCTATTCAGTAATACTTTAATAAAATTCACCACCCACAATATTAAATTTGTACATAAAAGAATTAATCCTAAATAAGCAAACTTTCACGCACCATTGTTAAATGCTTGCATCTATTTTGTTACCTTTTTCAGTTTTATATTAATCATAAAGTTTCACATATATCCCTGCAAAATCTCAATATAAAACGCGAATACCTCATGAGATGTGAAGCCACATTGAACCAATTCTCCTTCGTCCCATGCCGAAATTATCGCCTTCAACAGTATATCAAACAAATCTAGAGAAAAGAGAAACAAAAACATTAAAATACATCAAAAAAATCCAAAAGCCTAAAATCAAATAAAAATATCTACCTGCTATTTTGCGTAATTTCTTCAAAGAGAAAATAACCTCATTGAGGCTTCTAGAAGATTTATATTTTTTGTCAGTTGTTTTTGCTATTGATTCGAACAAAGAAGTCATGTTCTCCAACGCCAAGTGTATATGCCATTGCAACTGTAAATAAAATATTATTTTAATTTCTGGAAGGGTAAATAAGACATTTTCAGTTCTTAAAAACAAAAAATAAATATATATATTTGGGAAGAAAAAAATAAAAAGTAATTACCGTCGAAGGCTACTCCGATACATTGCGACCCCACGCAAACAGGAAATAACAGTATGGTGGGGAACCACAAAAGATCGGTACATAAGCACTGACAGAGCGGTACCAGCTCAGCCGCGAAATATATCTGATACCAGCTCAGCCATGAAAAATACATCCCTTGTAGTCAGTATTAAACACGGGACCAGAAAAGGCGGGTACATAAGGCACTGACAAAGTAGTAGCGGAACTTGTCGATTTATATTAGCAACAGATTGAGCAAACACATCCTCTTCATTTTTTCCTTAAATTCATTCCTGTTATATCAATGAAAATCAATAATGTAATTTACAAATTTTCGAACCTAAATTGATTCTCAATTGAAACGAAACAACATGAAACATGATTATTAACGCAAAATTAATTCAAACCTGTCTAGAGAGTCGGTGTCATCAATGGCGTAAAAAAAAAAAATGACAGAAAGTAATGAAAAATAAGAAATTGGCCTAAATAATATAATATTTTACCTCGAATACCAAAAATGCCCCTGAATATGAAAGACAATATCGCATACATCCTGAAATTAGCATGGTGAAACATTATTATTTATGAATTACATCGAAAAGAAATTACATAAAAAACTTAAAAATAATAAATTGGACTAAAAAATATAATATTTTACCTCGAATACCAAAAATGCCCCTGAATATGAAAGACAATATCGCATACATCCTTAAAACATTATTATTTATGAATTACATCGAAAAGAAATTACATAAAAAACTGAAAAATAAGAAATTGGCCTAAATAATATAATATTTTACCTCGAATACCAAAAATGCCCCTGAATATGAAAGACAATATCGCATACATCCTGAAATTAGCATGGCAAAACATTATTATTTATGAATTACATTGAAAAGAAATTACATAAAAAACTGAAAAATAAGAAATTGGCCTAAATAATATAATATATTACCTCGAATACCAAAAATGCCCCTGAATATGAAAGACAATATCGCATACATCCTGAAATTAGCATGGCAAAACATTATTATTTAAGAATTACATCGAAAAGAAATTACATAAAAAACTGAAAAATAAGAAATTGGCCTAAATAATATAATATTTTACCTCGAATACCAAAAATGTCCCTGAATATGAAGACAATATCGCATACATCCTGAAATTAGCATGGTAAAACATTATTATTTATGAATTACATCGAAAAGAAATTACATAAAAAACTGAAAAATAAGAAATTGGCCTAAATAATATAATATTTTACCTCGAATACCAAAAATGCCCCTGAATATGAAAGACAATATCGCATACATCCTGAAATTAGCATGGCAAAACATTATTATTTATGAATTACATCGAAAAGAAATTACATAAAAAACTGAAAAATAAGAAATTGGCCTAAATAATATAATATATTACCTCGAATACCAAAAATGCCCCTGAATATGAAAGACAATATCGCATACATCCTGAAATTAGCATGACAAAACATTATTATTTATGAATTACATCGAAAAGAAATTACATAAAAAACTGAAAAATAAGAAATTCGTCCAAAATAATATAATCTTTTTTTTTACCTCAAATACCAGAAAAACCCCTGTAGATGACGGAAAAAATCACATTCAGAAAAAAAAGCATAGCACGGGCAGCGAATCTTCCAACTGCATATACCACCACTTTCCTCCACCCAGTAATTTGTAGCAAATCCTCCGCCTCGGTCCGATCCTCGCTGCTAGAATCATCGTCCTCTCGATTCGATAATCTTACGATTTGGCGATGCGGCAATTGCAGATACCACCACTTTCTCCACCCATTCTCGAGCACTGTTCTCCCCGGGGTTCTCACTCGCCCCAGCGCCGATGGTTCCAGCTGCCCCTGCCCCTACTCCAGCCCCCATGGAGCCTGCTCCACGCTCCATCGCGCCTGCTTCAGCCCACGCCTACTCCACCAGTGAGAAGAGGATTAATCAAATTCATGAAGAACTAATCTGCCTTGAGTATTGCTGAAATAAAAATAAAAATAAGAAGTTGCGAAACTGCCAAATAAACATAAATTATTCCCCATCTTAAATTAGTATACATAAAAACGATAAGGAAAAGACTAATCAGAGTATTGATATGCTGTTTTTTACGCAAATACCCAAAAATTGTTGAAATTTTCTAAAATGGACATTGAATTAGCTGAAATTTAAAAATAGCAAATAATTGTGAAATCAAATGAAATACTCAAAATAAAATCGAAAGAGAAAAACCGTAAAGCCGAGGCCAATGCAGATGACAGCTCTTAAAAAAAAGGCGCATCGAGATCATGTTGAGTTATCATGTTAGAAAAAAAAAAGCTAGATTCTGTGTTAGAAAAAAACTCGCCTTTTCCCTCTGGCGGATCCATCTGGCGGAGCTAGGGTTTTACTGGCGGGTTTGGCGTTTGGGTGTTCTTCTGAGAGAATCTGAGAGAGAATGAGAGCGAGAGGAGAGGAAAGGAAAGGAAGGGATTATATTTAGAGGAGCTACAGTAACTACGACGCTACAGTAAATGCGACGTGGAAGCGGGATTTTAGGGCCCAATGAGAGGGATTAGTACTATTAATAATAATAGGAGTTGAACTGGTACAATGGACTATATAAGTGGTGGAAATATTTTTCAATAAAAAAACAAGCTTCCCCCATTGGTCTGTGTATTCAGTTTTCTTTTGTTTGGGCTTTTATTCCGTGGGTTTTTATTCTGTCTCCTTTTTTTGTCATCTATATCTTAGTTATTGTTGTAAATTTATTTACATAATAATAATAATTTTGCGCACACACACACACACACACACACATATATATATATATATATATATATATATATATATATATATGATGGCTAAGATACTTAATTAAGTATCATGCGTTTGATATTTAGGAGTTATGAATTTTTTATCATTGGATTTGCTTTGAGATTCGTGCATTTAATGATGAGCACAAATTTTTATGAAAATCATTAATGATGAGTATAAATATCAATTATAAAACACAAATCTCAAATCAAATCCAATATCAATTATATATTTGCTAAGGAGAAATTGTATTTGAATTTATGGATGATGTTATTGTATTTGAATTTTGGTTATGTTATTATATTATACATAGTCCTAATCCTCAACATATGAGGAGAAGGTGACATGTGGAGGTGGAGGGAGGTAAATTTGCTTTTTAGTCCCTTATGTTTTCATTTTTCAATTTTAATCCTTTTTGGGTAAATTTGCTTTTTAGCCCTTATTTCTTCATTTTTTAATTTTGATCATTTTGGGTAAATTTTCTTTTTACCCCATTGTTTTCTCTTTTTCGATTTTGGTCCCCCTATTTTTTCATTTTTTAATTTTGATCATTTTTTGCTAAATTTTCTTTTTAGCCCTTATTTTTTCATTTTTCAATTTTGTTCCTTTTTGGGTAAATTTTTTTTTACCCCATTTTTTTCCCTTTTTCGATTTTGGTCCTTATTTTGAGATCTTATTTCGAGTCCTTATTTTGAGTCCGAATATGAGCCATTGATTCGATCGTGATGAGTGGCTGAGATTTATTCCTAAATATAACATTTGCATCCTAATTAATTTTTCTGGTCAAATAAATAACCTGCCCGGATTACATGACCTGGCTCCACATGTTTACAACATAGTATTTCCATTTATTATTTTTTCTTGTTTGCAACACATTGTTTCCATTTATACATGCACGCACATATTTTTGCTCAAAACTATTGAGTTATTATTCTCTTGTCTGCACTCTGCATAGTAAAGATTATGCAGAGGTTATTTCACCTATCTTTCTTCCTCCACTGAATATTTTTATCGATCAATTAACCAAGATTCAAGTAAACTCTCTCACCTGGTGAGGAGGAGGAAAACTAGAGTTATTTTATTTTTATGTTTTCAACTTATTTGAATGTTGTTGATGTTTTACGAATATTGTTGAGAATTTTGGACAAGTAAAAACAAGAATCTATATTTTTGTTGGAAGAATTACTCGAGTGAGTGAATGTATTTGATTGAATGTGGTTCACTTTTTGTTCGGTACTGACTGGTACAAAACTAAATATCATTTGTTAAAAACAAAATTAAGATTTCATTTTATGTTCATTGGTCTAATTTTGGTCGAGTTATCTTGAACCATCATTTACTTTTTGGCCGAGTTATATGGAACATCGTTATAGAAATCATTAGAAAATATTTTAACATAGCAAGTTATGTTCACCAAAATCTGTACAAGTAACTAAATACTCAATCTCAAACAAGAATACCAATTAACTTAAACCCTATTATTATTCACAAGTTTGCAATGCATATTCAAAAGATTGTCGACATTACAAGACTAACAATTTTACAAGACTAACAAATTTACAGTTCAATCTCTCAATTTAAAATGCATCACAAGATTGTCGACATGTGTTCGATTCTCGTCATGTGCACCCATTCTCGTCTGATTCTAACTTCTACATACCTGCAAATCATAAAATATTCAATCCCTAGAAAGTAGAAATAGAGTATTTTACTCTTATTATAGACCATAATCTTATTGTACATACTTAAATCCAAGTATCATTTTCTCTTTACATAAATTAAGTGAAACAAAATCATAATAATTTCTCCCCTGATTAACCAATCTGCATTAAGAACAAGCAAAATTTAAACATTTGGTTTTACATTTCCTTAACCGAATAAATGGAGAAGCTCATAATTAAAAAAAATGATTAAAGTAGTATCCTTTAGAGATTTGAGGGTATGAGTCCTGAAAAGTTGTTACTAGGAAAATCCAAACCCATTAAGCTAGTCAGACCACGACTTTAGGCCTGAATGAAAGCCAATCAGACCCGTATTAGATAATCTCACATTCAAAGCTCGATTTCAATTTCATTCGAGCTAACAATGCCATTGAATTAACTTGCAAATAAAATTTTCTTGCAGCCTTGCCACGCGAGCCTTGAATGAATCAATCTACAAAAATGATACAAAATCATATGAAATTCATGAATCAATCTACAAAAATGTGATAATATAAGTTAAAATCCTTAACTGAATAAACTAGCTCAGACTCCATTTCAACACCCCCAAATCCACTTCAATTACATTTAACGTGTCCAAGTTACACAGAAATTAAACCTCAGCTTTTCTCCCATTACATATCCTCTAAACCCAAAATCACGGATTCAGTGAATTTCGTGATATGAGTCATATGACATCCAACAACAATCCAAAAGCAATCACAATTAACTTCAATCCTTTTCAATTAACCGGAATTAAGCCTAAACTACTTTGAATTATAGAAACTCTAAACCCAAAACAAGAAAATCGGTGAAACCTTAAAATCAGAGAAGGTTACTTCACAATTTCAGTAGTGATCGGTCTTCTGTAGCCTTTCACTTCACTTCTTTACTCGACAGATCACAATGGAGATTTATGGCGACACGTCGAGTTCTTTGAATAGGTCATTGTTGGTACCAGTAGCCGTTTTTAATGGGTCGTTGGAGGTCTCCATTCATGGCGAGGTCTCGATAAAGTCTGTGCGAGAGGGAGAGAAGAGTTATGGCAAGCGTTAAAGTTTGGAAAGAGGCATAATGATCTTTGGGCAGATTTGGACAGATGTGTAATGATCTTTGGGCAGCTTTTGTTTACAAGAAATCTCATCCATTAATTAAAGTCAGATGGAGGGTTTTGATACGGACTCAAAATAAGGACTCGAAACAAGATCTCAACGGAACCGGCCCCATATATATATATATATATATATATATATATATATGATGGCTAAGATACTTAATTAAGTATCATGCGTTTGATATTTAGGAGTTATGAATTTTTTATCATTGGATTTGCTTTGAGATTCGTGCATTTAATGATGAGCACAAATTTTTATGAAAATCATTAATGATGAGTATAAATATCAATTATAAAACACAAATCTCAAATCAAATCCAATATCAATTATATATTTGCTAAGGAGAAATTGTATTTGAATTTATGGATGATGTTATTGTATTTGAATTTTGGTTATGTTATTATATTATACATAGTCCTAATCCTCAACATATGAGGAGAAGGTGACATGTGGAGGTGGAGGGAGGTAAATTTGCTTTTTAGTCCCTTATGTTTTCATTTTTCAATTTTAATCCTTTTTGGGTAAATTTGCTTTTTAGCCCTTATTTCTTCATTTTTTAATTTTGATCATTTTGGGTAAATTTTCTTTTTACCCCATTGTTTTCTCTTTTTCGATTTTGGTCCCCCTATTTTTTCATTTTTTAATTTTGATCATTTTTTGCTAAATTTTCTTTTTAGCCCTTTTTTTTTCATTTTTCAATTTTGTTCCTTTTTGGGTAAATTTTTTTTTACCCCATTTTTTTCCCTTTTTCGATTTTGGTCCTTTTTTTGCTTTCCAATTTTTTTATTTGCTCATTTCTGATGGGTATGTATGAATTTTTTAAAGTTCAAATTTATACGATATTTCATATAATTTGTCATGTGCCCGTTGTATCTATCTGACACGTTGTGATTCTTTAATGGATCCTTATTAATACATCTATTGACATTAAAGATATTTGCGAATATGTCATGATTATATTAATCGAGATCGAAAGCACCCGCGCAAATGCTATTTAAACAAATTATATCAGAAAATAATATCCGTGAAAGATTAATTTCATGAGCTTTATGTATCTATTGACATCATGATATTTACAAATATGTCATGATTAGATTGATATTGTTGAAATACAAGCACGTTAATTCGCGCGCATGATAATTCTATTTAAATAAATTATATAAAAAATATGTAAAAAATAAATATGTTGTCCCGCGCAATTGCGCGCGGACGAAGCTAGTTTATATATAAAGTAAACAAAATTCTTGATCATACGTGAGGCCACATCACCTCCTTTACATTTTAGTCTTTTTTTTGGTTTATTTACATTTTGGTCCTTTTTTACGTTTTGGTCCGTTTTTCTTATTTTATATTTTGAACCTTTTTTTTTGGTTTATTTACATTTTGATCCTTTTTTCCTATTTTATATTTTGGTCCTTTTTTACATTTTGATCTTTTTTTTTAATATTTTGGTCCTTTTTTACATTTTAATAATTTTTTCTTATTTTCCAATTTTTTTTTTAATTTGCTCATTGGGCAGGGTTATGTATGCCTTTTTTGTATATTTTTTTCCTTTTTACATTTTGGTCCTTTTTTTGCTTTTCAATTTTTTTTTATTTGCTCATTTTGCACGGGTATATATGAAATTTTGTAACCTCAAATTTATGCGAGTTAATATATAATGCATCTATTGACGTCAAATATATTTGCGAATATGTCCTGATTATATTAATCGATTTTAAAAGCACCTGAACAAATGCTATTTATACAAATTATATCAAAAAATAATATCCGTGATAGATTAATTTCATGAATCTTATGCATCTATTGACATCATGATATTTACAAATATGTCATGATTAGATTAATTTAGTTCAAACGCACGCGCGTTAATTCGCACACGAGTTAATTCTATTTAAATAATTATATAAAAAACATGTAAAAAAATAGATATGTTGTCCCGCGTAATTGCGCGGGGATAAAGCTAGTTTAGATTAAGATTTAAGATTATTGGATTTTTATGATGTATTATGTTAATTATATTATATTTAAGAATTAAAAAATTTGTTATTGTTATTTTCGTAAAATTAATTTTGATATGAAGTACGTAAAAAAGTAGGATCTGCAGAGATTTATGATTAATTCTGATTCATCATCCTTCACATTCATATCACCTTATCAATTATCGACTACAGAGCGATTTCTGTAGCATTGTTTATACAATGTACAAATTTATCTTGCCAAATTTCTTCAAAATAACATTTTGACTATAAAGATATTTTTATTTTGATAATTTGACAAACTCAACCACCTGAAAGATCTTATTGGAGTGAGAAAAAGAACAAGGCGTTGAGTGGGGCGTAATGCAATTCCCAATTTTTTTAAAATATAGTATAGTTTTCGCCTGGATTTGTAATTTAACGTTGATTTTGTAATATTTGCATAATCATCTGTTTCGTGATGTTATTTGGCCAAACACAACTGTGTTTCGTGATGTACGTCCGAGAAAATAGTTTAAACGTGATTTTGACCTGCGAATCTGGATAAAAAAATATTAACATCAATGAAATCTCAAAAAACTATCTTCACTATTTCGTCTTTTTATTTAGTGAATTTTTTTTTGTGTGTGTGTTAGTTTTTATTATAGAGTATTTTGAGTACAATATGAAAATTTGTTCTTGTTATACTTCAATTTTGACATTTTTTTAGCAAATATTATAATTTATTTTTTAGAAATTATTAGACTTCAGTTTTTGCATTTTTAATAAATTTTTGAAAAATAGAAATTTATGTGTGTTAGTCTCGTATTACGAAATATTTTCGGGACAAGATGAAATCGGAGTATTTTGCTCATGTAACACTTCAATTTCGACATTTTTGAGAAATTATGATAATAGATTTTTTTTTTAACTTCATTTTTTGCATTTTGATGAAAACTTTGTAAAAATAAAAATTTGTGTGTGTTAGTCTTCTTTTACGTACTATTTTGAAGACAACGTGAAAATTGAGTATTTTGCTAGTCTTGCAAATTGAACATTTTTTTTAGAAAATAGGATAATTGATTTTTTGAAAAGGTGTTAGACTTCACTGTTTGCATTTGTAAGAAATTTTTGCAAAAATAAAAAAAATATGCGTGTTAGTCTTCTATTAGGGGGTATTTTCAAGACATCACGAAAATTGAATATTTTGCTCGTGTTACACTTCAATTTTGTCATTTTTAGAAAACATGACAATTAATTTTTTTTTGAAGGTGTTAGACTTCGGTTTTTGCATTTTGAAGAAATTTTTGAAAAAATAGAATTTTTTTTTGTTAGTCATATATTATGGAGTATTTTGAGGACAACATGAAACTGAGTATTTTGTTCGTGTTACACTTCAATTTCGACATTTCATAGAAAATAAGATAATTAATTTTTTCGGAAGGTGTTAAACTTCACTTTTTACATTATTAAGATTTTTTTTGAAAATTAGAAGTTTTTGGGTGTTAGTCTTCTTTTACAAAGTATTTTGAGAACAACATGAAAATTACATATTTTGCTCGTGTTGCACTTCATTTGTGACATTTTTTGGAAAATATGATAATATATGTTTTTAGAAGGTATTATAATTCTATATTTGCATTTTGAAGATTTTTTTTGAAAAAATAAAAATTATGTGTGTTAGTTTTCTATTACAGAGTATTTTCGGGACCCCTTGAAAATTGAGTATTTTGGTCGTGCTACACTTCAATTTTGAATTTTTGTAGAAAACATGATACCGGATTTTTTTGAAGGGGTAAGACTTCGTTGTTTGCATTTTGTAGAAATTTTTGAAGAAATAAAAATTTGTGTGTGTTGGTCTTCTATTTGAAAGAAATATAGTTTTGGATCAATGATAAAATGGTACGTAGAAGGACAAACGAACGTACGCGTTCGTGGACATAAGAAAAAGTTTTAGTAAAACTGGCATAACTTTCAGATAACGACTCCAATTTGAATGGTTCAAATTCGGTTGGATAGATAATGAGATTATATAGAACTTTCATGAAGAAATATATTTCATTTGAGCGATGTATCAGTGTCTTTTTAATGGAATACCGAAAGGGTGCGACAGTTTGACATACAATTAGTAAAATAGTAATAACTTTCGCATCCGAACTTCAATTGGGTTGGAAAGATAATAAGATTATCTACAACTTTCATGAAGGTTTGAAGTTGGTTGGAGCGATTTAACAATTTCGTTTGAACAAAATACTGAAAGGGCCGGTGCATGCAGTTTTCTGTTTGAAAATGTGTATAGTAGATATACACAACCTTTGACCCAATCCTTATCCTATTTTAGTATAAATATGATGTTTCTCTCTCTATTATTCAGTCCAATCCAGTTAATCATTCTATCAAGGAGTTGAAAGAGTGCGAAGAAAGAGAGAAAGAGAAAAGAGGAGAAAAGAGTTTTCTCCGTCTAGAGAATCGAAAGCAATCATGCAAGTTCGCCGGTGCATCGTCTAGGCAGGTGCATCCGCGACCGAGGTGCTACGACTCACGGTGGATACGGATAGAGGAGTTCGCACTTTGTGACTCTTCGTTTGTGATCAAACCGGAGAAGTAAAGGAGCAAAAGGCTGTGAAAGCGTGTGGGCATGGGACGCACAAAGACAACTGGAGACGTGTCAAGACGGTGGGAGACGTGTGGTATGGGACGCACGGACTAGTCACCAACGTGACATCGAAGAAGAGAAGAATGCGAGCGATCGACCCGTCGTGCGTGATCAATTTCACGCTGGTAATCGTCTATCATACTTTGCATCGTACCCTCGAAGTCGAGGCGTGATCTCGGGTTATGGGAACCGGACCGGGCCTACATATTCGTTGTGCGGGCCCGGGGTCGGGAGAATTCCCTACAGTGGTATATCGAATATACGGCTATGATTCGACCCTCGAATAGATGACGTTCTCTCTGATACCTCTATGGGAGGAACGGAAATATGGGTCTTGAGTGTTATGGACTTGGAGGCCCGTATCGGTATGAGGGTTATAGATTCGATAAAATGACACTTTCATATAATCGCCATATAAGCATATAGATTAAGTACGCACGGTTAGGAGCTTAATCTTCATCATCCGTTTAGAATTATGTTTTCTACCAACACCAAATATATCGATGAGATCGATATGATAGATGGCTTTTGGGCCAGAATTATCGTAATTAACCTTGATAGTTAAAGAATAGTTCTTAGTCTTAAAGGAACGTGTTCGACACGGAAATGATAGATTCAGGGCTCGAGGCTTTGTCTTTAGAGAAAACCGGGTTCGATAAACTTAAGAAGGAATCGAACGATATTACGTGCCTTTTGGTGGCATGTATAGATGCAAATTTTCAAAATTGTTTTGAGAATTAGGATGCATATGAAAGTGAAACGCAGCGCTCAAGAAATGGTTTCAAGAGCTAGAGCGTGTTGAATGGTTCAATACAGCTCATGGAGTTGTTTAATTTTGAGACGCCTTGTGGGTCTTTAATTAACACTCGTGTGTTGATGGTACGAGATTTGATCTTCGTGACCGAATATCATATTCATTCGATAGATAAGTCGATTCCTAAAATTGCATGAGATGCTACATAAATTGAATCGAAGATGCTCGGAGCATCCGGGGAATCCAAAACATAGAGATGCGTGGATGTCCTTGTAATTCAAGAGCGGGATCGAAAGAAATAAAGGTCTAAGGGTATTTTGGGAAAATATTTTCCAAACAGAAAGTTGGGACAAGGAGTTGTCCAAATTAATGACTCAAAGAACAGTGAAATCCGAGGAGGATTAAACCTAGAAGTTGATTGCTTCTTTTGGCATTGATGTCTTGGTCATATAAAGGAGATAACACGTATCTAAATTCCATATGATGGATTGCTAGAATCATTCGAATTAGATTTGTCTGATTAATGCGATACTTATTTATTAGGCAAAATGACAAATGGCATTATTCTCCAAAGGTTGGAGAAAGATCCAACGAATTATTGGAAATTACATTAAGATGTAAATGATCCGATAAATTCCGAGGCAAGAGGAGGCTATCGGTATTTTGTTACGTTTATGGACGATTTAAGTAGATACGGTAATATCTATTTAATGCGTGCCGAAGCGGAGACTTTTGAAAAGTTCAAAGAGTTAAAAAAAATGAAATACAAAATCGACTTGGCAAAAAAATCAAAGCCCTTCGATAGGATCGAAAAGACAAATATTTGAGCTACGCGCTTCGATAGGATCGAGGAGGCGATATTTGAGTTAAGAGTATTGATGATCATTTATGATTGTGGAATCGTTTCACGATTATCTTCATTTCGGAACATTGAGATGTATCCGAAAAGAGGAAAGGAGCGCATGTTGGACATGGTTCGATAAATGATAGGTCTAACAGATCTCCCAAAAATATTTTGGGGATACGCCCTTGAGACAGCGGCACTAATGAATGGTTGCATATAAGATATGGACCATAAACCTTCTAATCGGTACACAAGACGCCATATGAGGTATGGATCGGAATGGTTCCGAAGTGGTCATTTGTACATATTTGAGGATGTGAGTATATTTCGAAATTTGTTTCGGTTAAACTCAATCCCAAATCTAAAAATTGTTCGTTTATCATATATCCTTAAGGAAACTAAAGGGTATTAGTTCTAACGTCCCGACGAAAATGAGATTTCCGTGACTCGAAGAGATGCCTTCTTGGAGGAGGACATAATGCGCACAAGTTTGGAACTTGATGTCATTTATCTCTACGCGGGTTAGTGGGAGTAGAATAAATCTCGAAAGAGTTTGAGATCTGAAAATGAATATTGTGCCGAAGAAAGTTGACATGACTGCATCAAGAGTTGATGAACGAAAGTCGAACACACAAAGGAATTTTTCGTAGATCAGGTAGGCTATATCATAAGCCGATAAATACGGATTTATCGTGGCTAATGATGATAGATCGAAATCACATGATGATTCGATATCCTACAAGGATGCTATGAAAAGTAACGGTTCCGCATGACATGGTGTCATGAAATCTGAGATTCAATCCGTGAATGTTATCAAGTTTGGAACTTGATTCAATCACTTTCCGGGTTAGACTTGTGAAATATGAATGGGTTTTCAAGATGAGAACCGACACGGATAGGAATATGCATATATGCAAAGCGAGGCTCGTAGCGAAGAATTCAAGTATTTCATAGTCGGACTATGAAGAAACGTTTTCGCATGTTGCCATGCTTTCACATTCTCGTAATTTTGCTTGCCATGGTTGCGTATTATGACTTTGTGATGTGGCAAAATGGATATCAAGACCGAATTTCTTCACAGAAATTTTATGAAAGGATGTGTACTTGACACAACCTTACGGTTTTGTCGATTCATAAGAATCGGTGATAGGATATGCACGCTTTAACGACCCATATGATGGATTAGAGAAAGCTTCTCGGAATTGGAATATTCGTTTTGACGGAGTTATAAACTATTATAACATTGTCGGAACGAATGAAAACTTTGTGTACACATGAAGGTTAGTGGGAGCCGCGCTATATTTCTTGTAACGACAAAGGATTTAGGCGAGACCGCTTATGAATTAAGCGTGAAGATCTATATGATAGATCTAAGAAGTTCCTCGTTCTAGACTATAGCACGTATATCGACATATTGTTGAAAATTGTTTTCAACATATAATTCCTTGGAGGAGTTAAAGTGAAAAATGTCGAATGGTAGAATTTTCTACGGCTCGATGTGAGACATCAAGCAAGGAGAAAAATAATGATATGATGCTTTACATTTGATATGAGGATCTATTATATCTGTCATGATATGTATGTAGCCGTACGTCGTACATATGAATCGTCTAATTTACCGTCAATGAAATCCAAGGGAATCACACGAGTTTGAATGTAATATGATTACACGAGTCTAACTCATGTGTGTGTGAATCATACACAATATATGCATAATAGTTATGCAACACGAGTTTTTGTGTAATGTGATTACACGAGTCTTAACTCTTGTGTATGTGTATAATGGTTACACATATATATATATACATAATGGTTATGTATATCTAAATCCATCGGGATTTGTATTGATAGCGGTGAAGTTTGTCCTTGAATGCTTTGAGAAAGAATTCAGGATTTTATTTTTAATGGTGTGGAGGACGTGGGTTGGTTATAAAGAGTTATACCAATGGCAGTTTCCAAATATATACCACGTCCTAATATGTAGCATGCCTTTCGATCACGAAGTGTGTACATGTTTTTCTTAAACGAAAACACGGTTATGTGGAAAGGTTCCACACGACCAATAGTTTATGATTCTATTTACGGAGGCGAGTATATTGCGGTTATTAATCGCAAAAGGAAGCGGTATGGATCAAGGATACATGACCAAACTCGAGTAGTCACGAGTTATCGAATTTACAGTTGTGTATTGCGTGAAACGCAATAATACAAGCCAAAAATGCCGAGGTCACAACCAATTCTAGCCAATACTCAGAAAATTTCGTTTGATCCATGAAATTTTGTGAAAAGATGTGATCATAGGTATTGGAAATGTTCCAAACCTTATGAAGAGTAACACTAGTAGCAACGTGCGGACCCGTTTACAAAACCGCTCTCTCTAGTCGCGCATGACCGTCATGCGATGACTATGGGTATGGAGATACCTAGAGGAGGAAAAAGAGAGTATAGTGTAGTTATCTAATACGATAGCCCTCGCAGGTTATGGGTATGGAGATGCCCATAGGTAAACGCTGTATCACCCAAATACTTAATCCATATGAATGCATCCCTTTAAAAATTTTGTTTACTTAAATTAATATGCATTCACCTTATATGAAAATTGTGTGCGGGTTGTGTAATATGATTACATGAACCCTGATTTGAACTTGTGTGGACGTCATCATAATACGTGATTATGTGCAGCGAAACCGTCACACCTAAAGTTTCATTTCTAAACATCCCTAGTCGCGGACCAGTTTGCTTAAGAGAGAAGCATTTCTATTATCCGATAATAGACTTAACGTGTACACTAGTACGTTAGCCGAGGAGATAATTATGTTTTGCTAATCATAGGACAATGTGCTTGTCGAATCGGGAACGTAGATATATGCTAGACGACATGTATTGGATATGACCAAAGCTGCGAGACCATGACATGGTTTAGTCATTATAGATGGACTCGCGACGAGTATGGTATTAGGTTCTTTACACTTGAGGGGACCATTGATTACGCTACGTGCGTAACACAATGCTTTGATATGACCTTACGTCTGCGGTAACAGGGGACTAAAACGGTCAACATTGGGTATTGTCCGAAACACGGAATTCAATGTGAGTCTCCAAGATAGGAATTGTTTATTCCGAAAGGAATTAGATATCTCTTAGGCGCCGCTCGATGAATTGATTAACGAAAACTATGGCCATAGTCAATGATATTAAAGGTTAATATTAATTGTAATTTGTTAACTCAATTCGGAATCGGCGAATAAGTGTTGTTAATCAAATTATAAGGATGACTACCACCATGCCTTTTTGATTAACGGATATCGCGTAACAAGAGAACCAATAACCGCTATTCGAGATAGGCACAATGATCACAATCATTTTTCGTTTTAACATGGGTAGCCATGATGGAGTGACTAGATCCCGCTCATGGGCTTGTAGTGCCTTGGAAACAGCCTACTGCCATCGTTAAACGAACCTACACGGTCACACAACGAGTCGTACTATGTCGGGCTTGACTGCAAGTTTTTGCACATGGGATGTGCATGGATTTTGCGTATATGATACGCGGGCTAGATTCTCTGATATAGTGTATAGGTGATATACATGAGTACCTTTTAGTTAGATCTTAAGCTGAGTGGGAGACTGAAGGAAATACAGTTTTGGATCAACGATAAAATGGTACGTAGAAGGACAAACGAACGTACGCGTTCGTGGGAATAAGAAACAGTTTTAGTAAAACTGGCATAACCTTCAGATAACGACTCCAATTTGAATGGTTCAAATTGGGTTGGATAGAAAATGAGATTATCTAGAACTTTCATGAAGAAATATATTACATTTGAGCGATGCATCAGTGTCGTTTTAATGGAATACCGAAAGGGTGCGACAGTTTGACATACAGTTAGTAAAACGTCATAACTTTCGCATCCGAAGTCCAATTGGGCTGGGCCAAATTGGGTTGGAAAGATAATAAGATTATCTACAACGTTCGTGAAGCTTTGAAGCCGGTTTGAGCGATTTAACAATTTCGTTTCGACAGAATACTGAAATGGTGCATGCAGTTTTATGTTTAAAAAGGTGTATAGTAGATATACACAACCTTTGACCCAATTCTTATCCTATTTTAGTATAAATAGGATGTTTCTCTCTCTATTATTCAGTCCAATCGAGTTAATCATTCTATCAAGGAGTTGAAAGAGTGCGAAGAAAGAGAGAAAGTGAAAAGAGGAGAAAAGAGTTTTCTCAGTCTAGAGAATCGAAAGCAATCATTCAAGTTCGCCGGTGCATCGTCTAGGCAGGTGCATCCGCGATCGAGGTGCTACGACTCACGGTGGATACGGATAGAGGAGTTCGTACTTTGTGACTCTTCGTCTGTGATCAAACCGGAGAAGTAAAGGAGCAAAAGGCTGTGGAAGCGTGTGGGCATGAGACGCACGAAGACAACCGGAGACGTGTCAAGACGGTGGTAGACGTGTGGTATGGGACGCACGGGCTAGTCACCAACATGACATCGAAGAAGAGAAGGATGCGAGCGATCAACCCGTCGTGCGTGATCAATTTCACGCTGGTAATCGTCTATCCTACTTTGCATTGTACCCTCGAAGTCGAGGCGTGATCTCGGGTTATGGGAACCGGACCGGACCTACATATCCGCTGCACGGGACCAGGGTCGGGAGAATTCCTTACACTATTATGGAGTAACTTGAGGACAGCATGAAAATTAAGTATTTTGTTTGTGTTACAATTGAATTTTGACATTTTTTAGCAAATTAATATAATTTATTTTTTAGAAGGTGTTAGACTGCACTCTTTGTGTTATTCAGAAATTTTTGAAAAAATAGAAACTTATGTGTGTAAGTATTGTATTACGGAGTATTTTCAAGACAACATAAAATTTGAGTCTTTTCTCGTGTTACACTTAAATTTTGACATTTTGAGAAAATAGGATAATTGATTTTTTTGGAAGGTGTTGCACTTCAGTTTTTGCATTATGATGAAAATTTTGGAAAAATAGAAAATTGAGTGTGTTAGTCTTCTTTTATGGAGTTTTTTGAGGATAACATGAAAATTGAGTATTTTGCTCGTGTTGCACTTCAATTTTGACATTTTTTTGAAAATAGGATAATTGATTTTTTGAAAAGGTTTTACACTTCACTATTTGCAGTTGTAAGAAATTTTTTAAAAAAATAAAAATTTATGTATGTTAGTCTTCTATTACGGGATATTTTCACGACAACATGAAAATTGAGTATTTTGCTCGTGTCACACTCCAATTTTGACATTTTTTTAGAAAATAGGATAATTGATTTTATTTGAAGGTGTTGGACTTCAGTTTTGCATTTTGAAGAAATTTTTGAAAAAATAGAAATTTGTGTGTGTTACTCTTCTATTATGAAGTATTTTGAGGACAACATGAAAATTGAGTATTTTGTTCGTGTTACACTTTAATTTTGATATTTTGTAGCAAATAGAATAATTTATTTTTTAGAAGGTGTTAGACTTCACTGTTTGCATTTTTATGAAATTATTGAAAAATAGAGATTTATGTGTGTAAGTCTTGTATTACGTAGTATTTTCAGGACAACATGAAATTTGAGTATTTTGCTCCCATTACACTTCAATTTTGACATTTTTGAGAAAATAGGATAATTGATTATTTTTTATGGTGTTACACTTCAGTTTTAACATTTTGAAGGAAATTTTTTTTTTTGTGTGTGTGTGAGTCTTCCTTTATGAAGTATTTTGAGAACACAATGAAAATTGAGTATTTTGCTCATGTTCCACTTCAATTTTGACATTTTTTAGAAAATAGGATAATTGATTTTTTGAAAAGGTGTTAGACTTCACTATTTTCATTTGTAAGAATTTTTTGAAAAAATAAAAATTTATATGTGTTAGTCTTCTATTATGGGGTATTTTCAGGACAACGTGGAAAACGAGTAGTTTGCTCGTGTCACAATTCGATTTGGACATATTTTAAAAAATAGGATAACTGATGTTTTTTTAAGATGTTAGATTTCAGTTTTTGCATTTGGAAAGAAATTTAAAAACAATTTTTTTTTTGTGTGTTAGTCTTCTATTATGGAGTATTTTGAGGACAACTTGAAAATTCAGTATTTTGTTCATGTTACACTTCAATTTCGACATTTTTTAGCAAATAGGATAATTTATTTTTGAGAAGGTGTTAGACTTCACTGTTTGTATTTTGAAGAAATTGAAATTTTAGTGTATTAGTCTTGTATTACGGAGTGTTTTCTCGACAACATGATATTTGAGTACTTTGGTCGTGTTGACACTTCAATTTTGAATTTTTGAGAAAATAGGATAATTTATTTTTACCGAAGGAGTTACACTTAAGTTTTTGCTTTTTGACGAAAATTTTGGAAAAATAGAAATTTGTGGGTGTTAGTCTTCTTTTACGGAGTATTTTGAGGACAACATGAAAATTGAGTATTTTACTCGTGTGTCACTTCAATTTTGACATTTTTAAAAAAATATGATAATTGATTTTTTTTAAGGTGTTACACTTCAGTTTTTGCAATTTGAAGAAAATAAAAAAATAGAAATTTGTGTGTGTGAGTCTTCCTTTACGAAGTATTTTTAGAACACCATGAAAATTCAGTATTTTGCTCATGTTGCACTTCAATTTTGACATTTTTTAGAAAATAGGATAATTGATTTTTTTTTTGAAAAGGTGTTAGACTTCACTATTTGCATTTGTAAGAATCTTTCGAAAAAATAAAAATTTATGTGTGTTATTCTTCTATTATGGGGTATTTTCAGGACAACGTGAAAAGAGAGTAGTTTGCTCGTGTCACAATTCGATTTTGACATATTTTAGAAAATAGGATAATTGATGTTTTTTTAAGGTGTTAGGCTTCAGTTTTTGCATGTGGAAGGAAATTTAAAAATAAAAAAATTGTTTGTGTTAGTCTTCTATTATGGACTATTTTGAGGACAACTTGAAAATTCAGTATTTTGTTCATGTTACACTTCAATTTAGACATTTTTTTTTGAAAATAGGATACTTTTTTTTTCTGAAGGACTTCACTTTTTACATCATTAAGAATTTTTTCGAAAAATTAGAAATTTGTGGGTGTTAGTCTTCTTTCACAGAGTATTTTGAGGACAACATGAAAATTCCGTATTTAGCTCGTGTTGCACTTCATTTGTGACATTTTTTAGAAAATATGATAATCTATGACTTTAGAAGGTGTTAGACTTCATTGTTTGCATTTTAAGAAATTTTTGAAACATAGAAATTTATGTATGTTAGTCTTTTATTATGGAGTATTTTCGGGACACCTTGAAAACTGAGTATTTTGGTCGTGTTACACTTAGATTTTGAATTGTTGTAGAAAACATGATAACATATTTATTTGAAGGTGTTAGACTTCAGTTTTTGCATTTTGCACAAAATTTGAAAAAATAGAAATTTTTGTGTGTTAGTCTTCTATTATGGAGTATTTTGAGGACCACATGAAAATTGAGTATTTTGTTCATGTTTTACTTCAATTTTGAAATTTTTTAGCAAATAGTATAATTTATTTTTTAGAAGCTGTTAGACTTCACTGTTTGCATTTTGAAGAAATTTTTGAAAAAACAGAAATTTATGTGTGTTAGTCTTGTATTACGGAGTTTTTTCTCGACAACATGATATTTGAGTATTTTGGTCGTGTTACACTTCAATTTTGATTTTTTGAGAAAATAGGATAATTTATTTTTTCCGAAGGTGTTACACTTCAGTTTTTCCATTTTGACGAAAATTGTGGAAAAATAGAAATTTGTGAGTGTTAGTCTTTTCTTATGCAGTATTTTGAGGACAACATGAAAATTGAGTATTTTCCTCATGTGGCACTTCAATTTTGATTTTTTTTTGAAAATATGATAATAGTTTTTTATAAGGTGTTACACTTCAGTTTTTCCATTTTGAAGAAAATAATAAAAAAGAAATTTGTGTGTGTGAGTCTTCGTTTACGAAGTATTTTGAGAACACGATGAAAATTGAGTATTTTTCTCATGTTCCACTTCAATTTTGACATTTTTTTTAAAATAGGATAATTATTTTTTTCTGAAGGACTTCACTTTGTACATTATTAAGGTTTTTTTCGAAAAAATAGAAGTTTGTGGGTGTTAGTCTTCTTTTTCAGAGTATTTTGAGGACAACATAAAAATTCCGTATTTTGCTCGTGTTGCACTTCATTTGTGACATTTTTTAGAAAATATGATAATCTATGACTTTAGAAGGTGTTAGACTTCATTGTTTGCATTTTTAAGAAATTTTTGAAAAATAGAAATTTATGTATGTCAGTCTTCTATTATGGAGTATTTTCAGGACACCTTGAAAATTGAGTATTTTGGTCGTGTTACATTTAGATTTTGAATTGTTGTAGAAAACATGATAACATATTTATTTGAAGGTGTTAAACTTCAGTTTTTGCATTTTGTACAAATTTTGAAAAAATAGAAATTTATGTGTGTTAGTCTTCTATTATGGGATATTTTCAGGACAACGTGAAAAGTGATTATTCTGCTCGTGTTACACTTCAATTTTTTCATTTTTTTAGAAAATAGGATAATTGATTTCTTATGAAGGTGTTAGACTTCACTTTTTACATTTTGAAGAATTTTTTGAAATATTAGAAGTTTGTAGGTGTTAGTCTTCTTTTATAGTGTATTTTCAGGATAACATGAAAATTGCGTATTTCGCTCGTGTTGCACTTCAATATTGCCATATTTTAGAAAATATGATAATTGGTTTCATTAGAAGGTGATAGACATCACTGCTTGCATTGTTTATGAAATTAAAAAAAAAAATTTATATGTGTTAGTCTTCAGTTACGGAGTATTTTCGAGACACCATGAAAATTAAGTATTTTGGTCGTGTTACACTTCAATTTTGAGTTTTTTTAGAAAACAAGATATATGATTCTTTTTTTAAGGTGTTAGACTTCACTTGTTACATTTTTAAGAATTTTTCGAAAAATTAGAAGTTCGTGGGTGTTAGTTTTCTTTGTCGGGGTATTTTGAGGACAACATGAAAATTGCTTGTTTTGCTCGTGTTGCAATTCAATTTTGACATTTTTTGAGAAAATAGAATAAATGACTTTTTTTAGAAGGTGTTAGGCTTCACTATTTGCATTTTTAAGAAATTTTAAAAAAAATGAAAATTTTGTGCGTTAGTCTTGTATAACGGAGTATTTTCATGACAACATCAAAATTTAGTATTTTGCTAGTATTACACTTCAATTTGGACTTTTATGAGAAAATAGGATAATTGATTTTTTTGAAGGTGTTAGAATCAGTTTTTTGCATTTTGAAGATTTTCTTGAAAAAATATATGTTTGTGGATTTTGTTTTATTTTACGGAGTACTTTTAGGACAACTTGAAAATTGCATAGTTTGCTCGTGTTGCACTTCAATTTTGACAATTTTTATAAATTAGGATAATTGCTTTTTTAAAAGGTGTTATAATTCACTAATTGCATTTGTAAGAAATTTTTGAAAAAATAACAATTTATGTGTTACTCTTCCATTACGGAGTATTTTCAGGGCACCATGAAAATTGTGTATTTTGCTCGTGTTACACTTCAATTATGATATTTTTTAGCAAATAGTATAATTTATATTTTTAGAAGGTGTTAGACTTCACTATTTTCATTTGTAAGAAATTTTTGAAAAAAATAGAAATTTATGTGTGTTAGTCTTGTACCGCAAAGTATTTTTATGACTACATGAAAATTGAGTATTTTGCTCGTGTTACACTTCAATTTTGACTTTTTAAGAAAATATGATAATTGATTTTTTGAAGGTGTTAGACTTCAGTTTTTGCATTTTGAAGATATTTCAGAAAAAAAAAGTTTTCTTTTACGGAGTATTTTGTGGACAACATGAAAATTACGTATTTTTCTCGTGTCGCACTTAAATTTGGAAATTTAAAAAAAAAAATATGATTATTGATTTTTTTCATAGGTGTTAGACTTTACTATTTGCATTCGTAATAAATTTTTGAAAAAATAGAAATTTATGTGAGTCTTCAAATGCGGAGTATTTTTGGGGCACAATGAAAGTTGTGTATTTTGCTCGTGTTACACTTGAATTTTGATATTTTTTAGAAAATAGGATAATTGAGTTTTCTAAGGTGTTAGACTTCAATTTTTGCATTTGAGAAAAATTATGGAAAAATAGAAATTTATGTGTGTTAGTCTTGTATTATGGAGTATTTTGAGGAGAACACGAAAATTGAATATTTTGTTCGTGTTACACTTCAATTTTGAATGTCCTAGGAAGTAGTAAAACAAGAGGTTGACAGTTGGAGCACCTTCGGCAACTGGCGGAGAACACAACTATAGTCTACAATGTTTTTCGTTAAACAACTAACTTACACATGTAATTAACCACCTTTTATTTAATACATCTACAAGGCATAGCATTTAAGGTATCCTTACTTTAAAACAAAAATTGTGTTAACAACTATACTTTCTTGAATGTCCTAGGAAGTAGTAACACTAATTTTTTGAAGATTATTAAATGCGCTAATATTATTCATATGGATTGTAAAGTCATTGTTTACTCAATATGCGTTTTGATGTATGTAACGATAATCGCAGTTAACACTAATTTAATAGACAATTGCACTAGCTAAATATCACACCAATAATAGAAAAGAAGGAACAATTTAACGAAACTTGAAAACTTTATTATATAAGAAATATAGAGATTATAAGTATTTGTTGATTGATGAAAATGACCTAACACATCTCCATATTTATATGATATATAGTTCATGTATAATATATTATATGCATCACTGAAACAATCATATTATATGCTCACAAATATCTAAGTAGATAAATCGTAAACATTACTTTTCCCAAAATAAGCATGATCCGTCACTAGATGAAACATTGATATGTCACTAGATGCAATATTTCACATCTAAATACATAATTAATATAAAATGTAACCTTATTATTGTAACAATATATAGTGACTTTGTTTACAAAGCTTAAAAAAGACTCGATCATGTCCGCGAGGATTTTGGTAGTTCAAGGATAAATCTCAATGATTGATCGGATTCCAAGTGTAGGAGTAATTTTGTAGGAACCAACCCCATCTTGCTTGAATATATTCCACCATTTCTTCTCATCTCGCTCGATACTATTCACGCTTGCCATCATAAGAATATCTAACAAGAGCGGGAGCTCTGTCAAATTTGCATCCGGAAGTGCACCGATAACATAATCCAAGACGATGATCTTGCCTCCTTCCCGTAGAGAAATTGCATCTTTGCATCGTATTAGTATCTTTATACATTTTCATCGTCCCAATTGTGAAGAATCCACTAACAATTACACAAAAGGTCAGTGTTGTAATTAATATTGGATCATTCAATTTCACGTGTAAAATGTCATAAAATGTCAAATGTCACATACACCCCTTCGACAAATATTATAAATAGGAAAATTATGGTATGCTCTCCCCATTTCAAGTGATCCAAGTTCAAATCAGTCCAAATCGATCCTTATCGATCTATATCGAATCATATCGGTTCATATATCGGTTGACCGATTTACTCAATTGATATGGAACATGCCGTAACGGACAGACATAGATTAGCGATATGAATCCGACATACCGATCCATATTAGCGATATTTAGAACTCTGGATATACTAGATGTATTTTCATTTTTTTAGGTTATAGTTTATACATCATATTCTAGAATCATATTTAGTTATTCTTACCTTAAGCAGTACAGCATCTGCATGGGGAATACAGTCGAACATGTCTCTTGAAACAAACTTCACAATACCATCATCCAAAAGTTGACCTATAACCAGGGGCGGAACTAGACACCAAAATTGGAGGGGGCCAAGAAGTAATTTTTTTTTATCTAATGTTATTATAATATGACATGCAAAATAACCAAAAAAACACAATATTATTAAATTTTAAGTAAAATCCAAAAATATATATTCTTCCAAAACAATTAAACATCCAAAATTAAATTTTATTTAAATACAGCGAAATCCGTTTACTTTTTTTTTATATTTTTTCAACTAAAAACTTATATTTATTAGAACTATATTATTGATACACGAAAAATCCCAAGTAATTGTCTTAATTTTATCAATTAGTTTTATTTTTGAACCCTTACCTTTCATCAAAAATTCAATTAAGTCCCTAATGTTTTAATTTCATCAATTAAGTCACTTACTCTTTAAAATTGTTCAATCAAATCCCTTACCTTTTTTTATTTGGTTCAATTGAGTCATTTCATCCATTAACGGATGACTGGACCGTTACTTGCGATGTGACAATCTATGACATGTTATATTTGATTACGTGACAACGTAAATTATTTTTTTCAATATTTGATGTCATATTTAAATAAAATATTTGACATTATGTCATATTAAAATTAAATAATTTATGTTATCATGTCATCAAATGTGACTTGAAAAGATTTTGAATTGTTTTAAAAATTAATTACCGAGTCATTGCAATGGAGAATAAGATGTATGAATCACATACCAATGAAATATTCGAATGGAAAATATTCCAATTTTTATTGAATGGAAATTGTTGAATAAAATTGGGCCTAGCCCATTCATATTTGCATGTAATTGCATTATTAACACTCTACAATATCAAAAATATAACTACAATGCATAATGAGAGCCAAATAATAAATTGTAACAATATACACTAAAAAATTCTAGAATTTATGGGGGGAGCCAAGGCTCCCCTTGGTCCCTCCTTAGTTCCGCCACTGCCTACAACATGAGGCAGCTCCAAAACAGTGCAGTTTATATGGGGAAAAGCCTTAGTAATTGCCTTGGCATGCAGCATAGCCAATTCCACCTGCCACATCAACTAGGGATGTTATCTCGCGAAATACTTCGCCGTGTTTTTTTAAAATAATCTCCATCAAGAAGGAAATATCACTCGCCATGCCGTCGTTAAATAGGTTGTTGAATTTGGAGTCTCGGCTTGTCAGTTCAATAAGGCTGCAACCATGAACCATCTGGAAGGAGTCCAGCTCATCCTGCTTGAACCAGTCACTTAAACTCATAGTTGGACTTAAAAACATGGAGCTCAGTGTGCACCGCGCAAATGCAGAAAGGCTTGGTGGACTGGCTCTGTCGACAAGAAGGGATGAGACGGCTGTGAGGTCATAAACCGTCTCTTTGTCTTCGATGTTATTTTGCATGGTGAAAATGCTAGAATACGCAGAAGACGAGACAAGTGAGGTTTTTTGTATTGAAAATTAATGTTTTTTAATATATCAATTAATAATATTCTGCATAATTTAAGGACAGGATAATTATGTTGAATGTGTCTATGTAATATTGGGAGATGTATCTTAATTTAGGAGATGTCTATTAATATCAATAGGTGTCTATTAAATATAATATTAGCATCTAGAATAAACATAGAGCTGTATTTAAGAGGGTGCATGTGATTTATAAATGTAACTCATCTCATATGTTTTTAGAGAGAGAAAATCTCCAGAAAAAAAGAGCAAATTATGTAAAAAATTAGAGTAAGAAATAGAGAAAATTATCTCACATTTATCTCGAAATATTGTATCCATCTATTATTGAGTGTGTCATTTTGGTGTTTGTATCTATCTATCTATCTATCTATTTGTGTGTATCTTTTGGAGAAGTGTATCCTCCTTTATCAAATAAAAAGAATCTTCCATGTGATATTAATAGAAGGAGAAGAAATTATCGATGGTATGGACATGACGAAAAAAAGAGACGACTCGAAAAGGAAAAAAAAACGGTCCGAAAAAACGGTCCGAAAAGAGGACGATTCGGAAAAAGGCGATTCGAAAAAGATGACCCGAAAAAAGGACGATTCGCTGACTGACAGCTCATCTATTATCTTCTATTCAATTGCCTTATCTGTCCGATTAAAAAAAACGAGTTTAGAAGATGAAAGAAGATATGACAAGCGTGGTGGAAAACTATCATGGAGGAGTATCGACAACCAAAAAAAAATTAAGGAAAAAAACATTAAGGGGGAGTAATGAAAATTAATGTTTTTTTAATATATCAATTAATAATATTCTGCATAGTTTAAGGATAGGATAATTATGTTGAATGTGTCTATGTAATACTGAGAGATGTATCTTAATTTAGGAGATGCTTATTAATATCAATAGATGTCTATTAAATAGAATAGAAGAATCTTTCAACCCCCAATGCCCGCGTTGTTCCATGGACCATGAGGACACTCTACACATGACCTTCTTATGCCCACACTCTAAGGTTACTTGGTTTATTTCCTCTCTTGGTATCCGAGTAGATAATTTTAACGGTGATTTTAAGGAAATCCTCTTACATCTCGGCCAATCTCTCGATACCGATCAATTTGCACTTTTCGCCAATATCTTATGGGCCATTTGGAAGTGTCGATGCGAATTTTTTTTCAAAAATTCACGCCATAGTCCAATGAATGTTATCCAAATCGCCAACTCTATCGCAAAAGCCAACAATCCACTCGGCGATATCGTCACTCTCAACAACTCGTTAAAACATTCTTCAAGCGAGGAATACCTTTGTTATTTTGATGGCTCATGGACGATAAGGCGGGGATAAGTTTTATTTTCTCGCGGCACAATATTACCATTTATTTTGAGGGTTCGGCCACTACAGCAAGCTCTCCTCTTCATACCGAAATTCTCGCTTGTCTTGAAGCCTTGCGCAAGCTAAATGAATTGTGTATCTCCTCTTGCGCTATTTTCTCGGATAATTTGCTTATTGTTCAAGCTATGCACGATCGGCACCACGAAATTGATTGGAGGGCTTACTATCCATTGCAAGAGTGTCGTAGCTTGGCCGACGCGAATAACAAGTGGAGGTTTTCCCACGTTCCTAGAGAGAGGAACGCAAGGGTGGACGCACTTGCGAAAAATGCACGATTGGAACTACGGCATTTCCACGGGCATGTCGATCCAAGATAAAGGCTTGTTTTGTTTTTAGGTTTAGTTTAAGCCGCTAGTTTTTGGACATGTTTCATTATACATATGTAATTTCAACGTCATGTGTCTTGTATATAGCCTATGGGCATTAATGCAAAAAAAAATATATATATATATATATAAGTAAATAGAATAGAAGTATCTAGAATAAACAAAGAGTTGTATTTGAGAAGCTGCATGTGATCTATAAATGCAACTCATCTTATATGTTTTTAGAGAGAGAAAATCTCCAGAAAAAGAGAGCAAAATTCTGTAAAAAATTAGAATAAGGAATAGAGAAAATTATCTCACCCTTATCTCGAAATATTGTATCTATTAACTATTAAATATTGTATCCATCTATTATTGAGTGTGTATTTTTTGGTGTGTGTATCTATCTATCTATCTATTTGTGTGTATCTTTTGGAGAAGTGTATCCTCCTTTATCCAATAAAAAGAAGGATCATTTCTGCATGTAACCTTTTATGAATACAAAATTCGAAAAATAACCCGGTTTGGAAAAATATTCCAAAACTAACCCAAACCGGATTTTAAAAACCCAGTACTACCTGATTTTAAAAACTCGGAGCTTAATTAAATTAAATATCATGATTAAGGCTGCATAAAAATCGAGGAAGAGAAAAAACGGGTTTTACTGTTTGGTCATTGAATTAGTAAAAGTCTCCAGATTTTACCATATCATTTTTTGTGTACTATTTATCATATTTAAATAGCATGATAACTAACTTATGCCATATAATTAATAACTAATTAATATATAATTAACATTCATGTGAATCTATAAATTTTAGTTAATGCAAATTAATTGTTATGCTAATTAAGTGTGTTTATTTGAATATAAAAATGTTGGGTGGAATCTTGGGGTAAAGTTGGGTTGAATTAATTAGTATGTATAATTTAGTAATGGCTGAACGTTTGTCTGACATGAGTATAGAAATAGAAATGTTATTTTGTCTCAACTTTGCCTCAATATTCCACTCCAAATTTTTTTGTATTATAATAAACACACTTAATTAGCATAACAATTAAAAAAATTCATAACTAACAATTAGTTTATATTAACTAAAATTTATGAATTCAAATGAATGTTAGTTATATAATAATTTTTTTAATCATCAGACATGAATTAATTATGATGTTATTTAAATATGATAAGTAATACACAAAGAATGTTATGGTAAAATCTGAGGACTTCTATTAATTCAATGAACCAAACAGTACAACTGGTTTTTAAAACACGTTTTTTCTCTTCCTCAATTTTTGTGCAGTCTTAATTATGGTGTTTAATTTAATTAAGCTCCGGGTTTTTTAAATACGGTAGTACCGAATTTTTAAAATCCAGTTTGGGTTAGTTTTGGAATATTTTTTCAAACCGGGTTATTTTTCGAATTTTGTATCCATAGAAAGGTACATTCAGAAATGCCGGCGCGAAAACTTCGAAGTATTCTTAATAATAACATATATATATTATGAGAAAACGTTTATTGTACCAAGCTGTAGATGAGTCGGGTTTTCAGAAGATTGCCGGCGCGAAAACTTCGAAGGAAGCATGGGACACTTTGGAGAGAGTGTTCAAGGGTGCCGACCGAGTAAAGCAAGTGAGGCTTCAGACTTTGCGAGGCAAATTGGAGTTCATGAAGATGAAGGAATCGGAAGGAGTGTCCGATTACATCTCGCGTGTACAAGGAGTGGCGAATCAGTTAAAGGGCAACGGAGAAGCTCTAACCGACGCAAGAGTTGTTGAGAAGATTCTACGATCTCTGACCGAGAAGTTCGAAAACGTGGTGTGTGCTATCGAAGCACACGAGCAGCGAAAGAAAAAGAAGGAGAACGAGTCACACCAGGAGGCTCTGCAAGTAAAGGCGACCATAGATGAAGAGAAGGCGATGTACGCTGAGAACAATTGAGGAAGAGGGTGCGGCCGAGGAGGTCGATTTGGTGGTCGAGGCAGAGGCGGAAACTATAATTCCGAAGAAAAGAAGCAACCGAATCAGCAAAATTGGCGCGGCCGGGGACGAGGTCGTGGACGAGGAAACTGGTCGAGTCGAGCAAGTGTCGAGTGTTACAACTGCGGCAAGCCTGGACACTACGCGAAGGAGTGCTAGTCCGAGAAAAAAGTAAAAGAAAATGCCAACCTAGTAGAGAAGGAGGCAAATGATGGTGTTCTCATAATGGCTCACAAAGACGCTACATCGGAGAGCGATACGATCTGGTACCTCGACACCGGCGCAAGCAACCACATGTGCGGGCACAAACACCTTTTCGTAGAGATGAAGGAGATAGACGATGGGCACGTGTCATTTGGAGATGCGTCAACGGTCCAAGTGAAGGGCAAAGGTAAAATTCGATTCTATCAGAAGGATGGTAAAGGACATATCGAAAATGTCTATTACGTGTCCGAGATTAGGGATGTCAATGGGTCGGATAAAACCCGAATCCGTGGGTACCCGACCCGAACGGGGCGGATATTACCCGAAAAATATTACCCGCGGGTCGGGTATTACCCGAAAACAAAATACCCGGTTCGGGTTCGGGTCGGGTTCGGGCGGAGTACTACCCGCCCCGCAGGTAACCCGAACCCGTACCCGAAAATTACCCGAACATACCCGAAAGCTTCAACCCACCTCCTCTCGCGTTGTGCTCTCTCAAGTCTCAACAGCCCCCTCTCTCTCTCTCTCTCTCTCTCTCTCTCTCTCTCTCTCTCTCTCTCTCTCTCTCTCTCTCTCTCTCTCTCTCGCCTTCTCTCCCTCTCTCGCCTTCTCTCCCTCTCTCGACTCCAACAACCTTCTCTCTTCTGGCGACCATGGCGCAAGGGACTCCAACAACCCTCTCTCTTCTGACGACAATGGCGCAAGAGAAGCTCATGTCTCTCTCTCTCTCTCTCTCTCTCTCTCTCTCTCTCTCTCTCTCTCTCTGCTGTTTCTAGTTTCTCTCTCGTGTTCAGCCCCTTCGCGTTGTGGCTGCCTCTTTCTCTTCAACCCACGCTCTTAGAGCAGCCGCCGGAGAGAGAGAAATCTGAAAGCTTCAACCCACGTTCGTAGTCGTCGCCCAGGCTCTCTCAGCTCAGCTCCTTCAACGAATCAACCCACGCCCGCGCCTCCTTCAACCTTGAGCCGCACCTCCTGCAAGTGGCGAACGAGCTCGTCACGGCAAAGCAAAGACTAGGCCGGAACAAGTGGCGACTGCAAACCCTAGGTGGGAACGAGCGGCGATTCGGCGTTGTTTTCTTCAGGCGATTCGGCGTTGTTTTCGGGTAACGGGTATACCCACGGGTTCGGGTTCGTGTATCATTTTATACCCGCGGGTATTTTGGGTTCGGGTTCAGGTAATACCTGAAAATTCGGGTTCGGGTATGGGGGAGGCTTACCCGAACCCGACCCGCCCCGTTGACATCCCTATCCGAGATGAAGAGCAACATAATCAGCATGGGGCAACTATTGGAGAGAGGATACTCGGTCTTCTTGAAAGATCGAATGATGCAGCTGAAGGACAAGGAAGGTCGATTAATTGCGCGTGTTGAGATGACGAAGAATCGAATGTTCAAGCTCAACCTGAGAAGTGTTCAGAGAATGTGTTTACGAGTCGACATGGAGGACAAAGCTTGGCTCTGGCATTTGCGGTTTGGACAGTTGCACTATGGAGGCCTGCGAGAGTTGGCAAAGGACATGGTGCACGGTCTGCCAAATATGGACTACACGAGCAGATTTTGCGAAGGTTGTGTACTCGGTAAACATGCAAGAGTCCCATTTCAGAAAAAGGCGAAATATGAAGCAGCAAGCCCTCTCGAGCTGGTGCACACCGACATTTGTGGTCCGATCACACCGAAATCGTTTAGTGAGAAAATGTATTTTATTACATTCGTTGATGATTACACTAGGAGGACCTGGGTTTATTTTTTGAAGGAAAAATCCGAGGCATTCGAAGTGTTCAAGAGGTTCAAGGTGCTTGTCGAGAAGATGACCGGGCGATACATCAAAGCTTTGCGGTCAGATAGAGGCGGTGAGTACACGTCAACCGCATTTACGAGCTTTTGTGAGGAGCAAGGGATTAAGAGATTCTTGACTGCGCCATACTCGCCTCAGTAAAATGGTGTGGCCGAGAGGAAGAACCGGACCATTCTCGACATGGTTCGGTCGATGTTGAAGAGCAAAGGAGTGCCAAAAGAATTTTGGGCCGAGACGGTACAGTGTGCGGTGTATGTGCAAAATCGATGTCCTCATGCAAAATTAGGAGAGAAAACACCTCAAGAAGCTTGGAGCAGTCAGAAACCGACGGTGTCGCATTTCAAGGTGTTCGGAAGTGTGGCATATGCACATGTACCGGATCAAAGGAGGATGAAGCTCGATGATAAAAGCAAGAAGTTCGTGTTCATTGGATATGACGAGAAAACGAAGGCATAAAAGTTGTACGATCCGATTGAAAGAAAGGTTGTGGTGAGCTGAGATGTCCATGTGAATGAAAAGAGCGCATGGGACTGGAATAAGAAGTGTGAGATGGAAGATGAGGACGCCGAGTCAGATGAGTCCGAGAAAGAAGAATCCTCAGCTGTTGAACCACTAGCCCCGCAATACCTGCTGAAGAAGACGAGCCGAGACAGACACGCACAAGGAGCCTACAAGAGTTGTACGATGCAACCAGTGAGGTACATCTTATTTGTCTTTTGGCAGATTCGGAGAATATCTCCTTTGAAGAAGCTGTGAGGAACAAGAAATGGCAAGCCGCGATGGATGAAGAGATTGGGGCTATCGAGAAAAACAAGACGTGGGACTTGGTCGAATTTCCAAAAGGATGCAGGCCCATAGGAGTCAAGTGGGTGTACAAGAAGAAGATGAATGCTCAAGGCGAGATCGAAAGGTACAAGGCTCGATTGGTGGCGAAGGGGTATCGGCAACAGGACGGTATTGATTACGACGAGGTTTTCGCTCCGGTTGCGAGAATGAAGACGATCCGACTTCTCATATCTCAAGCAGCTCAATTCAAGTGGCCGATCTATAAGATGGACGTGAAATCATCATTTCTGAATGGCGTGCTCAAAGAAGAAGTCTATGTCGAGCAACCACTTGGTTACGTGAAAGCTGGAAAAGAAGGAAAGGTGTTGAAGTTAAGAAAGACGTTGTACAGGCTTAAACAGGCACCTCGAGCATGGAATACCCGAATCGACACATACTTCAAGAAGACTGGATTTGTACAATGCCCATACGAGCATGAATTGTAAGTGAGGAAGAAGGAAAACGACGTGTTGTTTGTTGCTCTCTATGTTGATGATCTGATTTTCATGGGGAGTAATGAGAAGATGGCGAAGGAATTCAAAGAAGCGATGACGCGAGAATTCGAAATGACAGATTTGGGTCTGATGAAATACTTCCTTGGCCTCGAAGTTAAACAAGGTGAGTCAGGAATTTTTGTATCGCAGGAGGCGTACGCGAAGAATATTCTGAAGAGGTACAAGATGGAGGACAGCAACCCAGTGGCAACCCCGATGGAGCTCGGTGCGAAACTCTCTAAATTTGAGGGAGGAGACAGAGTTGATCCGAGCAAATTTCGAAGTTTGGTTGGGAGCTTGCGGTTGTACTAGGCCCGACATTGCGTATAGTGTTGGGGTGGTGAGCCGATACATGGAGGAACCGAGGCATTCACACTGGAAAGCGATAAAAAGGATTCTTCGGTACATTCGAGGTACGGAATCACTCGGGTTATACTACTCGAGGACGGACAAATACAAGCTAGTGGGCTACTCGGACAGTGATTGGTGTGGAGATGTTGACGATCGAAAAAACACAGCAGGTTATGCATTCTTCATGGGAGGTACTGCATTTACGTGGCTTTCGAAGAAACAACCAATAGTGACGCTATCGACGTGCGAGGCGGAATACGTGGCAGCATCGTGGTGTGTGTGCCATGCGACATGGTTAAGGAATTTGTTGCACGAGTTGAAGATGACGCAACACGAGACGACTGAGATACGAGTCGACAATAAATCCGCAATCAAGCTAGCAAAGAATCCGGTCCATCATGAGAGGAGTAAGCACATTGATGTGCGTTTTCATTTCATTTAAGAGCAGGTGAAGAAAGGCGATATGCGAATGATTCATGTGGCGAGCCAGGATCAGGTAGCAGATATCTTCACGAAGCCGCTTCCGACAGCGCTGTTCGAGAACTTCAAGACGATGATCGGGATGAAGAACATGCTTGAGCTTAAGGGAGGAATTTGTTAATAAGCCCAATCCCGATTAATAATTATTAAGTTTAATTAGCCCAATTTATTTTAGGGAAAGTTTATTTTAAGGAAAGTAATTTAGGAAATTATTATTGGGCAGATTTTAATTATAAGGAAATTAGTTTAGGAAATACTCTTAAGGCAAGGTTTTAATTCCTTGTATTTCAAGTTTATGGAGCCTATAAATAGGGCTTGGATGTTTAGCAATTAATACATCAAATATCAATTAGAAAAGAGAGAAAAACTTGTAAGAGACTATTAGAATTATAAGAGAGAGTTTTATTTGTTAGAAATCCCTATTTGAATCCCATATTACCAACATGCCCGCTTTCTTGAAATGGCAAGGTACTTCGTGTAATCGCAAAAAAAAGGAAATCTCCGGTCAGTTGGTCTTACTATCGAGAAGAACTCGAGTGGATGACCAGTATTGTCAACAAATTCGACCATAAGTACTCACGAGTTGTGAGTCAACATATTTTTTTCCCATAATTGCTCTTTATTAGTTGTTTTCATGCTAAGAGTTTGCTTTATTGCATTTGATTTGGTCTCAATTCTCTCTCTTCAGTTTCAATTTGACCAGAAATACTTTTATCATATTTTTTTACTTTCTTCCACATACCTTATCAGAAACATTTTATGTTAGAAATTCCCGCACTCATAATCTACCGTAAATTCGTCTTCTAGGATAGTCAACGGCTGTCCTAGTTCAATTGTTGAGTACTTGTGTATTTTATTTCACAAAACTCATATCCAGAAATGGAAAAAATCTCTTTTTTTTCTCTCCTCTAGACAAGTCTCCTGCTTTAGAATGAATGTATTGGATTAGAGAGAGAAATGCGTTTTTGAGACATATGCACATATATTGATAATATCTAGTGAAGAAACACCTCTTGAAACATAAAAACTACATGAATCCTTTCACTATTCTGTAAAAACGAAATTGATAAATCGTTCAAACCGATTCAAAACCTTAACGAAAGTTGTATATAATCTAATTATCTTTCAAACCCAATGTTTTAAATTGCGATGTAGCGGTCTATTGCGCTTGGAATGTAATTTACATATGATCACCGATATTGCGCGATATTGCGGAGATATTGCGACGCTATTTAGTAGGTTGCGGTATTGCGTTTTAGAAATATTTATTGCGATTTGCACTATGACGGCGCAATTGCGTCGCAATTTATATCACTGTTCCAACCCGATTGGGTCAACTCAATTGGAGTTTGGATCCGAAAGTTATGACATTTTTACTAACTGTATGTAAAATTATTGCACCCTTTCGGTATTTCATTAAAATGAAAATGATAAATCGCTCCAATGGACAATAACTCTTTATTAAAGTTATATATAATCTCATTATCTATCCAACCTAATTTGATCCATTCAAATTGGAGTTCGTATGTAAAAGTTATAACAATTTTACTAAAAAAAATTTCAACCGAAGTATTTGATTTTTTTTCATAAAACCGTTTCTTATCAATTTAACTACGTATATCCAATATACATATGTGTATTTAATATACGCATTATTAATTCCGTGTCCATCTTAATACATATCCTTTCATTTTAACATATCATTGTTAATTTTGCTTGGCATGTGGACAAATCATTGATAATCACGAAGTTGATTCGTTCGTTCTCTCTTTGCTCGGCATGGCGACAGAACTTGATAACACAAACGCAAAGTGGAAAAGATCTCATCTCGATCATTTTGTTCTCTTTTGTGTGCCCTAGCGAAGAGTATGTCTTTTTTTAATCTTTGTTTAGTTATTTTCTTCCATGCCATACGGTTGTGTTTGATTTTTCTTCGTTTTTTACTAATTAGCGATGACATGTGATGAATTAGTGTTTATGTGAGTGAATTAGGGTTAATTTTCGATGAATTAGGGCTAATTAATGTGGGTGAATTAAGGATAATTTTCGCCGAATAAAGGTAATTTTATACTAATTAGTGTTGATATATGATGATTTAGGTCTGATGTGGGTGAATTAGGATAATTTGAAATTATATGCTTAATTAGTGTTGATATATGATGATTTTAGGTGATCGATCTCGAGTCTGACATTGACTCTAATCCGCGTGAGGTTGGACCTGGTGCAGATATTGGAGTTGTTGGTCAGAACGAAGTGAAAATGGCTGGTCCAAGTTGTAACAAATATCAAAAATAAGATTTTGACATTTGTCGTTTTTCTTTATTAAGTAATTTGAAACGAAATTTTGTGTTCAATATTTTACTGTTTCGGAGTCAAGAAATATAATATATTACGTTCGACTTTTCATAAAGGAATTTATCGCAATATTATTCTCTGCATTATTTAGGAAATTAAAAGATTCTGTTTGAATAATTGAAAAAAAAAAAATTATTACTTAACCTAGGATTTATAAACGAAACTATGATATGCAAGTCTTCAGATTTATAGTATTTACAAGGACTTATTAGCATATTTGCAATTTCTTTAGTTGGGCCGAAGTCCAATTCATTATTGTTAATACTTGTTAAGCGGTTCATGCGATATAATGGCATACCTAGGTTCGGTTAGGTTTTACTATCCTCATTATATCATCTCAGTATTCGTTTTGTCAAAAGAGCAAAAGAGAAATTGCGAGAAATTGGAAAGATGGGAGGAAAATTGAAGGCATGAGAAAGTAGAAAAGGTGGATATGCACTATTTGGCAAGTGAGCATGTGGATTCTTTCTGATCGTCCGTGATTTTAGCGTTTTCTATTCCTTTCGATCTGCGTTTTCGAAGTCGGAGTGGATTTCTGGTTCTTAGTCGAGTATTTTCATTTAGGTGAGTGTTATTCTCCCTTTTCACCATTATTTATATATATTTTGATTAAAACGGATTTTGTTCCAAAAAACGTGTTGAATTACGAAAACGTATATTATTTTGTTTATGATATAGTGATATTTCGAGAAACTGATTTTGAATATAATTATGATAATTTATGATATTAATGATATATATAAAATTATGATTTCGAATTAGAGGATTTGATAAATAAAATGAATTTGGATAATGATTTTGAATTATTATTCGAATTTGATATTAGTGATATATTTGGAAATGATTTTGAATAACAGGTACGACGATTTATGATTTTAAATGATTTGTGAAATAACGATTTTGAATTTGGATATACATTCCAATATAGAAAGTATATTTCGAATTTGTTTTCAGAAATGATTTGCGCTAAAAAACGTGTTTCGTTTTATGAAAGTTATTAAGTAAATTATATGGTTATAATATTTTATTATGAGAAAGACTTTATTTGGATAAAGCGTAAACAAGATTTACGATTTTAAAGAGGGTCTCCGAGAGACTCTATATATATATATGTAGAATTTCATTTGGATAAAACGTAAGCCGGGCTTACGATTTTTAAAGAGATATGAGAACATTACGCGGCTCCTCCGGTATGTTTTAGTTTGTTAGGTGTAGTGTCGCGTGATCCCGTGGCGCTCTTTGGAGGGAATTGCGTAGCAATCTTGATGTAGTGCAAAGTCCAGACCCATGAGGGGTCTGGCTGTAGCGCATGGATATCCAGTCGCCAGCTCATTTTTGTAGGGAATTCGCGCTTCCCGAGCTTTTGGATTTGTTCCAGCCCGTGTGTGACTTGCTATCAGCGCGGGTTGGCACTTCAGACGAGAGTTATTTGCGTCCTCACCCCGGATAAAAGTATTAGTACGTATATGATTAGATACGAAGGTAATCGATTTGATTTCGATTTAGAGTTTGAAAAACCGGGGCAAGTATTTTGAGATATATTTGGAAAAATATACGATTGGAAGTTACACGATATTATTTTATGAACTTATTTGAAAAGTACTTATTTTAGTTATGACTATTTTTAATGAGGTATTTAGAAAACTTACGATTTGAAGTTATACGAGATTATTTTATGAATTTATTTGAAAAGTACTTATTTTTATTATAACTATTTTTAACGAGGTTTCACTCACTTAGTCACTTCCGTGACTAATCCTTTTTATTACATATTTTAAGTATTGGTGAAACGGACATGTCATCGGGAGTTGCGGGTACTTCGAGAGTGAGAACGTCTACGATATCTGAGTTTCGTATTTAGATATTAAATTCTTCCGCAATAGTTTTGTATTATTATTTTAATTTCATAATGTATATATATGTATGTGTTGTTGTTGTTTTCGAATCAGTTTAGTATCTTGTTTCGTGATGTTTTCATATGAGAGCCTGTAGTATACGAGTTGTATACTGGCGGGTTGCCGCACATTTTTCCATTTTATATTTGGGGTGTGACACAAGTGGCGACAAGATCGTTGCGGCTGCTGAGGAGGACAAATCCACTCCTATTCCTGGTAGGGTATGTTTATTTTATTTTATTTAATTTGTAACTTTGCGCGGTTTTTAAAGCGGTATTTTATTGATTTGCATGGTTTTACTTGACACGTTAATTAAATGCGCATGCAATACTTTTACGTGCATGAACGTCGTTGCTTTCTTAAATTTGTTGATTAGGAATAGTTACGAGAAATTAAATGAGTTTTCGTCTTGCTAAATTCACCCAGTTTTGTAATTAATACTTTCAAAAAGCTAATTTCGCTTGTAATTTATAGAAATACCCCTGACTTGTTATGATTTTTTTTGTTGGTTCAAGTTGGAAGCTCTCCACAATACAAAGTAGAAAGGAAATTAGGAAAATGTGGTTTTGGCCGGTTTATGAAGGTCGTAAATTATCTGGCGGTACGGTCCTGATGCCTATGAGGTACATATATATTTCTGTTCTTTCCTTTTTAGAGTATTTTCTTATAAATTGGAAATATATATATTATGATATAATTTGTGTTTTGTTGCGATTTATAGTTGGCCCTTTCAATTCGAGCATCGAAATAACAAAAGTTGCAATTACCACCCTCCTTACGAGTGGCAGGTTTATAGCCTTATAGGTATGCTCAATAAATTAAGTTACATTTTTTGGTCTTCGCGATCTCCTCCCTCCTCGTGTTATGTCTTTCAAACAACAATATAAATTAAATTACAAGTTTATTTTTCCATTTTATCCATTTAATTTAGAATTTCAAATTTCAAATCAGAACTTAATTTCATTTCTTGAGAAATAATGAATTCAGATAAATCCATAGTTTCTTTAGCATAATGGAGAATCTTAAATAACGACCGAAGCCAAGCCCTTTATTACTGAGTAATTAATCCTTCATTTCTTTTGCATATTATTAAACAATCTCACCTTTCTTTGTCTTTTCATTTTTTGGTTCAAGTTGGAAACTCTCAACTTTCTTTGTTTTTTTTTTTTTTTATAAAAACTTTAATTTCTCGAATTTCTGGCAAGTAGTAACACTTAATTTTCGAAGATTATTAAATGCGAATATTATTCATATATCATATGGGATTGTAAAATGGTTTTTGTTCAACATATATTTTAGATATGAGTACGTTTTGATACATATATATGTAGTGATTTTGTTTACAAAGCTTAAAAATTGACTCGTCCATGTGCATGTGCGCGAGGATTTTACTAGTTCAAGGATAAATCTCAATGATTGATCGAATTCCAAGAGTAGGAGTAATCTTGTAGGAACCAAACCCTGCTTGCTTGAATATATTCCACCATTCCTTCTCATCTCGCTCGATACCATTCATGGATGCTCTGTGAATGTTGGATCCGGAAGTACACCAACGACAGTATCCAAGATGATGACCTTACCTCCTTCTCGCAGACAAATTGCATCTTTGCATCGTGCTAGTATCTTTATGCATTTTTCATCGTCCCAATTATGAAGAATCCACTAAAAATTAGCAAAATATCAATTTAGTAATTAATATTGGATCGATTCAATTTCACGTGTAAAATATCATAAAACTTACCCTACACGTACACCCCTCTCACAACTATTATAAATAGGAAAAATACACTGGGTCCCCTATCCGACCCTAATACTTTTGTTGAGATGGACAAACATAGTTGAGTTGATTAACACTTCAATTAAAAGTTAATTAACACGTTTAATCGACACGTCAATTCATTTTAATATATTACTATGACTGCATGTTGATTGACATGTCCATTCAATTAAACGATTAATTAATCCGTTAATTCTTTCAATTAAGAGTCCTAATCAATTGAACTAAATATCTTTGTCTACCTCGTACAAGAGTGTTTGGGTTATTAACCCCTTATAAATACGACACACAATTAATGTATGGAATATCATGAGTACCCTGAAATATAAATATATAAATATATTTTGATATATTTTCATTTTTTAAGGTTATACAATATACTTTTTAGTATTTTTTTTAGTACATATGATATCATTCCTAGAATCATATTTAGTTATTGTTACCTTTAGCAGTACTGTATCTGCTTGGGGAATACAGTCGAACATGTCTCCTGAAACAAACTTCACAATACCATCATCCAAAACTTCATCTACAACATGAGGCAGCTCCAAAACAGTGCACTTTATATGGGGAAAAGCCTTAGTAATTGCCTTGGCAGCATAACCAATTCCACCTGCCACATCAACCAGAGATGCTATCCCTCGAAATACTTCGCTGTGTTTTCTTAAAATAATGTCCATCAAGAAGGAAGAATCACTCGCCATGCCATCGTTAAATAGCTTGTTGAATTTGGAGTCTCGGCTTGACATTTCAAATACGCTGCAACCATGAACCATGTGGAAGCAGTACAGCTCATCCTGTTTGAACCAGTCACTTAAACTCATAGTTTGACTTACACACATGGAGCTCAGCGTGAGCCGTGCAAAAGCAGACAAGCTTGGTGGACTGGCTCGGTCGAAAAGAAGGGAAGAGACGGGTGTGAGGTCATAAACCGCCTCTTTGTCTTCGATGCCATTTTGCATCGTGAAAAATGCCAGAATGAGTTAGAACGCGCAGAACACGAGACAAGTGAGGTTTTTTGCTTGCAGGAAGTGAGAGGTAGGAGTGTAACTCTGTAAGGGTCATGGGTTGTCCATGGGTCGAAAAGGAGTTTGAGAATTAAAGAGAAGTATTCAGTGAATATTTTTGAAAATTCAGATTTGAAGAGAAGAGTTAGAAGGAAAAAACTTCAGGATCTTATTAATAAAGAAATCATATCAACTATGGATAATATTGATTTTAATAATGATGATGAAATCCAGAATATGGATGCAAATATACTAAGTAAGTGTGGTTTAGAATTTGCAATTGATTAACCGAAAAAGAGGCAGGAGTAATTTAACAAAGTAATTACATGAGAGAGAGGAAGAGTAAAGGGTACACTGTTATTCGCGGCAGGTAGAGGCAACAGAGGTTACCCAATTGACGGTTTTCAGTAAAAGAGATCGGATCAAAAGAGATCGGTTTTCAGAACGAGAGATCGGTTCAAAAGAGTTCAAAAGAGATCGATTTGTGAAATAGAGTTCAGCGAGAGTTCAGGGTTCAGGTGTAATAGAGTACACCGAGATCGAGTTGTGGAGGAAGAGAAATGGTCGGTTTTCTCAGGTAGAAGAGAAGCGAGATCAAAGGATCTAGGGTTTGTTTTTCGGTAAATGTTGAGGAGATGTCAAGGGGGAATGGAACAGCCTTGAAGGACTTGGAAGAGAAGAAGTGGAATAGATAGTCGAAGATCTAGGGTTTCCTCGTGGCAAATGTCGAAGATAGGAAAGAGGGAAAACTAAGAAGTAACTGGCGGTTAAAGAAGCGAGAAGGCAGGGTTGGCTGTCAAAGAGGGTTTCAGTTCTTAAATACTATATCGTTTTCCTGGTTTTCAAAAACCTGGAATAGAAATTCTGTTATAATTCCTGGTTTTCACAGAACCAAGAATTGAAGCTAGGTCTGTTCTTAAATAGACTTAGTTACTATTTTGTAATAATTAGTTCATCAAGATAATTAGAGGTGTTTAGGATTAGTTTTTACATTTAGGACAAACATCTCAATTTGTATGAACGAAATTATTATAATAAAACAATAGAAGTAGGGCGTAAGAACCTACTCTATTTTTCTCAAAAAAAAAAAAAAAATATGGTTGTGAATGGCGTCGGGAATGCCAAGCTGCATTGCACATTTCAGAGTCATGGATTTGATGTAACTGAAGATTTGGATCCATAGCTCGGCCTGAGCATGCAGTAGCAGGTCATCGCTAACAGTGGTTTTGTTGGTTTCCATTCATTTTTCTTTGTTTGCTTGATCTTTTTGTATCAATGAATGAGATTGATTTGCTTCTGGTTTAATAGACGAGGCACATGGTCACTAAGGTCAGGCATGTCACGTGCCAAATATGAGATGGGAAATGTTACAGAGCCCCCGACTCACACTCTACCATCCTTGATGTATCAATCGAACTTTGGTTAATTCGAGCGAGAGTAGAGTAATTATCGTCCAATTAATGATTAATTGACATGTCAATTTAATTCAATATGTTAATCTTAATACTTGTTAATTGACATTTTAATTCAATTAAATGATAAATTAACTCTTAATTGGAGTGCTAACCGTTCCAAATTAATCATTCTCGATGATTGACGCATCATATATATATATATATATATATATATATATATATATATATATATATATATATATATATATATATATATATATATATATATATATATATATATATATATAGGCTTGCTAAGTAGAATCCGAAAAAATAATCCAAAAAGAAACCCACGCGTACAAAATATACTGATAAAATTAGCAAAATATACTATTCAAATTAGCAAAAAAATATACTGATGAATCCAATATGTTAACATAGGTAAAATTTAGAATAAAATAATATATTTTGATAAATACAAAAATATATTTTGCTAATTTCAACAGTATATTTTGGTCTATAGATTCTTTTTTTTATTCTTTTTATGGATTCTTGTTAGTATATATATATATATATATATATATATATATATATATATATATATATATATATATATATATATATATATATATATATATATTACTTAATATTACTTAATATTTTTAACCATTGGATTTGCATTGAGATTTGTGCATTTAATTATGTGCACAAAAATTTATGATCATCATGAAAAAACACAAATCTCAATGCAAATTCAATGGTTAAAAAACTTTAAGTACCAAATCATTGGTACTTAATTAAATTGGTTAGTCTCGCTCATATATATATATATATATATATATATATATATATATATATCATGAGAATTTTTAAATTAAAATCTTGATTTTAATTTGCAGTATGACAATTGAATAAATCATGGAAATAAATATTATTTTAGCAACAATTTTTTTAAACCTTTTTGTACAAATAAGTCGAAAACCTGAAAATAATCATCAATTTTTCTTTTATCAATTACGTATTAATCATGGAAATAAATATTATTTTAGTAACAATTATTATAGGATATTGTTCAACAATTATTGTTTTTTATAATTTTATTTATAATATTTTAATAGATATGTATTATTTATTATATTATTTGGATTTGTAAAATAAAATTCTAGGGGCGTATAATGATTATTTTTAAAAACAATACAAAAAGTTAGATGATTTTTGAGAGAATCTAAAAGGTTTTGGAGATTTTTAAAAGAAACAAAATATATACTATATAGAGATTTTGTAGGAATATAAACAATTAGAGAATTTACGTCGTAATTTAATTCCCTGGGTTTTGAAAAATTCTCTTTATTAGAATATATGCAAGACCTAATTAGGCTAGTCTTATTTTACTAATCGATCTTTCATTAGCAGCCTTGGCTTTCCAAGGGGTTATGCATTCATTACAGAACTTCGACCCATGGGAACCTGTGGAAGCCTTGATTTTCAATAATTGGTAAGTGGTTGTGATCCTCTTACATGCCTCAGTTAGACCCGTCTTTTTTTGTTGATTAATCAGTTAGACCCGTCTTATTTGACTTAATCGATCTTGCATTAGCAGCCTTGGCCATCCGTTAGAAAACTTTAACCTGTGTGGTCCTGTGGATTGTGGAAGTCGTGATTTTCCATAATAGGTAAGTGGTTGTGATCCTTCTATATGCCCCCACTTAGACCAGTCTTTGTTTGACTAATTGATCTTGCATTAGCAGCCTAGGCCTTTCATGGGCCATGCATTAGAATTCACTAGCGATGTGCCCGCGCAATTGCGCGTGCTTGTTTTTTTTGTGTGTTGCAGTATTATTAATTGGTAGTGTGTATTTTGTGCACATATGAATCAAAAATTATTTTGAATGACAGTGAAGAAGAACAATTGCGCGGCATTGCGGGGTATCCCTAAGGTCCGAGAAATTATGTGATACTTAAATCGAGGAATTTGCACGACTAACTTGTATACTAAAATAATCGGTCTTTATCAACAAAAAAATTTCCATATGAGATAACGAAGTTTCAAAATCTTTATAAAAAGAGATATCATAGATAGTGCATTAAAACGATTTTTTTTTGGTAAAATCGGTTTAATCATTATTCCAAAAATAATTTTGAATACTAAAGAAATTGTAATATTCACAACAATATAAAGTTGTAATTAACACAATTGTTAAGAAAATATGCAATAAGATGCATTAAAAAAACAAAAAACTTTTATTTGGCAATAAAAGATGCACGATACGATGGGTTTGCCTCAAAAAATTCTTTTATTTTTATTTTTTATACATCATCGGTAGAGCTGGCAAAATCTGATCCGACCCGAAAAAATGACCTCACAAATGAAGAGTGGTGTAAGATTAAAAGATTTTTAATTTGTTGAAACCATTTTATGATATAACCAAGTTATTTTCTGGAACGGAATACCCAACAACCAATTTGTATTTTGAAACTGTTTGGAGGATTAATTTACGTATATTAGAAGCGGTTGAGAGTCCAGAGGATATGTGCGAAAAATCGGAGAGCAAATGAAAGAAAAGTTTGACAAGTATTGGGAAGAATACAATGTCCTGCTTTCCTTTGCGGTGATACTCGATCCCCGTTACAAATTACAATTTGTTAGGTTTTGCTACCAAAAGTTAGGCTATTCGAGGAGTACTCGAGTAACTCGACCAACCTTAGTGGAGTTCAAGATGTTCGACGTTCCTTTGATGATGACATTAGGGTAAGTTCATTTTAAATTGATTTATCTTGTTTTATTAGTGTTTTGAATTGATATTAAATTGTATGTATTCTTTAAGAATATTATGACGATGCAAATTTTGTTGGTTCAAATTTTCGGTTGTTTGATTATCTCAAAAACAATGTCGATATTACTAACAATTCTATTAAGTACAACTTGTAGGAGATATATGTACAAATGTCATAAAAAGATCAAGACAAACACAAGTCAATACCATTCAAAAATCATGAAGACACGAAGGATCAAGACGTCGAAGAATCGCGAAAATACACAAGAATCAAGACATCGAAGAATCAAGAAATCAAGACATCGAAGATTCCACAAGTTGGGGTATCACACAAATCATCAAAACAACTGATAGGTATCCCTAAACTTGTTTATGAATTATTAAGCTCAAAATTAGTTAAAGAAATAAATTCGAAATGCATCAAAATTATGAAATAATAAAACAGACTTCCAGGAGCAAGTCGGTTATAACGGACCTCATGTCAGTTGTAACGGACATCCACCAATAGTTGTAACGGTGTTAATAAAACAGATTTACAGGAGCATGTCGGTTATAACGGACCTCACGTCAGTTGTAACAGACATCCACCAATAGTTGGAACGGAAGTCACACCGTTACAACGCTAATTTATGCCATCTTGGAAGTCTGTCACATGAGCATGTCAGTTATAACGGACATCACATGTCGATTATAACGGACTTGTGAACTCAATTCAGAGTAACCGATCACTCTCTTGATCCGTTGTAACGGAGTCACCAATCCGTTGTAACAGACATATAATAACCATTGTAACAGAAGTTTCTCAGTTATAACAAAACCATAAGAATAAATCCGAAGTGAAGTCACAGGAGCATGCCAGTTAAGGAAAACATGAAAATTGAGTATTTTTTCGTGTTTCAATTCAATTTTTAGAAAATAGGATAATTTATTTTTATTTTGAAGGGATTAGATTTCATTTTTTGAATTTTTAAGAAATTTTTGAAAAATACAAATTTGTGTGTGGTAGTCTTGTATTACAGAGTATTTTCAGGACAACTCGAAAATTGAGTATTTAGCTCGTGTTACACTTGAATTTTGACATTTTTGAAAAAATAAGATAAATTCATTTTCTTTTGAAGGGGTAAGACTTCTTTTTTTATATTTTAAGAAATAAAAATTTGTGTGTTAGTCTTCTATTACTGAGTATTTTGAGAATAACATAAAAATTGCGTATTTTGCTCGTGTTATACTTCAACTTTGACATTCTTTAGAAAATGGGATAACTAATTTTTGTAGAAGACTTCACTTTTATCAATTTGAAGAATGTTTTTTTTTTTTTTGAAAGAGGTCGGCGAATTGCCGAGCTCGATGTATAGAATTAGAATCAACCATTTTTAGATATTACAAGCTTTTGGATCTATAAGATAAACCTAATCAAACGATCCAAGAAAAATTAAAGTTTGAAAGAAAGAAAAAAAAACAGCGCCGTAGCGCCATAGTAGCGGCACACAGTTGCTGCCAGGGCCCTTCTGGATGGTAGGTAAGTCTGTTATTGTGTGGCCCCGTCTCTCCTCTGGGGTGAATGCCTCTGCCTAGGGGTATTTAGAGGCGTCGAGTAGTTTTTGTGCCAGGAGTCAGCCTCCCGTATTGCCTTGTTATATGTTCTCGTCGAGGTCGTTTTGGGCCCGTTGAAGATGCGGGAATTTCTTTCTTTCCACACACATTCCATGATATCGCAAAGAATTTGGAGTCCCATGAGGCAATTTGAGCTTTGTCTAGTGCACCTCTTGCCTGTATCCATTGTTATGCCGGGTCGATTTGATCCTCCATAGGACTTTATAGAGTCAGGGAGTTGAATAAGCGCGACCACATCCAATTAATGTAGGGGCAATTCCATAATAGGTGTGTTGCCGTTTCTACATTGTGTGTGCAATTCGGACACGTACCATTATTTGGCCATCCCCTTTTGTCGAGATTGTCAGCCGTTAGAAGACGATTGTTGAACCAAATCCACGCAAAGAATTTAATTTTCTGTGGGATTTTCGATTTCCAAAGCTGGGAGTTCCATGGGCTCTCAATGCCCGGGTTCCTTATTATTTTATAAGCGGATGAGGTTGAGAATGTACCCCCTGGGGACCATCTCCACCTATGTTCGCCCATGTTCGTATCGACCGATCTTTGGTAGAATGGTAGGCATTGTAGAAGGTCCTTCAAGAAGAACGAAGACGGATGCCGATTGTACGGATCCGTTTGAATTGTTAATCCCTGGCCGTATATTTTGGTGACGGTGTCGGCCCAAAGATCGTTTGGTCTCGCATCTAAATTCCATAGCCATTTGGACAAGAGGGCGATATTATGTGTTTCGAGATGCGTCATCCCTAGACCTCCATTTGCTTTTGGCAAACAAACTGTTTCCCAATTAATTAGGCAAGCTCCTCCGCTACAAGAGTCTTTGCCTTTCCATAAGAAGGCCCTATTTATTTTTTGCAATTATGTAATAGTCCATTTCGGAAATCGAAAGGCTTGCATGAAGTATGTCGGTAACGCGTCAAGGACGGACTTGGCTAGGACAAGGCGACCTCCTAGTGATAACAATTTGACTTTCCAATTTGCCAATCGGCTACGGACCTTGTCTATTAGAGGGAGGTAGACTATTTTTTTCGGTTTTCGTATCGTCCATGGTAAACCGAGGTATAGGATTGGTAGTGCTTTTTTGGGACCCCAATATGTTAGCTATTGTATCATGGCGTTGTTCCGGTGTCGCAATTGGGACGAAAGCACTCTTTTCGTAGTTTATCTCTAAGCCCGAGATTTTGCTAAATAGGGCCAAAACTCGTGCTATTATGTGCAAATTGGATGGTGTTGCCTCGACAAGAATTATGGTATCCTCGGCGTATTGAAGTGCTTGGGGAGCCACCGTTGCCGTGGAAGATAATAGTGGAGCTACGTTTTGTAGCATTTGTTGGAGAGTGTCCGAGATGATGTTGAATAACGAGGGAGAAAGCGGATCACCTTGGCGTAGTCCTTTCCGGTGACCGAATTAATGGCCTCTCCATCCATTGGCCACGGCAAATGATGTAGAGGAGGAAAGGAGATCTTTGATCCATGTCGTCCATTTGTGTGGAAAGCCTCTCACACTGAGTAGTTTCTGAAGGATCGACCAAGAGACGCTATAAAAGGCCTTTTTAAAATCAACCTTAATCATTACTGCCGGGATTATTTTCCTATGATATAGAGAGATAATCTCCCTTGTAGTTATGAAAGTTTCTATGATGGTTCTGTTTTTGATAAAAGCGGTTTGACGTTTGGAGATGAGAGTTGGCATTAGAGGTTGCAATCTATATGCTAATAGCTTTGCAATTATTTTAATAGGCATGTTGATGCAACTTATAGGACGGAATTCGTCTAAGGATGCCGCCCCCGGTATTTTCGGGATGAGCGAGATGGACGCTCGGTTTATTGCCTTTAAGTTAAGTGAGTGATCGTAGAATTTTTATGCCATTGCAAAGAAAACATATTTTAGAGTAGGCCAGAATTGCTTGATGAATTCGCTGAGAAAACATATTTTATGCCTCGGGATCCCATCGGGTCCCGAGGCTTTGCCGTTTGGGAGCTCTTTGACCACTGTCGAGATTTCCTCTTGAGAAAACCAGTCGCCTAAGGTGGCCAACCGAGGGTCCCTCGAGGATGTCGGGTATAGGACTCTGAGATCATAATGGTAGTAGGGAATGTCAGGCGATCCCATTATTCCTTTAAAATAGTTACTACATTCGTTGGCAATTGCTTTCGGATCAGTTATCGTGACCCCTCCCACGTCCAAGGAGTGAATCTGATTGGATGCCCTTTTAGATGAGGCCATCGCATGGATGTATCGAGTGTTATTGTCACCCAATTTCAACCACGTGCACGATGAACGTTGTTGCCATTTAAGTTCCGCGTCGCCAGCGATTTGTTCTATTTTTTCCTTTAGCTCAATTCGAAGTTTGAGTTCGGATTGAGAGAGGAAGATGGATTCCTCTTTTAGATCAAGCCATTGGACTAACAATTTGGCTCTATTAATCTGTATGTTTTCCTCCTTTAATTTCTTGTCTGCCCAATTCGCCAGAGAAGAGATCAGCTTCTCCATTTTGTTGGTGTACAACGAAGCTAAGTCTGATCCTTGAGAGTGCAACTCAGTATTTATGTGCCATGCAGAGATGACTAGTTGTTGTGCATGTGAGTATTTAAGCCAAGACCTTTCAATTTTAATGGATCGTTTTGGTCTTTTTCGCATGATCGAAATCGAAAGTTTAAGTGGGGTATGATCCGATGTCGTTGCCGACAGATGTCGAAAGAATTGGTTCGCATTTCCGGTAAAGAATTCGGTTGAAGCAAGGGCCCGATCGAGCTTTGATAATGTCGGTTTTTCCCGTTTGCTTGACCACGTAAACAAACGACCAGAGAGCGGGATTTCAATGAGTTGTAGATTATCGATTAAGTCATTGAAGTTGTTCATGGATGTGAAAGAAATACAGTTTCGGATCAACCGTAAAAGTGTACACAAGGATAAACGAACGTACGCGTTCGTGGGCATAAGAAACAGTTTTAGTAAAACTGGCATAACTGTTAGTGGGAAACTCCAATTTGAATGGTTCAAATTGGGTTAGATAGATAATGAGACTATCTAGAACTTTCATTTAGAAAAATATTTCATTTGAACGAAGTATCAGTGTCGTTTTAATGGAATACCGAAAGGGTGCGACAGTTTGACATACAGTTAGTAAAACCGTCGTAACTTTCGCATCCGAACTCCAATTGGGCCAGGCCAAATTGAGTTCCAAAGATAATAAGATTATCTACAACTTTCGTGAAGGTTTGAAGTCGTTTGGAACGATTTAATATTTTCGTTTCAACAGAATACTGAAAGGGTGTGTGCAGTTTTCTGTTTGAAGAGGTGTATAGTAGATATACATACCTTTTGGCCCATCCTTATCCTATGTTGTTTAAATACGATGTTTCTCTCTCTCTCTATTCAGTCCAATTGATTCTATCCAGAGAATTAATCCAGAAATAGAGAGTCATCTTTCAGAGAGTGAAAGGGTGCGAAAAGAGAGAAACGAGAAAAACGGTTTTTCTCTGTTTAGAGAATCAATTCAATCAAGCAAGTTTACCGGTATACCGTCTAGGCAGGTATACCCGTAACCGAGGTGCTACGGCTCAAGGTGGATATGAGTAGAGGAGCGACATCTGTGGCTCTTCGATTGTGATCAAACCGGAGGCGTTCATGGAGTCCAAACGGTGGGAGACGTGCGGTATGGGACGCACGGGCTAGTCACCAATGTGACATCGGAGAAGAGAAGGATGCAAGCGATCAACCCTTCATGCGTGATCAATTTCACGCTGGTAATCGTCTATGCTTCTTTGCATCGTACTCTCGAAGTTGAGACGTGATCTCGGGTTTTGGGAACCGGACCGGGCCTTCATATTCGCTGCGCGGGCCCGGGGTCGGGATAATTCCCTTCAGTGGTATCAGAGCGATCGCCATCGATTCGAGGGTCGAATCATAGTCGTATATTGGATATAAGCACATGTTATCAAAGTTCGGACCCGTTTGCATGATGTTACATATAGAGAAAGTCAAATTTCGTTAAAATCACAAGTGGAATTCACTAGAGATCGATCAAAAGTTGATTGAGAGTATCTAGGAATGATCGTGAAAAGGTTTGATGATTGATCGTTTTGGAAACGAGCGAAAACAGAAGAAACTGCGAAAAACTGCAGAAATCGAATAGTCCGTTACAACGGACTAGGAGTTCCGTTGTAACGGACCCTGTATATGATACAGGGATTTGGGGATAATCTGCACAAATCACATAGTCCGTTACAACGGACTTGGAGTTCCGTTGTAACGAACCTTGTATATGATACAGGGATGTGAAGGAAACTGTGAATAAACGCATAGTCCGTTGCAACGGACATAGGTCCGTTATAACGGAAGTGTTTATGGATATATATCCAAAATTCACGTGTTAGTCCGTTGTAACGAAACTATGGTCCGTTAAAACGGAATAGTTCCTGGAAATTTGGACAACAATTCACAGTTTGGTCTGTTGTAACGGACCTAGGTTGCGTTACAACGGAATAGTTTCTGGAAATTTTGATCCAGAATATGCAGTTAATTCCGTTGTAACGGATCTAGGGTCCGTTGTAACGGAAGTGAAGGAGAATTGAGTTCCGTTGTAACGGACTTTGGTGCGTTACAACGGAGTAGTCTCTGGATGGTGATTTTGTTTTCGTGATAACTTTGGCTACGAAGCTCGGAATTTTGAGTTCTTTATATCGATATGATCGGCATCAATCATACTAGCATATAAGATAAGAAATTATTTAGAATAATTAATCTCCCTAAATAAATCATATGCATTTTGAAAAACTTGTGATAGTGATATAATATGATTATGTCACGAATTTAAGAAACATGAATGTCATGATTCCTCATAATATTTAAGTCATGGAAATGCCTTCCATATTCACAACCACTATGTTCGGTACTACGTCTTACATGGGTTAAGGCCAAAGCCGACATGGGTTATTGTAGCTATCGATGGAGTGGCAAGCGTTAAATATGGACTGATAAGGGTTAAGGCCAAAGCCGACTTATTAGTAGTTTATTTGAACGATACGTTGAGTATGGTTGTGACTTAACCGTCCAAGCCAATAAGGGTTAAGGCCAAAGCCGACTTGATTGGAGTTCGGGGCATAGATAGGATGCACACACGGAAATGGGATTGTATATGATACGATCCATCACCGAAATCCTATAAATGTGCAAGAGTCGCATTGGATGCGATTGGATATAATCCTACCAAAATAGCGAGATTCCACCCATCTGCCAAAGCAACTTGTGGGAGGATCGTGAAATATGGGTCTTGAGTGTTATGGATTTGGAGTCCCGTATCGGTATGAGGGTTAAGAAAAAAAATTAATCATTACATACGAAAATTGAAGGATATTTTGTTCAATTTTTTTTAATATCATCCATAGGAGGGTATTTGGAATTTTTTTTTGCTAGAGGTATTTTTTTGGAGTTTACAAAAAGATAGGGATTATTTATTATGATATCCAAAAATGTTAAGGAATTAAAAATACATCAAAACACAGATGTGTAAATAATCAGAACAAAAAAAAATAGAATCCAATTACGCATTGGGAAAAATTAAATGATTAAAAACTCGAAGACTCCCGCGCAATTGCGTGGGGAAAAAACTAGTTAAATAATAATAATACGTGCTCACAACGACAATATTAAAAGAACACCTTGCAAATATATACAAAATTAAAAATCCAGAAACAATTAAATAATAAAAGAAGATCGAAATAAAAAAACCTTATATTTTAATATATATTCTTCTATAAATATATTTTCAACGTTCCTGTTTATTATTGTTTATTTTTTTATTACTTGATGTTAGTTTTTCATGAATAATAAATGAAATATTTAAATTATGTAAACAAAATATGTAATAATTTCATCTTTTTTAATCAGTACATGTTAAGAAATGTTTATGAATTTTCTTGAAATTAATAAGAAAAAAAATTAATCATTACATACGAAAATTGAAGGATATTTTGTTCAATTTTTTTTAATATCATCCATAGGAGGGTATTTGGAATTTTTTTTTGCTAGAGGTGTTTTTTTGGAGTTTACAAATAGATAGGGATTATTTATTATGATATCCAAAAATGTTATGGAATTAAAAATACATCAAAACACAGATGAGTAAATAATCAGACAAAAAAAATAGAATCCAATTACGCATTGGGAAAAATTAAATGATTAAAAACTCGAATACTCCCGCACAATTGCGTGGGGAAAAAACTAATTAAATAATAATAATACGTGCTCACAAATATATAAGTAGATATGATTCATAAACATAATTTTTCTCTAATTGAACATTATCATTCACTACATGAAAACAATCCTTCGCACCTACATGCACAATTTATTTAAAACTTAACTTTATATAATTTTAACAACATATGTAGTGACTTTGTTTACAAAGCTTAAAAACGAAGATTATATTCGCGAGAGAGTTTTGCTTTTTCAAGGATATATCTCAATGATTGATCGAATTCCAAGTGTAGGACTAATCTTGTAGGAACCAAACCCTGCTTGTTTAAATATATTCCACCATTCCTTCTCATCTCGCTCTATACCATTCACATTTGCCATCATAATAATATCTAACAAGAGTTGCGGCTCTGTGAATGTTGCATCCGGAATTGCGCCGACAACAATATCCAAGACGATGACCTTGCCTCCTTCTCGTAGAGAAATTGCGTCTTTGCATCGTCTTAATATCTTTATGCATTTATCATCATCCCAATCGTGAAGAATCCACTAAAAATTAACAAAAGGTCAATTTTGTAATTAATATTGGATCGATTCAATTTCACGTGTAAAATATCACGTAGACCCCTCTGACAACTGTTATGAACACAAAAATATTTGGAAATTATATCACGTCTCTCAAAATTCCTCTCACGTCCTATATATCACCAATTAATAATTAACAAAAAATACATTCCATTAACGATTAATTGATATTGATTAAGAATTATTAATGCATGCATACCATAATTATATATCAATTAATCGATAATGAAATATATTTTTGTTAATTATTATGTTAATTGTTTGTTAATCGGTGATATAGAGAGTGTTGGAGAAAAACTCGGGAACATCATATATGGTCTCAAAATATTTTAATGTATGAAATATCATGAGCACCCTGAAATGTACAAATATCATTATTTTTATTACGACTTTTTTACAATTGATACCTGAATTAGTCAAAAAAATAATGAAAGGAAATAAGGAATGGCCGTATGCATCATGTTCGTCATGGTTTGCATTTTCTTTTTTACGGTATAAATGTATTTTCCTTTTTTAAGGTCAATACATTATAATTTTAGTATCTTTTTTAGGAGTACATATGATATTATTCCTAGAATCATACGTAGTTATTCTTACCTTAAGGAGTACAGCGTCTGCATGAGGAATATACTCAAACATGTCTCCTGAAACTAACGTCACTATACCATCATCCAAAACTTGACCTACAACATGAGGCAGGTCCAAAACAGTGCACTTTACGTGGGGAAAAGCCTTAGTAATTGCCTTAGCAGCATAGCCAATCCCACCTCCCACATCAACCAGGGATGTTATCCCTCGAAATATTTCGCCATGTTTTTTTGTGAAAATGTCCATGATGAGGGAACTATCACCGGCCATGCCGTCGTTAAATAGCTTGTTGAATTTGGAATCTCGGCTTGCCATTTCAAAAAAGGTGCAACCATAAACCATCTCGAAGGACTCCAGCTCATCCTGCTTGAACCAGTCACTTAAACTCATACTTGCACTTAAACTCATGGAGCTCAGTGTGGCACGCGCAAAAGCAGACAGGCTTGGTGGACTGGCTCTGTCGACAAGAAGGGAAGAGACGGCTGTGAGGTCATAAACCGCCTCTTTGTTTTCGATGTTATTTTGCATGGTGAAAATGCCTGAATGAGTTAGCACGCGTAAAAGACGAGACAAGTGGTATTTTTTGCTTGCAGGAAGTGCGAGGTAGGAGTGTAACTCTGTAAGGGTCATGGGTTGTCCATGATTGTGAATGGCGTTAGGAATGCCAAGCTCGATTGCACATTTCAGAGTCATGGTTTTGGTGAAGCTGAAGATTTGGATCCATAGCTCGGCCTGAGCATGCAGTAGCTCATCGCATTGTGTGCTTTTGTTGGTTTCCATTGTTCTTTCTTTTTTTACTTATTTGATCTTTTTGTATCAGTGGGATTATTTACTTTTGGTTTAATAGACAACGAGAGGCATATGTTACGTGCCAATATGAGCAAGTGCGTTGACATCATGAAGTTGGACATAGTCCTCAACCCGTTTTAAATTAATGGAAATATTACTTTTCCAATACAATTTCCTCTAAACTTTTCAAACCCCAATTAACACCTTTAATTGACACTTTAATCAACATGCCAAATAATAATTAATACATAATTAATCAAAATATGATATACAATTATCAACTTTCTGTATATATTATAGAATTAATAATAATCACTATAAAGTTTATATATATATATATATATATATATATATATATATATATATATGATGGAGACTAACATACTTAATTAAGTACACAAGTTTTGGGACTTAATGTTTTTAAACCATTGGATTTGCATTGCGATTTGTACATTTAATTATGTGCATAAAATTTCATGATCACCATGAAAAAACACAAATCTCAATGCAAATCCAATGGCTAAAAAACATTAAGCACCAAAACTTTGGTGCTTAATTAAGTAGGTTAGCCTCCCTCTGTATATATATATATATATATATATATATATATATATATATATATATATATATATATATATATAGAGAGAGAGAGAGAGAGAGAGAGAGAGAGAGAGAGGCTAACCTACTTAATTAACTACCAAAGTTTTGGTACTTAAAGATTTTTAATCATTGGATTTGCATTGAGATTTATGTTTTTTCACGATGATCATGAAATATTGTGCACATCATTAAATGCACAAATCTCAATGCAAATCCAATGGTTAAAAAGCATTAAGCACCAAAACTTTGGTACTTAATTAAGTAGGTTAGCCAACCTATATATATATATATATATATATATATATATATATATATATATATATATATATATATATATATATATATATATATATATATATGCTAACGAGAATCCATAAAAAGAATTCAAAAAAGAATCCAAAGACCAAAATATACTATTGAAATTAGCAAAATATATTCTTGTATTTATCAAAATATACAATTGAAAATGTATTATTTTATTCTCAATTTTAACTATGTTAACATATTGGATTCATCAGTATATTTTGCTAATTTGAATAGTATATTTTGCATGCGTGGATTCTTTTTTGATTCTCCTTAGCAAACCTGTATATATATATATATATATATATATATATATATATATATATATATATATATATATATATATATATATATATATATATATATATATATATATATGGGATAGAATCAATGGCCAACACTCTTGTTTGGCCAACGTCGGCCAACGACACCTATTACACTAAATAAAAATAGTATAATCGAATTTCAACCGTATAGATATGATCTATATCATCTAGATATGATGTAGAATTAATTTTGAACAATCGGTATTTTTGTACGTAACTAAATTGATAACATATTTTGACAATTGTCCATTTAGGTAAATTTTTAGATTTCCATGAAGGAAAACTCGAAACCTAGTAAAAATTCATCTTAAGCCTAACTATATGATTTAAATTAAATCCAAAGCAAAAAAATCAAATTGCAACATTTATTTAATGATGATTCATGTTGTAAGTACTTTTTACCGTTAAATGTTTTTAAGTATTATGATGAGTACGATAGAAATTTGTATTTTTGATGAAATTGAATCTACAACATTCTCAAATGATATAGATCATATCTATAAGGTTGAAATTCAATTCTAACATTTAGATTTAGTATAAATTATCAAAATATGTTCGTATCGAGAGAAAAAAATCCAACAAAGAAAACATTATACTGAACGATAGAAGATATTATACTCAACTGAATAGAGGAGAGAGAAATATCCTATTTATATCACATAGGATTAGAATGGGCCAAAATGTATGTATATCCAATATACACCTTTTCACACAGAAAACTGCATGTACCCTTTCAGTATTCTGTCAAATTAAATTCCTTTAACAGACTTTCAACCTTCACGAAAGTTGTAGACAATCTCATTATCTTTCCAACCCAATTTGGCTCAGCCCAATTGGAGATCGTATGCAAAAGTTATGACAGTTTTACTAACTGTATGTCAAACTGTTGCACCCTTTCGATATTTCATTAAAACGACACTGATACTTCGTTGATATGAAATATATTTCTTCATGAAAGTTATAGATAATCTCATTATCTATCTAACCCAAGTTGAACCATTCAAATTGGATTCCTTAACTGAAATTTATGCCCACGAACGCGTACGTTCGTTTATCCTTGTGTACATTTTTACGGTTGATCCGAAACTGTATTTCTTTCAGTCTCCCACTCAATTTCAGATCTACCTAAAAGGTACTCATGCATATCCAATATGCACGATCTTAGAGAATATAGCTCGCGTATCAAAATACCAAGCTATGCACATCCTATTTACCAATTTTGTAATCAAGCCCGACATAGTACGACTCGTTGTGTGACCGTGTAGGTTCGTTTAACAATGGCAGTAGGCTGTTTCCAAAGCCCTACAAGCCCATGAGCGGGATCTAGTCACTCCATCATGGCTACCCATGTTAAAACGAAAAATGATTGTGATCATTGTGCCTATCTCGAATAGCGGTTACTAGTCCTCTTGTTTGCGATATCCGTTAATCAAAAGGCATGGTGGTAGTCATCCTTTAATTTTGATTAACTACACTTATTTTCCGATTCCGAATTGAGTTAACAAATCCAATCGATATTAACTATTAATATCATTGACTCTGGCCACAGTTTTGTTAGTCAATTCATCGAACGGCGCCTAAGAGATATCTCTTCCTTTCGGAATAAACAATTCCTATCTTGGAGACTCACATTGAATTCCGTGTTTCGGACAATACCCAATAATGACCATTTTGGCCCCCTGTTACGGAAAGCGTAAGGTCATATCAAAGCATTGTGTTACGCACGTAACGCAATCGATGGTCCCCTCAAGTGTGAAGAACTTAATACCCTACTCGTCGCAAGTCCATCCATAATAACTAAACCATGTCATGGTCTCGCGGCTTTGGTCATATCCAATATATGTCACCTAGCATATATCTACGTTCCCGATTCGACAAGCACCTTGTCCTATGATTAGCAAAACATAATCATCTCCTCGGCTAACGTACTAGTGTACACGTTCAGTCTATTATCTGATAATAGAAATACTTCTCTCATAAGCAAATTGATCCGCGACTAGGGATGTTTAGAAATGAAACTTTAAGTGTGACGGTTTCGCTGCACATAATCACGTATTATGTCGACGTCCACACAAGTTCAAATCAGGGTTCATGTAATCATATTCCACAACCCGCACACTGTTTTCATATAAGGTAAATGCATATTAATTGAAATAAATAAAATTTTTAAAGGGATGCATTCATATGGATTAAGTATTTGGGTGATACAACGTTTACCTATGGGTATCTCCATACCCACAACCTGCGAGGACTATCGTATTAGATAACTACACTATACTCTCTTCTTCCTCCTTTAGGTATCTCATACCCATAGTCATCGCATGAATGTCACGCGCGACTAGAGAGAGCGGTTTTGTAAACGGGTCCGCACGTTGCTGCTAGTGTTAATCTTCATCAGGTTTGAAACATTTCCAACACCTACGATCACATCTTTTACAAAATTTCTGTAGGGTTATGCACACGTTTATCAAAGTGTGCAGCGGAATTAGTTTCGCATGCGTAACCTAATTCTACCGGGATCACGCCCGAAAACCATCCAAAAAGGAAGAGTTGGAGAAAATTACCACGTACAAGTTAGTACGTGTCGACTTCTTCTCCAAATCCGTGAACCTTCTCCAAGGAATGCTCGTGCAATCCCTTTACTCGTGTCCACCTCGATTTCGACCGATCGGAATCGTCGACGTCGTTCTAGTCGCCGTCACGATCAATTCTCTCAAGAACTTGCTCGAATCTCCCTCTAAATCACTCTAGATCTAATCTATTTTTCTGTGGAAGAAGAGAGAGAAAGCGGCGGCTCAAAACCCTAATTTCTGAAAATAAACTTAGGTTAAAATGAAATAAGAATTATATATATATATAGGAAATAAGTTCGAACGGGCCCAATTCTGACTGCAGATTGGGCCCAATGCTGACTGCAGATTTGCCTATTTATATAAATTCTTCCAAGTTAATTCTTAAACCATATTTTCTTTCAAACTCCCTCTTGGATTAAGACTTAATCAACTTGGCCATATGTCCAACATATGTCGTGAGATCTAATCACACGTGATTCCATTTTGTTTGTCCAACAAACGTATTGGTGAGCATTATCTTGAGAATCCGATATGTTATGAAATCTTGGGGTGACCGTGTAGGTTCGTCTAAGACTGGCAGTGGATATAGCAGCAATCCACAAGGTATTATGAGCACTAGACTGCCGTTAATACCTACCCAGAATTAGCACGAAAAAGGTGGAGAACACCTTTATGAAGATGCAGTACATCTTCATACCTAGCTCAGATAAGTGTTACTAGTTCTCTTGTTCGCGATATCTTCCGATCAAAAGAGTCACGGTCATGAAGCCTAAGACTTCTACTCATCCCCTTTTCTTTTTGATCAGATATACTCTTTCTCGATAAGAATTAGATTGATAATAACAATGCGAACTCTACTGAGTTCCATCGAGCTTGGCCAAGCATTTCATCATTCTCAATTCAATCGAGGTGCCCGAGAGATATCTCACTCTATCCTTTTTGAAGGTTTGAAAGGAACAATTCCTATCTTGCAACCTCACATCTTTTGCCTATGCTAAAAACAATATCCAATAGTAATATCTGCTACACAGTTACGTGTAGGGTTAATTATATCAAAGCATTGTCTTTTCACATACTAGGTATCCGTGAGATCACTCAAGTATGAAGAACTAAAACGAACTATCTGGATATGAGTTCGTCTCCAATGACTCTGACCATGTCACAAACTCATATAGTGGTCAGTCCAATATACGACGCCGCGTATATCCATATTCTAGAATCGACGCTACCGTCCCAGATCAGTAAAACCTGATCATCTCATCTACGAATATGCCAGTGTATGTAAAAGTCTCCATTCAGTGAATGGACTACCTGGTTCAAACCTATGAACAACTTTATACACGAGGGACGTTTTAGAATTATATTCATTCTGTTTAGTGGTTTTACTATAATTTAATTGACGAATCAATATGCCAGACTATGGCCATGCAACATATTATTCTCAACTGACTCGATGCACTAAACTAGAATAAAATTCAAGGTCTATCCGATTATTATAATCGAATAACCTCTCACATACTTTCTTGTTATTTAATTTTTTTGAAATATGAAGGTTTAGGTCATATGATGAATAATAATATAAATATCTGTCTCATAAACAAATACAATCCCAATAACATGCCTAGGGCATAATAAATGTTCTCCCACTTGCACTAGGCAGATCGAATCCCCTTATGCAATAAGAAACATAAATAAAACACCCAATCTAACACTGCGATAGATATCCCAATCCTATCGCCCTAGCATGCTGCTCATGCTTGGCACGTGATGGTGGCTTCGTAAATGGATCGGACACGTTATCATCAGTAGGTATCTTCATTATTTTCACGTCACCTCTCTTCGTAATCTCACGAATCAAGTGGTAACGCCGGAGTACATGCTTGGACCTGTGATGCGCTCGCGGTTCCTTGGATTGTGCTATTGCTCCGTTATTGTCACAATAGATATCCATGGGACCCGAGATGCTTGGCATAACGCCAAGTTCCAGCACGAACTGTCGTACCCAGACAGCATCCTTTGCGGCTTCCGAAGCCGCGATGTATTCCGCTTCAGTTGTGGAATCAGCCACCGTCTTCTGTTTGGAGCTTTTCCAAACAACAGCTCCGCCATTGAGCGTGAAGACGTAACCACTTTGAGATTGGAAATCGTCCGGGCAAGTTTGGAAACTAGCATCTGTATATCCTTGGATAATCAGATCTCCTTCCGAACCACCATAGACAAGAAACATATCTTTAGTATTCCTGAGATACTTAAGAATGCTCTTGACTGCGGACCAGTGAACTTCCCCGGGATCAGACTGATAGCGGGAAGTCACACTCAACGCATATGCGACATCTGGTCTAGTACATATCATGGCATACATGATCCATCCTATAGCCGAAGCGTATGGGATCCGACTCATTCACTCACGTTCAGCGTCCGTTGAAGGACACTGATCCTTAGTGAGAGCGATGCCATGTGACATTGGCAGAAATCCTTTCCTGGATTGCTCCATGTGACATTGGCAGAAACCTAGTTATCACTTTGTCAATATATGTATTTTGACTTAGTCCGAGAAGTCTCCTCGATCTATCTCTATAGATCTTCACGCCTAAAATATAGGCGGCTTCTCCTAAGTCCTTCATTGCGAATTGACTACCCAAATATGCCTTAACCTGGTTAAGCATTGGGATGTCATTTCCAATGAGTAAGATGTCGTCCACGTACAAGATGAGGAATACGACTGAACTCCCACTGAATTTCTTGTATACACAAGGTTCCTCGATATTTTGAATGAAACCATACTTAGTGATGACCTCATCTTATCATATGTTGCACGCACGAGATGCTTGTTTTAATCCATAAATGGATCTCACAAGCTTGCACACTTTATTCATATTCTTTGGATCGACAAAACCCTCGGGTTGTGTCATATACACATCCTCGGTAAGGTTCTCGTTAAGGAAAGCGGTTTTGACATCCATCTGCCATATCTCATAATCGTGATATGCAGCTATCGCTAGAAGAATGCGAATGCTCTTAAACATGACTACTGGGGAAAACGTTTCATCATAGTCTACACCATGAATTTGCTTGAAACCTTTCGCCACTAGCCTTGCTTTAAAAGTGTGTACATTACCATCCATGTCGATTTTCTTCTTGAAAACCCATTTGCACCCAATGGTTTTAGCACCATTAGGTAGATCAATAAGATTCCAAACCTTATTATCATACATGGACTGAATCTTGGTTTTCATGGCTTCGTGCTATTTCGAGGAATCCAGGCTAGACATAGCACCTTTGTAGGAGGTTGGCTCATCATCTAGAGTCAACTCATCATCGTCATTACTAATGAGAAATCCATATCTCTCAGGTTCTTGACGATTCCTACCAGATCTACGTATAGCTTGTGTACTAGATTCTGGTTCACCATTCAATGGTAACTCATAATCTTGTTCCAAATCAACTTGGTCACTTTGTGGTTCTCAAATTTCTTCGAGATCAATTTTACTCCCACTGGCTTGACGATTTAGGAATTCCTTCACTAAGAAGTGTCCTCGTCGAGCCACGAAAACCTTGTTTTCGTTAGGCAAGTAAAAGTAGTATCCTTTTGTTTCTTGAGGATACCCCACAAATAAACACTTGTCTGATCTTGGCTCGAGTTTTTCCGTCAATAACCTTTTGACGTATGCCTCGCAGCCCCAAATCTTAAGATAAGACAATGATGGCACCATGCCATGCCATAATTCATATGGTGTCTTTTGAACCGATTTGGACGGAACTCTATTCAGTATATGATCGGCCGTTTGAAGCGCGAAACCCCAAAAATGACTTTGGCAACTCCGTTCGACTCATCATCGAGCGAACCATGTCTAACAAGATCCGATTCCTCCTCTCAGACACTCCATTCCATTGGGGTGTACCGGGTGGAGTCCATTGTGATACTATACCACAATCTTGAAGATAGTCCTCAAACTCATAGCTCAAGTATTCGCCACCTCGATCCGATCGAATGGCTTTTACTTTCTTGCCCAGTTGAAGTTCTACTTCGTGTTGAAACTCTTTGAATTTCTCAAAAGTTTCACTTTTGTGACGCATTAAGTATAGATAACCATATCTACTATAATCGTCAGTAAAAGTCACAAAGTAGCGATACACATTTCTAGCCTCGACACTCATCGGTACACATACATTGGAATGTATGAGGGCCAACACATCTTTCGATCTTTCTCCTTTCTTGGAGAAAGGTGTCTTTGTCATCTTACCCATCAAACAAGATTCGCAATTTTCTATTGACTATAAGTCAAAAGAATCTAGCACTCCATTCTTTTGGAGTCTAGCAATGCGTTTCTCGTTTATGTGTCCGAGACGACAATGCCATGAGTATGTTTCATTAGTTTGTGTAGTATTTATGTTATAAATGGACTGATTATTGTTGTTATTTTCTAAATCCAAGACATATAAACCATTTTCAACTAGAACATTACTAAAGAAAATGTCATTCTTGCGAATAAAACAATCATTAATACCAATAACTAATTCATATCCATCCGCAATAAGTCTCGAAACAGAAATAATACTCCTACTCAAAGTAGGTACATAACAACAATTATCCAAAACTAAAATAAGTCCATTTGGCAAAGTTAAATCATACGTCCCTTCGGCTAATGCTGCTACTCGAGCTCCATTCCCGACGCGTAAATCAACTTCGCCACGAATCAACGATCTTCTACTTCTTAGGCCCTGCATATTAGTACAAATATGAGTCCCACATCCAGTGTCCAACACCCATGATGATGAAGTAAAGAAATAAGATTCAATAACGGAAATACCTGATGCCGGTGTGTCCAAGGAAGCGGTCTTTTGCTTGCTCTCCCTCAGGAAGATCTCGCAATCACGCTTCCAATGCCCCTCCTTGAGGCAGTGGAAACACTTCTTGTCATCCTTGGCTTTCTTGCCCACGGGCTTAGGCGCAACCTTGTTTCCCTTTGCCTTCCTCTTCTTGTTTTTGTTCCCATTGCTTGGACTCTTCCCTTCAACCACCAATACTTCCGAAGTCCTAGACTTCATGTACCGCGGTTTCATGTCACTTTCGAATGTTCTGAGCATGCCGAAAAGCTGGGGAATGGTCCTTTGCATGCCTGACATGTGGAAATGCGAAATGAACGAATCGAAACTCGGTGGCAGTGACAACATGATCAAATCAGTTTGTAACTCCACCTCGAATTTCATGCCAAGCCTCTCAAGATGATCGAAATATCCTTTCGTCTTGAGAAGGAACGAGCTAACGGGCGTACCATCTTGCATCTTGCATTGCGTCGCATTGCCAAGAGCTTGATACTTCTCAACCCTTGCTTTAACCTGAAACATCTCCCTGAGTTGTTTCATAATCTCGTATGCATCCTGTTTCTCAAACTGGATTTGATATTCAGGAGTCATAGTAGCCAACATGAGGCATGTGACATCATTCGAATCGTCCAAGATGGTCGTATGTTCGAATACATCATCCTCAGTTGCTTTATCACCTGACACAGGAGGGATAGGCGTCTCCAAGACATGTGCCTTTCCTTCTTGTTTCAGAACGAATCCCAGATTCCTCTGCCAGTCGAGAAAGTTCTTTCCGTTCATTCGTTCCCTTTCCAAAATGGAACGCAAACTAAAGCGGTTATTACTTGGTAAAGTCATGAATCCTACAATTTTTGAAAAATAATATAATGAATAACGTGGTCTTTCATATAGTACAATTCATTTTAAACAACTTAAAATACCCATTATTTTATCATTTCAAATAGCCCCCACTATTGAAACGGAGATTTGATAGCTTAAATCTCATAATGGACAAGATCCCTATTTAACGTATTTCTAAGGTGACTATGGCCAACCACTCAGAAAATACGTCACGTCGGGTAGGACGGTGTCCAATCATCTCCAAGACGATTCTTGCTTTATTCGTGAGGTCCGGTATTGAGTCCAACTCAAAACCAGAGTGTGTGTACCTCACTCCTTGCCCCAAATCCTAGCCTAGCTAGCGAATTGGTCAAGTCCAAACCACAAATGGAGTATCATTCAATCAGCGAATTGACATGCCAGACTATGGCCATGCAACACGTCAACTCCTAATCAATGCATGCCTTCCTTGCTACGTACGTGTAAATCTGTGCCAGACTATGGCCATGCAACACAAATAAACAAATACTAGTCTCGAAGGTTCCACTTTGGGGGGCAAATAACTTGATAATTACGTGGGAGGATTTTCTTTTAATAAAATCATTTATTTTATTCATTCACAAAAACAAATAAAATATTACGGTATAGCATATTGGCCTTTTAGTTTTATGAGCAATCATAAAATCCTAAATTCCCAACCCTAAAACCCAAGATGATTCCTTGCTTTGAAGATCCAATCTCCGTGTCGTGTCGTTTTGCCTTGAAGGTCCCTCTTCAAAACTGAACCTATTTTATTTTATTACAACTCTGGAAGACTCACCGGTCCCCACATATTTAAATAAAGGGCTAGGTTCAATGGCCAACACCCTTGTTTGGCCAACTCGGCCAACAACGTTTATTTCTCACAATATATACATGAAAATAAAAATCCAACCGCATAGATGTGATATACATCACTTGAGAATGTTATAGATTTAATTTCATGAAAAATAAATATTCTTATCATCTCCATCATGATACGTAAAGATATTGACGGATGACAATATTTACGACATGATTCATCGTGAAATCAATTTTAAAATTCGAATTTTTTTCATTGGATTTAATTTAAATTATATAGATAGACTATAGATTAATTTATACAATGTTTCGACTTTTCTTTCATCGAAATCCAAAAAAATACCGAAATAGACGGTTATGAAAATAGCTTATCGATTTTGTTAGATAGAAAAATGCAAACGACACAAAATTTGTTCTACAACATATCTAAATGATATAGATTACATCTATACGGTTAAAATTTAATTTTCATTTATATAATTTGAGAAATAAACGTTGTTGGCCGAGTTGGCCAAACAAGGGTGTTGGCCATTGAACCTAGCCCTTAAATAAAATACAATTTGGAAAGCTCACCGGCCCCCACACAACACACATACAAGCATTCACAGACAATCTTCCCCGTTTTAGGCTATATGCTATACCGAATCGAATTTATAAATTTTAAATTTTAAATTATTGGGCATTTTTGACAGAAAAAATTTTGGTTGTCCAGAATTTTGTTCGTTCGAACGCAACTCCAAGTTCGTTCGAACGCACGACAGAAAAACCCGATCAGTCCGTTCGAACGAACTCTAATCTGCCAGTTTTCTCAAAACCTGATTTCTTTGTCGTTTCGTTCCGAAAATCCAATTTTCAACAGATTCAATCTGTTTAACACTTTAATAACATACAAATATCCAATAATTGATTTATTAAAGGTCTTCCTATCATGAATTTTGCTCAATTTTGTGTAATTTTGCAATTTAGCCCAAAAATTCTAAAATTTCCTAAATTCGAAATAAAACATCGATTTTCGATGGTTTTAGCGAGCGATTGCTCTGATACCACTGTAGGGTTACGCACACGTTTATCAAAGTGTGCAGCGGAATTAGTTTCGCATGCGTAACCTAATTCTACCGGGATCACGCCCGAAAACCATCCAAAAAGGAAGAGTTGGAGAAAATTACCTCGTACAAGTTAGTACGTGTCGATTTCTTCTCCAAATCCATGAACCTTCTCCAATGAATGCTCATGCAATCCCTCTACTCGTGCCCACCTCGATTTCGACCGATCGGAATCATCGACGTCGTTCTAGTCGCCGTCACGATCAATTCTCTCAAGAACTTGTTCGAATCTCCCTCTAAATCACTCTAGATCTAATCTATTTTTCAGTGGAAGAAGAGAGAGAAAGCGGCGGCTCAAAACCCTAATTTCTGAAAAAAAAGCTTAGGTTAAAATGAAATCAGAATTCTATATATATAAATTCTGACTGCAAATTGGGCCCAATGTTGACTGCAGATTGGGCCCAATGCTGACTGCAGATTTGCCTATTTATATAAATTCTTCCAAGTTAATTCTTAAGCCATATTTTCTATCAATTTCATGGATCAAATGAAATTTTTCTGAGTATTGGCTAGAAGTGGTTGTGACCTCGGCATTTTTGGCTTGTACAATTGCGTTTCTCGCAATACACAACCATAAATCCGATAATTCGTGACTACTCGAGTTTGGTCATGTATCCTTGATCCACACCTCTTCCTTTTGCGATTAATAACCGCAATATACTTGCCTCCGTAATAGAATCATAAACTACTGGTCGTGTGGAACCTTTCCACATAACCATGTTTTCCTTTAAGCAAAACATGTACACGCTTTGTGATGAAAAGTCGTGCTACATATTCGGACGTGCTAAATATTTGGAAACTGTTGTTGTTATAATTCTTTATAACCAACACGTCCTCCACACCATTATAGATAAAACAAAATCCTGAATTCTTTCGTAAAGTATTCTAGGATAAACTTCACCGCTATCAATACAAATCCCGATGGGTTTAAATATACATAACCATTATGTATATATATGTATAACCATTATACATTCACAAGAGTTAGTCTCATGTAATCGCATTACATTCAAACTCATGTGATTCCCTTGAATTTTATTGACGGTAAATTAGACGCTTCATCCATACGACAAATATCCACATACATATCATGGCATACATAATAGATTCTCACATCAAAATGTGAAGCATCATATCATTTTTATTTTTGCGCTGCTTGATGTCTCACATCGAGTCACAAAATTGTATGTCATTCGACATTTCGATTTAACTCCTCCAAGGAGTTATGTGTTGAAAACCTTTTTCAACAATATGTCGATATACGTGTGATAATATATAACGAGGAACTTCTTAGATCTATCCTATAGATCTTCACGCTTAATTCATAAGCGGTCTCGCCTAAATCCTTTGTCGTTACAACAAATATAACGCGGCTCCCACTAACCTTCATGTGTAGACAAAGTTTCCATTCGTTCCGACAATGTTATAACAATTTATAACTTCGTCAAAACGAATATTCCAATTCCGAGAAGCTTTCTCTAATCCATCATATGGATCGTTAAAGCGTGCATATCTTATCCACGATTCTTCTGAATCAACAAAACCGTAAGGTTGTGTCAAGTACACATCCTTTCATAAAATTTCTGTCAAGAAATTCGGTTTTGACATCCATTTTGCCACATCACATAGTCATAATACGGGACCATGGCAAGCAGATTTTCGAGAATGTGAAAGCATGGCAACATGCGAAAACATTTCTTCATAGTCCGACTATGAAATACTTGAAACTTTTCGCTACTAGCCTCGCTTTGTTATATACGTATTCATATCCGTGTCGGTTCTCATCTTGAAAACCCATTGACATTTCATGGGTCTAACCCTGAAACTAATGAAATCAAGTTCTAAACTTGATAATTTACACGGATCGAATCTCAGATTTCATGGCATCTTGCCATTTGGAATCGTCACTTTTCATAGCATCCTTGTAGGATATCGAATGATCATATGATTTCGATCTATCATCATTATCCACGATAAATCCGTATGTACCGGCTTATGATATAGCCTACTTGATCTACGAAAAATTCCTTTGTGTGTTCGACTCGTATTCATCAACTATTGATGAAGTCGTGTCCACTTTCATCAGCACAATGTTCATTTTCATATCTCGAACTCTTTCAAGATTTATGGCATAGAGATAAATGGCATCAAGTCCCAAACTTGTGCGCATTATGTCCTCCTTTAAGAAGGCATCTCTTCGAGCCACGAAAATCTCATTTTCATAGGGACGTTAGAACTAATACCCTTTAGTTTCCTTAAGGATATATGATAAACGAACAATTTTCAGATTTGGGATTTAGCTTAACCGAAACAAATTTCGAAATATACTCACATCCTCAAATCTGTACAAACGACAACTTCGGAACCATTCCGATCCATATCTCATATGGCGTCTTTTGTACCGATTAGAAGGTTTATGGTCCATATCTTATATGCAACCATTCATTAGTGCCGCTGTCTCAAGGGTGTATCCCCAAAACATTTTTGGGAGATTCGTTGGACTTATCATTTATCGAACGATGTCCAACATGCGTTCAATTCCTCTTTTCGGACACATCTCAATGTTCCGAATAAAGGTAATCGTGAAATGATTCCACAATCATAAATGATCATCAATACTCATAACTCAAATACTCGCCTTCTTGATCCTATCGAAAGGTTTAGCTCAAATACTCGCATTCTCGATTCTATCGAAAGTGCTTTGATTTTCTTGCTTAGTCGATTTTGTATTTTGTTTTTGAAACTCTTTGAACCTTTCAAAAGTCTTCGTTTCGGCACGCATTAAAAAGATATTACCGTATCTACTTTAACCGTCTGTAAACATAACAAAATACCGATAGCCTCCTCTTGCCTTGAAACTTATCGGAACATTTACATCTAAATGTAATTTCCAATAATTCGTTGGATCTTTCTCCAACCTTTGGAGAATGATGCACTTTGTCGTCTTGCCTAATAAATAAGTATCGCGTTAAACAATCGAATCTAATTCGAATGATTCTAGCAAGCCATCGTATGGAATCTAAATACGCGTATCTCGTTTATATGGCCTAGAAGACAATGCCAAAAGAAGCAATCAACTTCTAGGTTTAATCCTCCTAGGATTTCACCATTTTTGAGTCATTAGTTTGGACAACTCCTTGTCCGAACATTCTGTTTGGAAACCATTTTCCCAAACTACCCTTAGACATTTATTTCTTTCGATCCCGCCTTTGAATTACAAGGACATCCACGCATCTATATGCATTGGATTCCCCGGATGCTACAAGCATCTCCTATTCAAATTTACATCGCATCTCATGCAATTTCGGGATCGACTTATCTATTGAATGCATATGATATTCGGTCACGAAGATCAAATCTCGTACCATCAACACACGAGTATTAATCAAAGACCCATAAGGCATCTCAAAATTAACCTACTCTTTGAGCCGTATTGAACCATTCAACACGCTCTAGCTCTTGAAATTATTTCTTGAGCGTTGCGTTTTACTTTCATATACACCCGAATTCTCAAAACAATTTTGAGAAATTTGCGTCTATACATGCCACCACAAGGCACATAATATTGTTCGATTCCTTCTTAAAGTGTATCGAACCCGGCTTTCTCTAAAGCCAAAGCCTCGAGCCTCGAATCTACCATTTTCCGTGTCCAACACGTTCCTTTAAGTCTAAGAACTATTCTTTAAATATCAAGGTTAATCATGATAATTCCGGCCCAAAAGCCATATATCATATCGATCTCATCGATATATTTGGTGTTGCTAGAAAACATAATTCTAAACGGATGATGAAGATTAAGCTCCTAACCGTGCGTACTTAATCTATATGCTTATGTAATGATTATATGACAGTGTTATTTTATCGAATCGATAACCCTCATACCGATACGGGACTCCTAGTCCATAACACTCAAGATCCATATTTTGCAATCCTCCCACAAGTGACTATGGCCGACAAATGGGATCTCGCTATTTAGGTAGGATTATTATCCAATCGTATCTTATACGACACTTGAACTTTTATAGAATTTCGGTGATGGATCGTATCATATACAATCCCAATTCCGTGTGTGCATTCTATCTATGCTCCGAACTCTAATCGGATTAGCTTGGACGGTTAAGTCACAACCATATCCATCGTATCATTCAATTGAACTACTCACGTGCCCGACTATGGCCTGAAACCACGTGAGTCCCCAATTAACGCTTATCACCCGCATCAATACATACAATAATACATGCCCGACCATGGCCTAAAACCACGCATTATGTCATATCAATCTCGATGATTGTGGACATGAAAGGCATTTCAATGACTTAAATATTATGAGGGATCATGACATTCATGTTTCTTAAATTCGCGACATAATCATATTATATCACTATCACAAGATTTTCAAAATGCATATGATTTAATTAGGGAGATTAATTATTCTAAATAATTACTTATCTTATATGCTAGTATGATTGATGCCGATCATATCGATATAAAGAACTCAAAATTCCGAGCTTCGTAGCCAAAGTTATCGCGAAAACAAAATCACCATCCAGAGGCTAATCCGCTGTAACGCACCATAGTCCGTTACAACGGACCTCAATTCTCCTTCACTTCCGTTACAACGGACCATAGTCCGTTACAAGGGAATTAACTGCGAATTTTTTTCCAAAATTTCCAGAAACTATTCCATTGTAACGCAACCTAGGTCCGTTACAACGGACTAAACTGTGAATTTTTGTCCAATTTCCAGGAACTATTCCGTTATAACGGACCATGTCCGTTGCAACGGACTCCAAAAGAAGCCAAAGGCATCCCCGCATCTTTGTATCATATACAAGGTCCGTTACAACGGAACTCCTAGTCCGTTGTAACGGACTATGCGATTTTTCTGCAGTTTCCTCTGTTTTCGCTCATTTCTAAAACGACAAATCATGAAACCTTTTCACGATCATTCCTAGATACTCTCAATCAACTTTTGATTGATCTCTAGCGAATTCCACTTGCGATTTTAATGAAATTTGACTTTCTCTATATGTAACATCATGCAAACGGGTACAAACTTTGATAACCCGTGCGTATATCCAATATACGACTATGATTCGACCCTCGAATCGATGGCGATCGCTCTGATACCACTGTTGGGAAATTATCCCGACCCCGGGCCCGCGCAGTGGACATGAAGGCCCGGTCCGGTTTCCAAAACACGAGATCACGCCTCGACTTCGAGAATACGATGCAAAAGAAGGATATTTAATTACCGCTGCAAAAATGATTGCACTCGAAGGGTTGATTACGTTTCCTTCTCTTCTCCGGTGTCACGTTGGTGACTAGCCCGTGTGTACACTTTTACGGTTGATCCGAAACTGTATTTCTTTCAAACATATCTATTTTTTTACATGTTTTTTATATAATTATTTAAATAGAATTAACGCGTGTGCGAATTAAACCGCGTGCGTTTGAACTAAATTAATCTAATCATGACATATTTGCAAATATCATGATGTCAATAGATGCATAAGGTTCATGAAATTAGTCTATCACGGATATTATTTTCTGATATAATTTGTATAAATAACATTTGTTCAGGTGCTTTTAAAATTGATTAATATAATCAAGACATATTTGCATATATATTTGATGTCAATAGATGCATTATAGTTACGGTTCATTAAAGAATCGCAACGTGTCATATGGATACAACGGGCTAATTACAAATTTCTATGAAAACTCGCATAAATTTGAGTTTACAAAATTTCTTATATACCCGTACAAAATGAGCAAATATAAAAAAAAAATTGAAAAGCTAAAATAGAACCAATTTGTAAAAAGAAAAAAAATTGGCTTAAAAGGAAAATTACAAAAAAAAATTTTAGCTTAATAAATTGCATACATAACCCTGCCCAATGCGCTAATTAAAAAAAAATTGGAAAATAGGAAAAAAAGATCAAAATGTAAAAAACGACCAAAATGTAAAAAAAGTATCAAAATATAAAAAAGGACCAAAATGTAAAATAGGAAAAAAGGATCAAAATGTAAAAAAAGACCAAAATATAAATAAAAAAGGATCAAAATGAAAATAAGAAAAAGGACCAAAATGTAAATTAGGAAAAAAGGATCAAAATGTAAAAAAGGACCAAAATGTAAAATAGGAAAAAAGAAACAAAATGTAAAAAAGGACCAAAATGTAAATATAAAAGGACCAAAATGTAAACAAAAAAGGACCAAAATATGAATAAAAAAAATAGGGCTAATAGCAAAAGCTACCCCCTGCCACGTGTCATCACAAGGTGGAGGAGGTAGCATTATAGTAACTATAATTTATTAATGTTAGATATTTAACCTCTTCACATTATATTTGTATTCACAATTGATCATATAACATATTGTGGAAAAACTCAAAATTAAATACAACATATCCAACATGAACCTAACGAATACAATTTTGACACATCATCAATGTAAGGTGTTGTGCTTCTAAAATTGCTTAAAAATACGTGTAAAATAAGGGACATGTAAATGTCTATAATAAAACATAACCACACAAAATCAACGGTTAATCCATGGTTCATATGTTGTCACATATCATAATATAATGGTTGAAATAATTGTGATGATGTGGCATGAGAATATTGCATAAAGATGGGTCCAAAATAAGGGGGTTCGTAAATTATTCTTCGAGTACAAACATATTATTGTATACAAAATATTATACTAGATTCATAAACTAGATTCATAAGACAACTAATGATCTTAGCCAAAGTACTCAATATTAATGTTTTCCTCAAAAAACTCGTTAATTGGATGCTAACACTAGAAAATTTCTATTTTTCAAAAATTTCGCGAAAATGCGAAAGGAAGTTTAACACAATAAAAAATTAATTATCATATTTTTCAAAAAAATACAAAAGTTGAAGTCTAAAACGAGTGAAATACTCTATTTTCATGTTTTTCTCATAAAACTCCCCAATTGAAAACTAATACAAGAAAATTTTATCATTTTCATTTTTTTTGCAAAAATACAAAAAGTGAAGTCCAACACCTTCAATAATATCGATTACCCTATTTTTCTTAAAATTCCTCAATTGAAGTCTAACATGAGAAAAATACTGAATTTTCACGTTTTCCTCAAAAAATTATGTAATTGAAGACCAACACAAGCAAATTTTTATTCTTTTCAAAAAAAATCGCAAAACATGCAAAAGTGAGGACCAATAACACCTTGACCAAAATCAATTGTCATAATTTTATAAAAAAAAATGCCAAAATACAAGTCTCACATGAGCAAAATACTCATTTTCATGTTTTTTCACAAAAAAAAAACCCCCAATTGAAGACTAGCACAAGAGAATTTTGATTTTTTTTTAAATTTACAAAAATGCAAATAGTGAAGTCTAAACACCTTAAAAAAAATCATTTATCCTATTTTTCGAATCAATGCCAAGACATATGTAAAGAGAGAAAAATACTCGATTTTCATGTTTTTCTCAGAAAACATCATAATTTGAGACTAACACAATTGAATACCTATTTTTCAATATTTTCAAAAAATGCAAAAATTTATGTGTAACACCTTCAAAAATATTATTTATCCTATTTTTAAATAATATCAACTTTTTAAGTCTAACATGAGCAAAATAATCAATTTTGATATTTTCCTAAAAAGAACTCCGTAATTAAATACCAACACAAACAAATCTCTATTTTTTCAAAAATTTCGAAAATTCAAAAAGTGAAGTCTCACACCACATAAAAATGTCAATATACATCTCTAAAATGGAGCAAAATAATTTATTTTAATGTTTTCCTCATCAAACTCCCCACTTGATGACTACCACAAACAAATTTCTATTTTTTTAAACAAAAGTAGAAAAAAAGCCAAAAGTAAAGTTGAACACGTTCAAAAAAATCAATTATCCTATTTTTCAAAAAAATACCAAAAAAAAATTCTAGAATGAGAAAAATATTTTCTTTTCTTATTTTTCTCATAAAACTTCGTGACTGAAAACTAACACAAACAAATTTTTATTTTTAAACATTTTAGCAAAATTGCAAAAAGTGAAATCCTGCACCTTCAAAATTATCTATTATCCTATTTTTTTCTAAATATTCGACAATTGAAGTCTAAAATGAGCAAAATATACAATTTTCCACGTTTTACAAAAAAAATTGCGTAATTGAAATCCAACACAAGCATATTCATATTATTTTTTAATTTTGAAAAATGCAAAAAGTGAAGTATAACACATACAAGAATATCAATTATCCTATTCTTCAAAAAAATACCAAAATAGATGTCTAAAACGAGCAAACTTTATTTCATGTTTTTCTCATAAAACTTTGTAATTGAAGAGTAACACGAACAAATTTCTATTTTTTTCAAACAAATTGCAAAAATAAAATAAGTGAAGTCTGACACCTTCAAAAAACTTCAATTATCATATTTTCTAATAACTCCAAAATTGAAGTTTAACATGAGCAAAATACTCAATTTTCATGATTTTCTCAAAAAACTTCGTAATTGGAGACCAACACAAGTAAATTTCTATTTTTTAAAAAATATCCCAAAAATGCAAAAAGTGAAGTCTAACCCCTTCAACAAAATCGGTTATCCTATTTTTCTAAATAATGTCAAAATGAAAGTCTAACATGAGCAGTGTTGGGTATCGGCATCGCTACCGAGCTCCGCACAGCGGATTGATGAGCCCGGTCCGATCCGATCCCGAGGACCACGCCGTCGATTTCATGACACGAGTCCTAATCTACATGCAACTACTTATATATAACTATTATATATAGTGTCATACATAGTGAAATTGATCACGGAGAAGGATTGACACGAGTTTGTAGTTACTTTTCTAGCTTCGTTCTTCGGCAACACATGTGTCCCACGCACGCATGATTCGATACCGTCGATGAACCTTCGCCTTGTCATATACAACCGAAATCGTTTCGGTTAAGCTCCGAGCTTGCTCGTTCTTGCTCTCCTTGGATCACAACGGAAGATCTTAACTGAGATCTCTCTACCCGTATCCACCTCGAGTTCTCGCGTTCCGGTTACACGTGAATCTTCCTAGTGTACTCATGCATAAACTTGCTTGAATTTGAATTTGAGAACTTTTCTCCAAGTTCTCTCTCTTTCTCTAATGATTTTTCTTGAGGAAGAAGAAGAAGAATTCACCAAAATTCCATATATATCTCTCTTCCAGATCTGAGGATTAATACCATTAATCTCAGATCATAGAATTAATTACAGGAAATTAATTGGAGATAAAAACTGCCAATACGGAATTCGGAATATAGTGCGTTCGAACGCACCTTAATGTTCGTTCGAACGAACTAGCCACTGTTACTGTGTTCCAATTCTACACAGGTTCGTTCGAACTGAATAACCCACTCATTCGAGCGTACCATAGTCCGTTCGAACGCACCATCATGGTCCGTTCGAACGAACCATCTCCTGGTTCCTGAGTTTACACAATCTCATTGTGAACTCAACTATTTCATCATTCTTATTTGTACGTTCTTCTTGTTGATCCAAAACTGCATTTCCTTCAAGCGGAGTACTCTATTTTCATTTTTTTTTTCTCACAAAAATCCCCAATTGAAGACTAACAAAAGCAAATTTTTATTTTCTTCATAAATTTTGTAAAAATACAAAAAAATAAGTTTAACACCTTCGAAAAAATCAATAATCATATTTTTCTAAAAAAATATCAAAATTGAACTCTAGCATACTGAATACTCTTTCATGTTTTTTTTTAAAAAAACACACAAATTGAAGACTAACAAAATAATATTTCTACTTTTTCAAAATTTCACAAAAATACAAAAAATGAAGTTTTAACACCTTCAAAAAAATCATTTATGCTATTTTTCAAAAAAATATCAAAATACACTACAACATATTAGAGTATCAGCGACGGCGGTTTGGCATCAGCGACGGCCCGTGGCAAATAAAACAACCTTTCTGCGTCGGCCCGTCGCAGAAAAGAATTACCGACGGTTTTATTTGCGACGGCCCGTCGTAACTGCTGTAACTTTTCCGTCAGACCGTCGCTAAATCCTGTAACCGTCGCTGATACCGTGCTACGGCCCATCGCTAAAAGATAAACCGTCGTTGATATTTGCGACGGCCCGTCGGTAAATGTATGACCCGTCGCTGAAAGGTTTCTCCGACGGCCCGTCGCAGAAGAGGACCGTCGCTGAAAGTTCTGTCGGCCCGACGCAGAAGCTCATACCGTTGCTGAAAATTTTCCCACGGCCCTTCGATGAAGTTTTAGACACCTCTTTATATACCACTGCTCTTTACTCATTCGCACTCTTCTCTCTCTCTCTCTCGCGCCCCTCTCTCAAACCCTAACCACAGGCGGCGCCCCCCCCCCCCTCTCTCTCTCTCTCTCTCTCTCTCTCTCTCTCTCTCTCTCTCTCTCTCTCAAACCACCGGTCAAGTTTGCTGATAACTGTACTGGACTACAAGGTTTTCTTGTCTTCAATGCTGTTGGTGGTGGTACTGGAAAGAAATGTGCTCTCATCAAACCCTAGATCTGGTATTTTCTCGCTGATATTTTCTCGCTGATATTTTATAGAAGTTTGCTGATATTTTCTCGCTGAAAGGTGGTGGTGTCTCAAACCCTAGATCTGGTACTGGACAACAAGGTTTTCTCGCTGAAAGTTCCTCTCTCTCTCTCGCCCCTCGTCTTCAAGTTTGCTGTGGATTATGTAAATTACTTGTATAATGAGTTTGTAAAATACTTGTATAATGAGTTTGTAAAATACTTGGTATTTTTGTGTTTAAATTTGTGTTTGAATTAAAAAAATTTGTGTGGAGTTGTAAATTTGTGTTTGAAAAAACTTGTATAATGAGTTGTAAAATATCTAAGTATAATGAGTTGAAAAAACTTGTATAATGAGTTTGTATAAAGAGTTGTAAATTTGTGTTTAAAAGTTCGTATAAATGTTTTAATTAATATCTAAGTTTATGTATTTGAATTACTATTTAATTAATTAATCAAATATAAATATAAATATAATAAACGAAAGAAAATATTAAATAAGCACTTTCAGCGACGGGCCATCGGAAATGCTATCTGCTACGGGCCGTTGGTAAAGTAATAAGCTACGGGCCGTCGCTGAAGATAAACCGTCGCTGAAACCAGTATTAGCGACGGTTTTTTAGCGACGGTTGGCCGTCGGTGATACATTTAGCGACGGTTTTTGCCACTTTTAGCGACGGTTTTTACCGTCGCCGATACTCCAATCTGTTGTAGTGATACATGTTTTAATCGAGCAAAATACTATAAATAATATATTAACTTAAAATTAATATATTCATGTTGAAAATGATATATTGAGAACCAAAATAGTATATCAATACTGAAAATATAATATATTAAAACATATATTTATTTATACTAAATTGATATACAAGCATTGAAACAATATTTTTACCACTTAATAACTTTGATTTTAATAATAGGAAAAACAACCCTATTTTGTAAAACAACTCCATTAAATTAGATTGGACAATCAAGGGCAACAATGATTTGGGAATTAGGATCAAGACTGACGTGAAGTTTTTAACTTTTATGTATGAACAAGGACGAAAGAACCTTTCGTGCTAGAGATGATTAAACCATATCTTCGAAATTGCATTACCGACACTTTGAACCGTTCGTGCTACAGATGATGTACACACTATTAATCTTTGAAACTATATGGAAAATCAAGATGATATACACACTATTAATCTTTGAAATTATATGGAAAATCAAGGTTTCCGTGCCACAAATGATATACGGATGATACACACACTATTAATCTTCGAAATTATATGGAAAATCAAGGTTTCCGTGCCTCAAATGATATACGGATGATACACACACTATTAATCTTCGAAATTATATGGAAAATCAAGGTTTCCGTGCCTCAAATGATATACGGATGATACACACAACACACACTATTAATCTTCGAAATTATATGGAAAATCAAGGTTTCCGTGCCTCAAATGATATACGGATGATACACACAACACACACTATTAATCTTCGAAATTATATGGAAAATCAAGGTTTCCGTGCCTCAAATGATATACGGATGATACACACAACACACACTATTAATCTTCGAAATTATATGGAAAATCAAGGTTTCCGTGCCTCAAATGATATACGGATGATACACACAACACACACTATTAATCTTCGAAATTATATGGAAAATCAAGGTTTCCGTGCCTCAAATGATATACGGATGATATAAACACTATTAATCTTTGAAATTATATGGAAAATCAAGGGTTCCCAAAGGACCACGCGGGTCAAAGTTATTATAATGAATTCTAATGCAACGAAGGTCAAACTCAAGGCTGCTGATCGATTGTTTAGTCAAATGTAATTAGCGCATGTAAGAGGATGACGACCACTTACTTATTTAGGTCATGCAAATTATTGAGGCTGCTGATCGAAAAGTCATATAAAATATCATCAATTAACAATTAATTATCATGATAATTTTCATTTACAAGACATTGAATTCAAGTTAAAGATTTATCTGGGAATATATGACTGATCGTAACCATCCAGGTCCGGCCCATATGTAAGGCCTATGAAATTCGGGTTTCGGGTCGATAATTTTTAGGGGTCCATTTTTTTTGAAAAATATGATATATTCAGTTAAAAATAAGTATAATTTACATTAAAATTACTACATATCACAAGAAATCTATTGGTTAATTGGTAGAACAATTATCTAATTAATGAGACGTCAAGAGTTCAAATCCATACAATGAAGAATTTTAATTTTTTTTTTTTTCTAAATACAAGGAAACTATGAAAAAAAATTGATCTGACAAGTTTTGAACCTGGGATCTATCTCAAAAAAATCAAGAACCCTAACCAAGAAACCACACAATCACATGTAAAATCTTAATCTCATTTAATATTTAATTTAAGAAATATTTTTAAAAAAAATTAGTTTCGGGTCCTTAATATGGTTGGGCCGACCCTGTAACCACCTGTTCTGCTGTTCATATCTCGAAAAATCCTGGTTATTATGATCTCAATCTGTTATGCTCGAACTACGAGTGAAAAACTTATCGAGATTCGAAATAAGTTCTTACAAAAATTTGCAAAAAAGCACCCTGGTTTTTTTTAAATTGCAAAAAAAAACCAGTAAAAGCCAATTGTTTTGGCACGTCAAGTACGATATATTGAAAACCAACTAGAATAATTTCACGAAACATGCAACTAGAATATGATATTAGAAAATTTGATCGAACATTTGTAAAAGCCAATTCGGCTGTTTTAATTTATGATTTTTTCAAATGCATATCTTGCTTGAGGAAGAGTGTGAGCAAAATTATGTAATACTCTCATTGATATCTTTCAATAGATCTAATTTTCAACATATGACACAATACTGACACGTGTCCCACTTTTTTTTTTTTTTTTGAGTTTTGTTTCTATTGCAACCTAAATTATATCCATGTATAGAAAAAAAATATAATTAGCCCCCAAACTCTTCACAAAAATAACAAAGTGAATTGATTAGCATTTTTAATTAACTCAATTAAATATTAATTGACACGTTTAATTAACACATTAATCATTTATAATATGTTAATATTACTAAATGTTAATTAACGTGTCAATTCAATTAAACGGTCCATTAAATCGTTAATTGAGTCAATCAATAATACAAATCAAGCTACTTAATCCTCTCTTGTCGCCTCATCAAGGATGTTATTTTTTGCTATTGGGACTCAATATATAAATCCCGTATGAAACTATGACACAATTGTTAATTTCGTATGGTATGATTTACAATTGTGTTCTTTCTTTTCAAACAAAATAGATATTTTTCATGTTAATGGATGACATTTTAAATATATATTTTCGTTTTATTTGTATTATTCACGATTTTATTTTATTTGTTTTGAAACTTTAATTTTGTTTTGAACTATAACATGCTATATTTTATTTATTTCGTGTGGATTTATAATGATGGACCAATTCGATGGAGGCTTATTAATTATAATTCACATATCCATGAGAGACAAATTTCATAAATCTTTATTAATTATAATGCATTTATTTACATCAATATATTTGCAAATATATCATGATTATATAATTGAGTTTAAATGTACCCGCGCAAATTCTATTTAAACAAATTATACAAAAACATGTAAAAAAAGGTATGAAATCCCGCGCAATTGCTGCGCGGGCTATTGCTAGTGTTTTTTTTTATTGAAGTTCTGCGAATGTTGAGTTGTGAATTGAACAAAGATCCGTTAAGATACAATCGATAATATCACGTGCCTAATTCGTATCTCAAAAATAATGTGTTCTATATCGAGAAAGTTTCAAGTGGATTCATGTATAGCATTCAATTATCTCTGTGTTATACTGTCATTCCTATGTTTTTATTGGACTCGTGCAAATATTGGGTTGTTAACTGAACAAGGATTCGTACTGATAAAATTTATAATATCATGTGCCCAATTCGCATTCAGAATGATATATTCTACATTGAGGAAAATAATTGATGCTACAATAATGATGATGATGATCATCGTCATCACCCGAACCCTAAATCTTAAACTCTAATTTTGTTGATAATGTATAAAAAATAAATAATTTTTAAAACGAGAATCGTCTGAATTGTTCAAAAAAATCGGTTCTTTAACAATTCAAGCATGCTTTTTCTAAAATTTAGTAAAATCATTTTCACTGAAGCAAACCTACATTGCTGACAAACTTTATGTCTGAATGAAGATGTTCATTAATGTCAATGCATTTAGGTGAATAATTTGTTAATAAATAAATTAATAAAGATTTTTTATTATACCGATTCTTATCATTTCTGTTTTTATTAAATGTTATATAATACGATATGTTGTTCGGTTCTTAAATATTCATATTTTGTGTATTGTGTTTTTGCATGTTACTTACAATGTCTACATAATATATTAGTTTGCTTCTTTCACAGACAAGCAACGCAACAAAAAGTCAAATTGATGATCCCGGCTTTAACCAATCCACATGATGGATCAGAGGTAACAAATCATAAAGATAAAGCTAACTTGCTTTTCTCTTTTTACAGGGACCTAATGGGAAAAGAGCCACAAATCGACCCTGCAATCCCTCAACTGGACATGTCCAGTATTTTCCAGAAAGAGGCAACCATTTTAAAAACTCTAGATGATCCAATCTCCTCAGATGAAATAGAGACAGTGATTAAAGCCTAGAAACCAAACAAGTCACCAGGGTCAGATGGATGGAATGGTGAATTCTTCAAGGCTTATTGGCCTTATCTAAGAAATGAGATCATTTCCATCTTACAAAATCATAACCCTAATGAAGGTATAGGAGATGCATCTCTCTCATACATAACCTTAATTCCCAAAAAGGATAATCCACTCTTGCCAAAGGATTATAGACCAATCAGTTTAATCACTGGTATGCAAAAAATCTTCTCAAAAATTCTTTCCAACAGACTTAAATCTGTTATCAGCCAAATAATCCTTCCAAACCAACTAGGTTTCATTGAAAACAGAGAAATAAGTGAATGTTTAGTTTATGCCAGAGAGGTAACCCATATTTCCCACACATACAATAATCCTTTGCTTCTCTTTAAAGCTGACATTCATAAGGCTTTTGATACAATTTCATGGCCTTTCATGATCCAAGTACTCGAAGCAAGGGGCTTTGGTTCCACTTGGATCAATTGGGTCACAAACATATCATTTCAAGGCAGAGCAAAAGTGTTATTAAATGGAATACCAGGCAAAACAATACACTTAAAAAGGGGGGTAAGACAAGGAGATCCACTCTCTCCACATCTCTTTATAATTGCCATGGATACCTTGGGAAGAATACTTGAACAATTGGGTGAAAGAGGGAATATAGAAAAACCATTTAAAGAGGCAAAAAATGCATTATTTTATGCTGATGATTCTTTGTTTCTGATCAAACCTGAAATACCACAAGTGAGAAGACTCAAAGTGGTACTCAATGCATTTGGCAACTCATCAGGGCTTATCATTAACTACGATAAGTCAGAATTCACAGCAGTAGGAGATAACAGAAGAGTAGAAGAGAGAGAAGAAAACATAAAAAAAATAGAAGAAGAGCTAGACATGACAGGTAGAATCATACTCATAAATTATGTATTGTCTTCTCTTCCCACCTATTACTTTCAAATATTCAAATTTCCCAAATGGGCAATCACAGAAATGGATAAGATAAGAAGAGATTTTCTTTGGAAAGGAACTTCCAACTCAGGCTATCCATTAGTAGCTTGGCAGAATGTTTGCAGACCCAAATTGGGAGGGAGATTAGGCCTCCTCAATTTAGAGGTCTTCAATAGAGCTCTGCTCTTAAAATGGCAGTGGAAATATAGCCATCCAAGTGGCTTAAACTGGCAAAGCCTAATGCCTTCATTAAACCCAACCAGTGAACTCAATCTGCAAAACCCTAAACTTTCTTACTTATGTAAGATTATACAGAAGGATAGACTGTTCTTTCATGCCAACACTAAATGCCAACTCAGAGGAGGAGGAAACATATCTTTTTGGGAGGGGGATTGGGGGATGGGGGAGAAAATGAAATTGAGATACCCATTACTCCACAGTCACAGACTGAGAAATGATATCACAATTAGGCAAATAAAAAACAAAACAATTGAAACACATTTTCAAAAGAGGATGTCAGAAGAAGCAAAAGAAGAAATGAGAAGATTAGAAGAGCAATTAAATCAAATCAATTTGAGTGAAGAAAGAGATGTAATACTCTGGAAAGGTAACCCAAAAAATACTTTCACAACCAATAATGCGTACTCCCAACTTATATTGGGGATTCTTTCTCATTCAGATCTAGCCAACACATGGTCCATTAAAATCCCCGAACGATTCAAAACATTTATCTAGCTTGCAATGCAAAATAGGGTGCTCACGATCGATAACTTGCAAAAAAGAGGATGGATAATGGTTAATCGATGCCCTTTATGCCTCAAATCCAACGAGACTATACTCCATCTGGCCTGTGAGTGTGATTTTAGCCAAAAGACATGGAGATTACTCAAAACGAACAACAAGCTCGATACAACTTTAACCATAAAAACCAAGATAATGTTTCGATCAGATCTGCTTAGGCACGATACACCTCAAATCCAAAGGCAACTACTTGCTTTGTATCTGTTCGTTGTATGGAGAGAGAGGTGCTCGAGATCCTTCACATATCTGAAGAAAACCGAAGAAGATCTAGCGAAAGAAATAATCGATGAAAAACAAAAACATGCGAAAGCAAAGAGAGATCAAAAACAAGGAAAAAGAGGAGAAAGAGTAGAAAACATCCTGAAAATCGAGTAAAAACCAGAGCAGTAGAGAAAAAACGCGAAGAAAACTCAGAGAAAGAAAAGAGAGCTTAGAGAAAGAAAAGAGCAGAGAGCAAGGAAGAAGATAGAATCAAAAAAAGAAGAAGAAATGTGTAGAAGCTGCGCGGAGACTACAAGGAAGCACCCTTAGGTCTGAAGGAAGTGGATCAAACGGGCTGGATTTTATTTTTTAGTCTTTGCTTTATTTGGTTATACTAGCAGTTTCTTGGGCTGATGTACTTAGTTTATGGCCAAGAGAATTTTTCTTTAATAGTTAATATACCACTTAATCAAAGTTTATAAGATTTATGTATAGGTTAGGTTTCTGAATTAGGGGTATATATAAACATGTAAAAATTTTGAGTTGCTTATATAAATGCAAAAACTTGGAAGAAGGGTGCACAAACCCTCTCCAATTTCGTTAAAAAAATATATATATATTAGTTTGCTAGATACTAAAAAAATATGTTACACGAGTCTACAATTTTTTACATTACAAGAACGTATAATATGATACATATTTGAGAGGGTGAAATATTAATACGTAGCAATTTCAACCAAACATATAATTTTTAAAATATGATATAATAGCACGTACAGAGATTTTTATGATATGATAACAGATACAGAGATTTAATGTGCACATTGGTTTTATAGTTATCTTACACCCAAAAAATTAAACCATAAACAAAATTCATATGAACCAAAACAAATGATAATTCGTTCAACTACAATAATCTCACAAACCCAAACAAACCCACGCAATCGCGCGGGGATAAAACTAATGTATTTTGATTCAAGAATTTTATACACGTGTTTAAGAAATTAAATACGAGTTTATAGAAAAAATACGATGTTCTTAAAATAAATATATCATGACGATAAAAGTATGTTTACTATTAAAATAAATATTACGTCTCAAAAAAAAAATCATGTATTGGATCTAAAAATAGGAACTTAAGAATTTTTTAAATGTTCATAAATTCTATGCTTACGACAAAGTCCTATTTATATAAACATATATATACATTCCTAAATCATAATATATATATATATATATATATATATATATATATATATATATATATATATATATATATATATATATATATATATATATATATATATATATATATATATATATATATTTAAGATAGAATTAGGGGTGTCAACAGTTCGGATAGTGGTCATACCAGATCCATATCCGTATTTTTTTCGGATACGGATACGGATAAGAATACTTAATTAAGTACCAACATTTTGGTACTTAATGATTTTTCACCATTGGATGTACATTGAGATTTGAATATGCACAAACTTTCATGATCATCATGGAAAAACACAAATCTCAATACAAATCTAGTGGTGAAAAAACATTAAGTACCAAAATGTTGGTACTTAATTAAGTACGTTAGCCTCTATATATATATAATGTTTTGATACTTAATTAAGTACCAAAGTTTTGATACTTAATGTTTTTTAATCATTGAATTTGTATTGAAATTTGTGCATTTAATGATGTGCAATTTCATGATCATCATGAAAAAAATACAAATCTCAATGCAAATTCAATGATTAAAAAATATTAAGTATCAAAACTTCGATACTTAATTAAGTAGGTTAGCTTCCCTCATATATATATATATATATATATATATATATATAATCAATGTTTTAAATTGCGATATTGCGGTCATTGCGGTCGGGTCTTTTTTGCAGCGGATTGCGTTTGCGGGCGCAATTGCGGCGCAATGACCTTATTGCGGACAGTCGTTGCGGTATTAAATTATGTAAAAATAATACTTTGTTTAAATATATTTTTCAAAATATTTTTTATCACCATTAATATCGTAAAATTGCCTTCATAATTTTCTTCTAAAAAGAATAAAAAAGTTGATTGTCCAGGAACCTTTTCAGTGTAAATAAAAGTTGATCATAAAATTTCCATTAAAATGGCAATTATACGGGATCTTTGGAATTGTATTTTGTTGAAGAATTTTTTGCCGACATCCTAAAAATATCAAAACACTATAACTCAAATTTTAAATCGAAACATCTATGAAATACAATGAAAATTACTAAATTCATACATTTATAGATGAAAATGACACATTTTAGAAGTTATATATGTTATGAGCATATTTTATCAAATATTTTGATAATAAAACATGGAAACTAAGTATTAAATAATCACAAAATTTATGTTATAATATTTATATTAAATAATTCTCGATAAAATTACTTTAACGTGTATTTTGTGTTTAATTCAGGGTAAAAGACAAAATTTCACAAATTCAAGCTCATCATCGCATTCCTCTCGTCGAGACGAGCGATTTCGATATAAATTTCATGTAATTTGGTGGAAGGATGAGAAAATTACAACGATTTGAATATTATCCGCAATATTTGACCCGATATGGCCGCAATATTACCGATATTTCGCCGCAATATCCGCAATTTCTCAAATCTCAGCCCGCAATATAGCGATTCTAAATCTCAGCCCGCAATATTCGCAATATCGCCGCAATTTAAAACACTGGTGTGTGTGTATATATATATATATATATATATATATATATATATATATATATATATATATATATATAAGCAAAATATATTAGTTTATTCTTAATTTTATTCATGTTAATATGTTGGAATTCAACAGTATATTTTGCAAATATCATTAATATATTTTGCCTGCGTGGATTCTTTTTGAATTTTTTTTGGATTCTTCTTAGCAAACATATATAAAACAACTCGGCCAACAACGTTTATTTCTCAAATTATATAAATGAAAATTAAATTTTAACCCTATAGATGTAATCTATATCATTTAGATATGTTGTAGAACAAATTTTGTTTCATTTGCATTTTTCTATCTAACAAAACAAATAACATATTTTCACAACCGTCTATTTCGGTATTTTTTTGGATTTCGATGAAAGAAAAGTCGAAACATTGTAAAAATTAATCTTGAGTCTATCTATATCATTTAAATTAAATCCAATGAAAAAAAATCAAATTTTAAAATTGATTTCATGATGAATCATGTCGTAAATATTGTCACCCGTCAATATCTTTACGTATCATGATGGAGATGATAAAAATATTTATAAAAATATTTATTTTTCATGAAATTAAATCTATAGCATTCTCAAGTGATGTATATCACATCTATGTGGTTGGATTTTTATTTTCATGTATATATTGTGAGAAATAAACGTTGTTGGCCGAGTTGGCCAAACAAGGGTGTTGGCCATTGAACCTAGCCCTATATATATATATATATATATATATATATATATATACAGATTTGCTAAGGAGAATCCAAAAAAAGAATCCACGCATGCAAAATATACTAATGAAATTAGCGAAATATACTATTTAAATGAACAAAATATATTACTGAATTCAATATGTTAAATAGCTAAAATTAAGAATTAAATAATATATTTCCAACATTATATTTTGCTAAATACAATAATATATATTTCTTATTTCAATAGTATATTTTGATCCTTGGATTCTTTTTGTGGATTCTTGTTAGCATTTTTGTATATATATATATATATATATATATATTATATATGTGTGTGTGTGTGTGTGTGTGTGTGTGTGTGTGTGTGTGTGTGTGTGTGAGGATGTCTAATATACTTAATTAAGTATCAAGAGTTTGGTACTAAAAACTTTTTGATCATTAGATTTGGTTTGAGATTTGTGCATTTAATGATTAGTATAAACTGATACTGCAATCATTAATGATGAGTATATATAGCATTAAAAAACACAAATCTCAGAGCAAATCTAATGGTCAAAAAATCCTAAGTACCAAACTCATAATATTTAATTGAGTATCTTAGCCATCCTCATATTTATTGGAAAAAGTTCAACATATCCTCAAACTCTCCCCTAAAAGGCTTGATGACGTGGCTAAGATTTAACACCTTAAAAATTAACACCATAATTTATGATTTAACAATTTCATGAGATTTCAAACTATAAATTAAGGTAGTTGATCCATAAATTAGGATGTCAATCCATATATTATGATATATAATTAAGATTTAAAAATGTTGCCATGTCATCAAGAGGTGTGGGCGAGAGATCTAGGAGATATACATCACTACTATATATATATATATATATATATATATATATGAGGGAGGCTAAACTACTTAATTAAGTACCAACATTTTGGTACTTAATGTTTTTTCACCATTGCATTTGCATTGGAATTTGTGTTTTTCCATGATGATCATGAAAGTTTGTGCACATCATTAAATGCACAAATCTCAAAGCAAATCAAATGGTGAAAAAGCATTAAGTACCAAAATGTCGGTACTTAATTGAGTAGGTTAGCCCCCCCCCCCCTTCTCTCTCTCTCTCTCTCTCTCTCTCTCTTTCTATATATATATATATATGGGAGAGGATGCAACGTTTATTATTGTAGGGGAGCTTATCATGTCTTTGCTCGACCTGTACCATCTCTATTCCGATTATCCTTTGCTGCAACGGCCATAGACTCTTCTAGGCGATGGCAAGAGACTCGATGACTATAACTTTGTACGTTTTCACTTTTTCAGGTAGGATGGCTCCATTTATTTATCCCAAATTTCAGTTGTAGTACAAGAATTTCGGATTTTTAAGCCGACATACTAAAATTCATCGAAAAAGTTCTTAAATCAGCAAATATTGAAATATTTATAATTCTCTTACGTACTTTCTAATTCATGCTGCTGAAAATCTTCATAGTTAAACCAATTTCTGGAACTTAATTATTTGATTCTTTTATTTCTATTTTTATTAAGTTCCATGAAAGATCACTAGTTTTTCTTGTATCCAGAATAGGTCAGCGAATCATCTGTGAATCAATGTGAATCTATGGTACCACAAATCTTATTTCACATGATCCGAGTGATTAATTATTTGATCGAATCTATTGGTATTGTAAACGTTCAAGATTTGGAGTTTCGACTATGCCGAGGGGGATTTTACTTGGGTTAAATTTGGCTGAGATTATGCCGAGGGGAATTGGAATATGCGCGGTACTTGTCTGGCTGATCGGTATTGGACCGTCATAGATTCGATACTGGTGTTTGAATGGGAGCAGTACCGGTACCGGTACTGGTTTGAGGTGGCGGTACATATGGAACTTCTTGATTGGTTTAGGGTTTTAAACTTTTATACATAGGAGTGTGTATTTGTTAAGAAAATGTTATATTAACGATTTGTTTGGGATTTAGATTAATTGTAATAAGATTGGAGTTAGTATTGTGGATTTAAGATTTGTTTATGAATTTTGTAACTTGGTGAAACAAATTAAAATTTAACAAGTTCTTAATATTTCAATCGATAGTCTCTTTACATTAGTGAAATAACAAAATGTTACCACTTTGTACTTGTAGGTAGAGTTTGAATTTACATTAAGGAATGTGTATGTTGTTGTAAGAATTACTCGAAGACAGGTACAAGAGTAAAATATTATTTGTAAAAACAAAAATAAGTTGCGTATTTTTTTATTTTATACAAAACCAAATGTCTATCCAAGTAATTAGCTTCAGATCACTTCTCTTGCAAAGGCGAAGAATCATTAGAAATATAGCAATACTCGTCAGGAACACAACTATAGTCTAATTCAATAGACAATTTATACAATCTTCTGACCAATAATAGAAAAGAAGGAACAATTTAACGAAACTTGAAAACTTTATTGTATAAGAAATAGAGAGATTATAAGTATTTGTTGATATATGAAAATGATATAACACGTCTCCATATTTATATGATACATAGTTCATGTATAATATATTACATATTAAACACTCATATTATATGCTCACAAATATCCAAGTAGATAATTCGTAAACATTACTTTTCCCAAAATAAACATGATCCGTCACTAGATGAAATATTGATATGTCACTAGATGCAATATTTCACATCTAAATACATAATTAATATAAAATGTAACCTTATTATTGTAACAATATATAGTAATTAGTGACTTTGTTTACAAAGCTTAAAAAGGACTCGATCATGTCCGCGAGGATTTTGCTAGTTCAAGGATAAATCTCAATGATTGATCGGATTCCAAGTGTAGGAGTCTTGTAGGAACCAACCCCAGCTTGCTTGAATATATTCCACCATTTCTTCTCATCTCGCTCGATACCATTCACGCTTGCCATCATAAGAATATCTAACAAGTTAGATATTGGAAGGGATCGAAAGAGGACGAGCGGGAAAGCCAAGGCGAAAAGGGAGACTCTGAGGCGGAGGCAAACCCTAGCTGCCTCCGCCTCCGCCACCACCTCCCCTCACCAGCCCAAGAGCGACGGGCGAGGCCGACAGCTCCGAGAGGCGAACTCCGAACTCCGCTTCTCCTCCTCTTCACCTTCTTCCACTCCTCCGAACCGCCGGAGATCTCTCTTGCAGACAGACCTGAAGCCACGCGCCTCGATTTCTTCCTTCTCAGAGCCAATGGGAGTTGGCGATTGGGATTCTTGTTAGGCGATTCTGGTTCTGGATCAGCGAATTTGAGAAGGAGCTTGTCTGACAACGGCGAGGAAAGGGAGCCAGCGGGAGAGGAAAGAGGCCCTGGCGGAAATTCGGCGACGGAAACTTGCGAGGGTAGGCGATTCTGAGGACGATCGCCAGGCGACTCGGAGGGCGAGGCGAGGGCGGCGGCTAGGGTTTCGACGCAGATCCGACGGTGGCAGCGGACAGCGGCGGCTAGGGTTTCCGAAGCTAGCGAGGGCTGTCGTCGGGGCGATTTTGGAGCTACTCGAAGAGCAAAAACTCGAAAGGAAAAAGCGGGAAGGGAAAAAGGGAAATCGAAAAAACGCGAGGCTGGTGCCGAGTCTGGGGCGAGTCTGGGACGAGTCTGGGCCGAGTTTGGGGCGAGGCCGAGAGCGACGGCCGAGTCTGGGGCGAATCTGGGGGCGAGTCCGAGAGCGACGGGCCGCGACAGCGACGGTGACAGCTTCGATGACAATCCGAGCTCGCGTGGCAAACCAAGGGCAGAGGGAGGTTGCGTTCGTCTAAGGATGGCCGAAAGCATCATCTCTCGGCATGTATCTTACTTTTGCAATTATAATTTATTTTTGCGAAACTACTTTTTTACATTTATCATGTAAAATCGCACCAATGTATTAAACTTTGCTTTAATATATTAAAAGAGGCTTCGCCTCTTTAGTTTTTCAAAAAAAAGAATATCTAACAAGAGCGGGGGCTCTGTCAAATTTGCATCCGGAAGTGCACCGATAACATAATCCAAGATGATGATCTTGCCTCCTTCCCGAAGAGAAATTGCATCTTTGCATCGTCTTAGTATCTTTATACATTTTTCATCGTCCCGATCATGAAGAATCCACTAACAATTACACAAAAGGTCAATGTTGTAATTAATATTGGATCATTCAATTTCACGTGTAAAATGTCATAAAACGTCAAATGTCACATACACCCCTTCGACAAATATTATAAATAGGAAAATTATGGTATGCTCTCCCCATTTCAAGTGATCGAAGTTCAAATCAGTCCAAATCGATCCATATCGAATCATATCGGTTCATATATCGGTCGGCCGATTTACTCAATTGATATGGAACATGCCGTAACGGACAGACATAGATTAGCGATATGAATCCGACATACCGATCCATATTAGCGATATTTAGAACTCTGGATATACTAGATGTATTTTCATTTTTTAAGGTTATAGTTTATACATCATATTTTAACCGTTTTTTTAGAGTACATATGATATTATTCTTAGAATCATATTTAGTTATTGTTACCTTTAGTAGTACTGTATCTGCTTGGGGAATACAGTCGAACATGTCTCCTGAAACAAACTTCACAATACCATCATCCAAAACTTGATCTACAACATGAGGCAGCTCCAAAACTGTGCAGTTTATATGGGGAAAAGCCTTAGTAATTGCCTTGGCAGCATAGCCAATTCCACCTGCCACATCAACTAGGGATGTTATCTCGCGAAATACTTCGCTGTGTTTTTTTTAAAATAATCTCCATCAAGAAGTAAGTATCACTCGCCATGCCGTCGTTAAATAGGTTGTTGAATTTGGAGTCTCGGCTTGTCAGTTCAATAAGGCTGCAACCATGAACCATCTGGAAGGAGTCCAGCTCATCCTGCTTGAACCAGTCACTTAAACTCATAGTTGGACTTAAAAACATGGAGCTCAGTGTGCACCGCGCAAATGCAGAAAGGCTTGGTGGACTGGCGCTGTAGACAAGAAGGAATGAGACGGCTGTGAGGTCATAAACCGCCTCTTTGTCTTCGATGTTATTTTGCATGGTGAAAATGCCATAATGAGTTAGAACGCGCAGAAGACGAGACAAGTGAGGTTTTTTGTATTGAAAATTAATGTTTTCTAATATATCAATTAATAATATTCTGCATAATTTAAGGGCAGGATAATTATGTGGAATGTGTCAAGGTAATATTGGGAGATGTATCTTAATTTTGGAGATGCCTATTAATATCAATAGGTGTCTATTAAATAGAATATAAGTATCTAGAATAAACAAAGAGTTCTATTTGAGAGGGTACATGTGATCTATAAATGCAACACATCTCATATGTTTTTAAAGAGAGAAAATCTCCAGAAAAAAGAGAGCAAAATTCTGTAAAAAATTAGAGTAAGGAATAGAGAAAATTATCACACCCTTATCTCGAAATATTGTATCTATTCTCTATTAAATATTGTATCCATTTATTATTGAGTATGTACCTTTTGGTGTTTGTATCTATCTATCTATCTATTTGTGTGTATCTTTTGGAGAAGTGTATCCCCCTTTATCCAATAAAAAGAATCTTCCATGTGATATTATCTCTCTGTCCAGCGTGGCCTTTGTTCATTTCCTTCATTCTTTTTCAACTTGTTTTGTTAATTATCTCCCAACTCAAACACCACAAATATTCTCCAATATCAAATCAACAAATAAACCCCAAAATCCCAACAAATTGGTATAAGAGCGACGATTATAGAGCGACGGTTATCGAGTTTAGTAGAAGTCGGAGAAAGAGATCACCAAGACAACCAAGGAGGTTACGTATTTGGGTTCCCATGAACTTCACAACTCATTTTCGATATATCGAGTTTAGTAGAAATTTGGAGTAGGAGAAAGCCAGGACAAACCCAAGACGGTGTGTTCGGATTCCCACAAGTTTCGCAACTCAATTTCGATAGAGAAAAATACAATTTTTGGAATATTATGACGAGAGTTATTTTGATCTCGCAGGGGATCTCGCAGGGTCTATGAAAAATAATAGAAGGAGAAAAAATTGTCGATGGTATGGGCATGACGAAAAAAAGAAACGATTCGAAAAGAAAAAAAAAATGATCCGAAAAGAGGACGATTCGGAAAAAAACGATTCGAAAAATATGACCCGAAAAAAGGACGATTCGAAAAAAGCCGATTAAAAAAAAGGAGTTTAGAAGATGAAAGAAGATATGACAAGCGTGGTGGAAAAATATCACGGAGGAGTATCGACAACCAAAAAAAAAATAACGAAAAAAATATTAAGGGGGAGTATTGAAAATTAATGTTTTTTTAATATATCAATTAATAATATTCTGCATAATTTAAGGGCAGGATAATTATGTTGAATGTGTCTATGTAATATTGGGAGATGTATCTTAATTTAGGAGATGCCTATTAATATCAATAGGTGTCTATTAAATAGAATATAAGTATCTAGAATAAACAAATAGTTGTATTTGAGAAGTTGCATGTGATTTATAAATGCAACCCATCTTATATGCTTTTAGAGAGAGAAAATCTCCAAAAAAAGAGAGCAAAATTCGGTAAAAAATTAGAGTAAGGAATAGAGAAAATTATCTCACTCTTATCTCGAAATATTGTATCCATCTATTATTGAGTGTGCATCTTTTGGTGTTTGTATCTATCTATCTATCTGTTTGTGGGTATCTTTTGGAGAAGTGTATCCTCGTTTATCCAATAAAAAGAAGGAGCATTTCTGCATGTAACTTTGTATGAATACAAAATTCGAAAAATAACTCGGTTTGGAAAAATATTCCAAAACTAACCCAAACCGGATTTTAAAAACCCAGTACTACCTGATTTTAAAAACTCGGAGATTAATTAAATTAAATACCATGATTAAGGCTGCATAAAAATTGAGGAAGAGAAAAAACGGGTAGTTTTACTGTTTGGTCATTGAATTAGTAAAAGTCTCCAGATTTTACCATATCATTTGTGTGTACTATTTATCATATTTAAATAGCATGATAACTAACGTATGCCATATAATTAATAACTAATTAATATATAATTAACATTCATGTGAATCTATAAAATTTTAGTTAAAGCAAATTAATTGTTAATTATATATATTTTAATTGTTATGCTAATTAAGTGTATTTCAATACGAGCAAGAACATTTTCTGGCGTATATCACTTTTAGAATTATCCAAGGGTATTTAAATACGAGCATGAACATTTTCTGCTGGAATATACGATTTGGTTACTCTTTTCGTATCAATGAATGCATCTGGTAGTTGATTTGCAATTTGTTGCAAATGAATAATTTTCTGGACTTCTAGATCAGATTGATTTGTTCGAGGATCATAATGATACATTGATGATGCATTCCATGTAATTTCTTGCTTTTCCAGTGTTCGTTTCTCTCCCCCTAACACTGGGAACATAGCTTCATCAAACTTACAATCAGCAAATCTCACTGTAAATTGATCTCCAGTTAATGGTTCAAGATATTTAATAATTGATGGAGATTCGAAGCCGACTTAAATTCCCAATCTTCTTTGGGGTCTCATCTTTGTGCGTTGCGGTGGAGCTACCGGAACATAAACGGCACAACCAAAAGTTCTTAGATGGGATATATTTAGCTGCTGGCCAGTTACAAGTTTTATAGGGGAGTACTTGTGATAAGCAGTTGGTCTTAATCTAATAAGTGTTGCAGCATGTAATATGGCATGGCCCCATACAGATGATGATAACTTTGATTTCATAATTAGGGGTCTTGCGATTAATTGTAATCGTTTAATAAGAAATTCTGCCAGACCATTTTGTGTGTGTACATGGGCTACTGGATGCTCAACTCTATGAAGGAAATACAGTTTCGGATCAACCGTAAAAATGTACGCAAAGATGAACGAATGTAAGCGTACATTCGTGGTCATAACTTTCAGTAGGAAAATCCAATTTGAATGGTTCAAATTGGGTTAGATAGATAATAAGATTATCTATAATCTTCATGTAGAAATATATTTCATATGAACGAAGTATCAGTGTCGTTTCTATGAAATACCGAAAGGGTGCAACAGTATGACATACAGTTAGTAAAACTGTCATAACGTTTGCATACGAAATCAAATTGGGCCAGGCCAAATTGGGTTGGGTAGATAATAAGATTATCTACAACTTTCGTGAAGGTTAATTTTCTGTCAGAAAAATTTACCATTTTCGTATGGACAGAATACTGAACAGGTTCATGCAGTTTTCTGTGTGAAAGGATGTATATTGGATATACATATCTTTTGGCCCATCCTAATCCTATGAGATATAAATATGATATTTCTCTCTCATTGAGTTAGTTCAATCCATTCTAATCAATAGAATTATCCAGAATATTGAGAGTCATATTTCTGAGAGCGAAAGAGTGCGAAGAGAGAAAAACCGAGAAAAAGGAGTTTTTCTCGGTACAGAGAATCAATCAATCAAGCAAGTTCGCCGGTGCTTCGTCTAGGCGGTTGCACCCGCGACCGACGTCTTCCGACTCAAGGTGGATACACGTAGAGGTACGACACGTGTGGTTCTTCGATTGTGATCGATCCGGAAGAGCGTTAATCGTCAACGAGCGGTGAAAGACGCGTGGTGTGGGACGCGCGGATTGTCACCAACGTGACAGGAGAAAGATAGCAATCAACCCTTCGAGTGCAATCAATTTTGCACTGGTATGAATCTATCCTTCTTATTTGCATTGTACCCTTCGAAGTCATGGCGTGATCTTGGATTATGGAAACCGGACCGGGTCTACATATCCGCTGTGCGGGCCCGGAGACGGGATAAATTCCCAACACTTTAATCCCAATTGACATACAATAGTCATTAAATGTTTGGGATGTGAACTCACCGGCATTGTCAAGACGGATTGTCTTAATAGTACAATCCGGGAATTGAGAACTTAATCTAGTTATTTGAGCAAGTAATCTCGCAAATGCAACATTTCGAGAAGACAATAAACATACATGTGACCATCTAGTAGATGCATCTACTAATACCATAAAATATCTAAATGGTCCACATGATGGGGTAATGGGCCCACATATATCACCTTGGATATGCTCAAGGAAATTGGGTGATTCATTCCCAACCCTAGTTTGTGATGGCCTAACGATTAACTTTCCTTTATAACATGCAGCACATGATATTTCGTTTGGTAATAGAATCTTCTGGTTCTTTAATTGACGCCCATCAGAATTTTCCACAATTCTTCTCATCATTATTGCTCCTGGATGACCTAAACGTTCATGTCAGACCATAAAATCATTTTGTAAATTATTAAATTCACTTTTCATTACAGCATGATGTGCTTCAATTGTGTCAATACGTGTAATACAAACCTACTGACAAAGCAGGCAATTCTTCTAACATGCTTTTATTGCCACAAACAATATTCGTTATGTGAAGATACTCAATATTATCTTTATTCATTATTTCTATGTGATATCCATTTCTGCGGATATCTTTGAAACTTAACAAGTTTCTTTTTGATTTAGTAGATAATAAAGCATCATCTATTATGAATCACTACAACATATCAGTTCATTAGGGACGGGCCGTCCCAAAATTGCTGTCAGAACAGGGACGGGCCGTCCCAAAATGCGTCCAGTTTTGGTACAGACCATACCAAAGCTCAAAAACCGTCCCAAAATTTTGGTACGGGCCATCCCAAATTGATTTCACCGTCCCAAAATGTTGGTACGGGCCGTCCCAAAATGAATACACCGTCCCAAAAAATTTCTACAATGCCAAATTTTCTACGACGGCCCGTCGGTTATAATTAACAGCGACGGGCTTTTGATGATACCGTCGGTAATACTTAATTGAGTCGGGCCGTCGGTGTTATACTACCGTCGGTAAATATATACACCGTCTCGGTACTCACCACCTGTCTCGGTACTCACCACCCCTTGCTCTTTCCTTTTTTCTTTCTTTCCTCCTTTTTCTCTCTCGCTCTCGCTCTCTCTTTCTCTCTCAGACTGCTCTCTTTCTCTCTATCTGTACTTTTGCAAGGGAGGTTGTGAGGTAGTGTTTTGCAAGGGAGCTTGGAACTGAGTGGTGGGTAGTTATCATGTGTTTTGCAAGGGAGCTTGGAGCTTGGTCTTGGCGGATCTCAACGGTGGCCGGGGATCTCAACGGTGGTGAGGTAGTGTGTACTTTCTCGCTCTCGCTCTCTCTCTCTCGCTCTCAGACTGCTCTCTTTCTCTCTCTCTCTCTCTCTTTGTACTTTTGCAACTGAGTTAATTACATTTTTTTAAATCTGATTTTTTAGGGTTTTGAAAATCTGGAGTTTTTTCGAACTAAATTTTTTTGTTTTGATTTGTGAAACTCTTATTTAATAATCTTAAACTGTTATTGTAAGTTTTTTTTCGGGAAATTTAAACGCTTATTTTTGTAAAAATCTTATTTCGTTTTTTTTTCATTTTTTCATTTCTGGACTAGCAAAAACATTTCAACCTTTTTTTACACATCGGTATTTCCTGATTTCCTGAAAAATAAAAAATATCGGGTATTTCCTGATTTCCTTTTTTACTTTTTCTTTTCGGTTCTTTTAAAATTATGCTGAAAGAGTCACGAATTGCTTTCGAAACTGGTTTATTTTTCTCTTCTTAAAACAATTTTTATTTGTTCTAAATTGATTCTTTTCGTCCATCTAATTAGGGCATTCAAGTAAAAAGCACTTCTTCGCAGTGAAGAGAGAGCACAAGAAACAGAAAGAGCGAGCGAGGAGTGTGCGACTACTGGTGCTGGAGGAGACAATTGGTACTAGAGGAGGAGGCGAGACTGGTACTGGACGCTTCTCGCAGCTGAATCGGGTATTTTTCTTTTTTCGGTTCTTTTCAAATGATGTTGAAAGAGTGTATGACTCATTTACTTTAATTTTGTTCTTTCTACTTTCATTTATTAATTCTATTCAATTTGGGGCCTTTTGATTTCGCAGAAACTGGACGAAGTGATAATCGAGGATGGACGGACGTCGTTAGAGACAGCAGGCAACCGCGGCTAGCAGATTCAGAGAGGCGACAAACTGCAGTGAAAAGAGACGGCAACCCACTTCAAGTGCTTCAGATAAGTGAGGAGCTTCAGAGATGACAAAGACGACCAGATTTTTTGTGTGTGTGTATTTGCAGGAGTGTTTGATTTAAAGTGTGTGTGTATTTGAGCTCGAGAAGATTGTAATATGAGTGTGTGTGTGTGTGTGTGTGTGTGTGTGTGTGAGAGAGAGAGAGAGAGAGAGTGTGTGTGTAATGTGTGTATGTTGCGTGTATGTATACGTGTATTATGTTGTGTGTGTATATTGCGTGATGTGTAATGTACTGTGTAATGTGTGTATATTATGCGTTATGTGTGTATATTATGTGTAATGTGTGTAATTTGTGTGTAATGTGAAATTTGTGTGTATAATGTGAAATAGTAAATGTAAATATTGCTTAATCAGCAACATTAATAAATATAATAGCAAATAATAATATATATATATTTTTATAAATAATAATAATGTAAATAATAATATTAATAAATAAAAGTATATTTCTTATTGGGACCGGCCGTCCCAAAACTCTAGCCGTCCCAATAAGGTTATTGGGACGGGCCGTCCCAAAATAGGTGTCATGTACTTCCCTGCACGCTGTCACATCTTGTCTCCTTATTGGGACAGCCCGTCCCAAAAAGAAACCGTCCCAGTTACGTACGCCCTTAATTGGGACGGTGTGTTTGGGACGGCCAACCGTCCCAAAAAGCTTATTGGGACGGTTTGGAGCCTTATTGGAACGGTTTTTTCCTGTCCCAATAACACATATATGTTGTAGCGAATTTAGTACCTCTAGGTAGTAAAATAATGGCTCTTCCGGAGCCCTCAATCAAGTTTGAGGTGCCTGATATTGTATTGACACTTGCTTTCATCCTCGTCAAATTAGAAAAATATTTTATGTTCTTAAGTATTGTATGTGTTGTTGCACTATCCGCTAGGCATATATCATCGTCATCCATTTTCATCAAATTCAAAAGAAATGAGATCTTCAGGTCTCTTCATTAAACAAAACAAATACTAAGTAAGATACAATGATTATAATAAAATGACATGCTAAGAATTCTAGAAAGCAAAAAATAAACATACTAGAAAATAAAGATAAAATAAAGCACCATTGATAGAGAAATTATTCTAATCCTGGGCATTCATGCCAGTGAGGGAATACTCGTTATCACCATTTGGAGGGTTAAGATAGTCCTCCACGTCCAAACGTTTATTTACCAAGGGCATATTAAAAGGGTGTTCATTATCTTGATAGACCAAATTAACTTCATTGGTATTTTCTTTCTCCTTCAGGGAGGCTTGGTAAAGCTCAACGAGATGCTTTGGCGTACGGCACGCACGTGACCAATGTCCTTTGATGCCGCACCTATAGCATGGATCGCCAGATCCCTTGACATTTTGCGGTTTCTTGCCTTCTTGTGCGGGTTTCTTGATTTGTCCTTCGCGGGTGGAAAAATTATTTCGACCTCGACCTCGACCTCTAGTGTTTCAACGTCCGCGTCCACGACTGGGGAAGCGGCCGCGATTACGACCATTAAAAGTAGCTGCATTCGCTTCAGGGAATGGGCTAGAACCCTTTGGACGAGTCTCGTGGTTTTTGAGCAACAACTTGTTATTCTGTTCTGCTACAAGCATACACGAAATTAAATCAGAGTACTTTTTGAACCCTTTTTCTCTGTACTGTTGTTGCAAAATAATATTTGAGGCATGAAAGGTAGTAAAGGTCTTTTCTAGCATATCTCCATCAGCGATATTTTCACCGCAAAGTTTCAGCTGAGAAACAATTCTAAACATTGCGGAATTATAGTCACACACCGACTTAAAATCTTGTAACCTCGGGTGCGTCCACTCGTCACGAGCCCTTGGAAGTATTACCGTCTTCTGGTGGTCATACCTCTCCTTGAGATTTTCCCACAAAGTTAGAGGATCCTTGATAGTAAGGTATTCACTATTTAATGCTTCATGAAGATGGTGGCGGAGAAAAATCATCGCCTTCGCCCGTTCTTGGGTCGATGCCTGTTATCCGCTTTTATGGCGTCTCCTAGACCCATAGCGTCAAGGTGGATCTCCGCATCGAGAATCCATGATAAATAATTCTTGCCCGATATGTCAAGGGCTACAAATTCCTGCTTCGTCAAATTCGACATCTCGAAACTGTATAAAAGAGGTGAATAAATTAGACCCTCGCAAATTTGTATATTGAAACTTCAGGTTTCAACCAGAATAAATTTCAACTTTATGTGCGTCAGTAAATTAAATTGCAGCTTCAGGTGCATAAATAATCAAAATTAAACGTGTGAAATAAATGTACAAGAAAAATAAACGTATGAAAATAAATGTACAAGAAATAAAATTAAATATATTTGCAACTTCAGGTGCGTAATTTAAACTCGCAACTTCGGGTGCGTTAATAAAAACATGCAACTTCTGGTTATCCGATTGGAACAAGCAACTTCGGGTGCTTTAATAAAATGAACATGTAACTTCTGGTTACATATCAATATTTGGTGTATAATTTGTTTTTCACTAAACAAGGAGAATAAAATATTCGAACAAAAAAAATATACGGAATATTTATAAACATAGCAGTAATTATGGCAATGTAAGTTGGTCTAATATATTGGAACATGACAAAAGTAATATAGCATCAATCAATGGACATAGATTATAGCAAGAATAATATATTGATACTCAGTGAAATATATTGGTGCTTAGTGAAGAAAATTTGTACAATAATAGATTTGAATATGGTACGAACAGTGATACGGTCTACAAATTAACAGAAAAATGAAATAATATCTTCGACTAAAATTTCGAGAGCGTTGTTTGGATCAAAGGTCTCAGTTGGCTAGAGTCTCGTGCTGATAACGTGTTATAAAATAAAAAATGAAAGAGAAAATTTGGGGAGACAATAATCTTATTGAATGGGTTAAGGGAATACAATAGTCACTACCCCCTTTATATAGTAGAGGGTGAGTGCAGGCCAAGAAACTTCTTGCCATATAAAACGTTACAGTACAAGGAAAGAATACAATATCAAATATACTAAATATCCTATAATTAATGTCTCCATCTTCACAAGATTTGTTGCTTGACATCTATATATTATATTTGTAACACTACTAACATTTTATAACTTGTCCAAAAAAACAAAATGCCACCACTACTGCAGCACAGTTGGATGGATGGCATGACTGCCTTGCTCAAGACCCACGCTCGATACTGACCCGGATCCGGTTTGTCAAATCCGAATCCGAATTTGATATTGAAAAAATTATCCGGATCCGGATCCGAATCCGGATAATATCCGGATGCGAAAAATATTAAAAAAAAGGATACCCGAATAACATTTAATGATTGGATACAAACCAAGATACCTTCAATACATAGTGATATGTATATAAAGTTTCTTGGACCAGGCCAAGTTCGTGTCAAATATAACACAGGATATTTTGCACGGTTTATTTGGTTGGATAATTTTTTTTTAGTTTAGTGTCCATGGGCTTTAGATATTTTCGTTGGATGTCAGTTTATTGTATTAAAACATGAAGACAATTTTATGTATGTACTCAAAATTAGTCATAAACCTCAAACTATCTCAAATCACTATCTCAAATCACTATAACTAGAAAATGAATGCTAAACTACATATATCATGTGAAGGAAATACAGTTTTGGATCAACGGTAAAATGGTACACATAAGGATAAGCGAACGCACGCGTTTGTGGACATAAATAATGTGTATATTAGATGCACATATGTATATTGGATATACATAGTTAAATTAATAAGAAACGGTTTTATTAAGAAAACCAGAAAATCAATTTAAACAGTTTTAGTAAAACTGTCATAACTTTCAGATAACGACTCCAATTTGAATGGTTCAAATTGGTTTGAATAGATAATAAAATTATCTAGAACTTTTATGTAGATATATATTTCATTTGAGCGATGTATCAGTATCGTTTTAATGGAATACCGAAAATGTGCGACAGTTTGACATACAGTTAGTAAAACCGTAATAACTTTCGCATCCGAACTCTAATTGGGCTGGGCCAAATTGGGGTGGAAAGAAAATAAGATTATCTACAACTTTCGTGAAGGTTTTAAGTCGGTTGGAACGATTTAACAATTTCGTTTCAACAGAATACTGAAAGGGTATTTGCAGTTTTCTGTTTGAAAAGGTGTATAGTAGATATACATACCTTTTGGCCCCATCCTTATCATATGTAGTATATATATGATGTTTCTCTCTGGTCTAAGTAACCAATGAATGTCTAATTTAGTCCTGAAATTAGAGAGACTCTAATCACCTCTTGAAAGAGTGCGAAGAGAAAGAGAAAAGGTGTTTTCTCAGTTTAGAGAATCAAACGCAATCATGCAAGTTCGCCGGTGCATCGTCTAGGCAGGTGCATCCGCGACCGAGATGCTACGACTCACGGTGGATACGGGTAGAGGAGCGACACTTGTGGCTCTTCGTTTGTGATCAAACCGGAGAAGTAATGGAGCAAAAGGCTGTGGAAGCGTGTGGCATGGGACGCACGAAGACAACCGGAGACGTGTCAAGACGGTGGGAGACGTGTGGTATGGGATGCACGGGCTAGTCACCAACGTGACACCGGAGAAGGTAAGGATGCGAACGATCAACCCGTCGTGCGTGATCAATTTCACGCTGGTAATCGTCTGTCCTACTTTGCATCGTACTCTCGAAGTCGAGGCGTGATCTCGGGTTTTGGGAACCGGACCGGGCCTTCATATCCACTGCGCGGGCCCGGGGTCGGATAATTCCCAACAGTGGTATCAGAGCGAACTCCATCGATTCGAGGGTCGAATCATAGTCGTATATTCGATATACGCACGGGTTATCAAAGTTCGTACCCGTTTGCATGATGCTAGATATTTAGAACGTCAATTTCGTTAAAATCACAAGTGGAATTCACTAGAGATCAATCAAAAGTTGATTGAGAGTATCTAGAAATGATCGTGAAAATGTTTCATGATTTATCGTTTTGGAAACGAGCGAAAACGGAAGAAACGGCAAAATCTGCAGAAAATCAGCACTTTTGTGGCCGCGGGGGCAGTTTCTGGCGCCCCGGGGAGGGTTTTCTCGCGCCCATCGTCCCCAGGGGAGTGAAGGGGTGCATAGGGGTCCCCAAGGGGTGCGGTGGTGCGTGTGGGGCTTGACAGTCACGTCCCAGGTGAAGGAAATAATGTCCTAGGCTGAACGAAATAATGTCCTGGGCTGAACCAAATAATACCCTAGGCTGAACTGTTTAGCTTGTATGTAAACGAATGATCATTATTATTTATGTTTGTTGATCTAATATTTTAATATTTGATTAAAGTTTCATTTAATACGTGTACTGGTTATTTAACATATTTAGGAATATGTGAATAAGCCTTGAATTGTATTACTAGTTTATACATCATCATAATATGTGATTATGATAGTAAAAAAACTGTAGCAATGAACGTAATACGATTCTAAATGTCCCTGATCATATATATGATGTATATAGAGATATACATGTCTAAGGAAATAGAATATATGTGTACACCAGTATATTCGCATATGAGATGATTATGTTTTACTGATCATGGACATGGAATACATAGAGATGTAGTGATGTCAAATATGGAATATAGATATGTATTAGAGACTACATATTGGACTGACCAACTTATGAGAATATACATGGTTATTGTCATTATATATATTCTCATAAACAAATAGAATTTTAGTTCTTTGACCTGAGGTTATCATTAGATTTCTCACCTGTGAATTGTGATACTTAGATATGTTTCTTTGTTATCTTTAACCGGGTAATCAAGATCATCATTGGGTATTACATGAAGCATGTTGGAGGATGTGAATAACCGAGATGAAAGTTGTTCCTTTCATGATTGAAAGAGATATCTCTCAGGGCCCCCTGATGAATTAGGATTGAAGGAAATGCGTGGCCACGCTCAATAAGATTAACATGTGTTGTTAATACTAATTGAACATTCAATCTAATTCTATATCGGGAAAGAGTTAAGTTGATTTAGAAAGGATGACATTTGACCATGTCTTTGATCAACAGATATCGTATGAACAAGAGAACTAGTAATTTGTCTATTTGATAAATAGGTTATGATCACAAATCATTTATTTAATTTGGGTAGTCATAATGCCTTGCTAGAGGCCAATTATGATTTGCATAGTTAAATGGAGATTTAATATGCTGCCAACATTAAATAAACCTATAGGGTCACACACAAAGACAAGTTTGGATTGGACACAGAAAATCAAATAAGGATGAAGAGGTGTAAAGCATTAATTGAATGCTACATGCATGTATGGATGCATGGTATTAATATTCAGGATATTATTCATTTGATGAAGATATTTTGTGAGCATTGGATGCCACAAAAGTGGTTGGAATTCTAAGAGTTTTCCACTTGATTATAAATACACACTTAAACCTCTTCATAAAGAAGATAGATTCACTCAATCTCTTGGGCAGAATTTTGACTCAAATAATTTCGAATTTGGAGAGTAAAACTTAGAGAAAATAGTTTTCTTAGAGAGAAAGAAAAGAGTGAAGCTTGGCTGAATTTCTTTGTGAAAGAAAAGAGAAGCAAGCAGATTTTCTAAAGGGAGGAAGAGACCGACTAGCATCGGGAGTCTTCACATCCAAGTTGAACGAGTCGCGTGTGGATACCTCTAGAGTGTGGTGCCGAGTTTGGAGCATCTCTTGAAGTGATCGTCCTTGCTTCCTTCCACCAGATTTGAACTAAATCTGAGGTATAAATTTTGAAACTCTTCCTTCGTATCTAATTACCGATACACAGATCCATGGCTTAAGGGGTTCGGGTAAGTTCCGCTGTGCAATAAGGTTGCCCGAAAACCTAACACCAGGGTCATTTTTCCACGCCCCTAGACCAGTCTGCATGGCCCTTGATGCTGTTTTTTTTTGTTTTCGCGATAACTTTGGCTACGAAGCTCGAAATTTTGAGTTCTTTATATCGATAGAATTGGCATCACTCATACTAGCATATATATATATATATATATATATATATATATATATATATATATATATATATATATATATATATATATATATATATATATATATATATAAGTAATTATTTAGAATAATTAGTCTCCCTAGTTAGTGCATATGCATTTAAAAATCTTGTGATTGTGATATAATATGATTATATCACGAAATCAAAACATGAATATCATGATCCCTCCTAATATTTAAGTCGTGTAAATGCCTTCCATGTCAACAACCATCGAAATTGGTATTGATGGGGAATATCCTCGACCCCGGGCCCGCACAGCGGAATGAAGGCCCGGTCCGATTCCCCGATTCCCGAGATCACGCCACGACTTCGAGGGTACGATGCAATTAGAAGGACAGATTCATACCGGTGCAAAATTGATTGCACTCGAAGGGTTGATCGCTGCCTTCTATCTCCTGTCACGTTGGTGACAATCCGCGCGTCCCACACCACGCGTCTTTCACCGTTTGTTGATTTCGCCGATTCGCTTGATCTCGTCTCCGTACGTCCAAGCGATTCCACCGTCTTTCTCACTCGAGTCGATCACAATCGAAGAACCACAAACGTCGTTCCTCTACTTGTATCCACGTTGATTCGTAAGACGTCGGTCACGGATGCACCTGCCTAGACGATGCACCGGCGAACTTGCTCGATCTAATCGATTCTCTATCACTCGAGAAACTCTTTCTCGATTTCTCTCTCTTCGCCCCTTTTCACTCACGAAAGATCAAATCTGAATTCTCTCTTTTCTTTGTGTATATTGGGCAGAATGAACTGATTGGATTGCTTACTGAGGAGAGAGAAGGTATCCTATTTATATCTAATAGGATCAGGATTAGCCAAAAGGCATGTATATCCAATATACACCCTTTCACACAGAAAACTGCATGACCCTGTTCAGTATTCTGTCCAGACTAAATTGATAAATTTCTCTGACAGAAAATCACCCAACATGAAAGTTGTAGATAATCTAATTATCTACAAAACCCAATTTGGCCCAGCCTAATTGGAGTTCGTATGCAAAAGTTATGACTGTTTTACTAACTGTATGTCATATCGTTGCACCCTTTCGGTATTTCACATAAACGACACTGATACTTCGTTCATATGAAATATATTTCTACATGAAGGTTATAGATAATCTAATTATCTATCTAACCCAATTTGAACCATTCAAATCGGATTTTCCTACTGAAAGTTATGGCTACAAATGTACGCTTACATTCGTTCATCCACGTGTACACTTTTACGGTTGATCTGAAACTGTATTTCTTTCAGTCTCCCACTCAATTTCAGATCTACCTAAAAGGTACTCATGCATATCCAATACGCACGATTTTAGAGAATATAGCTTGCGTATCAAATACCAAGCTATGCACATCCAATGTGCCGATTTTATGATCAAGCCCGACTTAGTACGACTCGTTGTGTGACCATGTAGGTTCGACTTAACGATGGCAGCAGGTTGTTTCCAATGCCTACAAGCTCATGAGCGGGATCTAGTCACTCCATCATAGCTACCCATGTTAAACGAATAATGATTGTGATCATTGTGCCTATCTCGAATAGCGGTTACTAGTTCTCTTGTTTGCGATATCCGTTAATCAAAAGGCACGGTAATAGTCATCCTTATAATTTGATTAACTACACTTATTCCCCGATTCCGAGTTGATTTAACAAATTTCAATCGATATTAACCATTAATATCATTGACTCTGGCCAGAGATTTCGTTAATCGACTCATCGAGCGGCGCCTAAGAGATATCTCTTCCTTTCGGAATAAACAATTCCTATCTTGGAGACTCATATTGAATTCCGTGTTTCGGACAATACCCAATGATGACCCTTTTAACTCCCTGTTACGGTGAGCGTAAGATCATATCAAAGCATTGTGTTACGCACGTAACGCAATCAATGATCCCCTCAAGTATGAAGAATCTAAAACCCCATCCGTCGCAAGTCCATCTATAATGACTAAACCATGTCATGGTCTCGCGGCTTCGGTCATATCCAATACATGTAACCTAACATATATCTACGTTCCCGATTCGACAAACTCCTTTGTCCCATGATTAGCAAAACATAATCATCTCCTCGGCAAACGTACTAGTGTACGCGTTCAGTCTATTCCCTTGTAATAGTAATGCTTCTCTCTTAAGCAAACTGACCCGCGACTAGGGATGTTTAGAAATGACACTTTAAGTGTGACGGTTTCGCTGCACATGGTCCTCAACCATGTCGACGTCCACACAAGTTCAAATCAAGGTTCATGTAACAATCATATTACACAACCCAGCACACAGTTTTCATATAAGGTGAATGCATATTAATTTAAGTAAACAAAATTTTAAAAGGGATGCATTCATATGGACTAAGTATTTGGGTGATACAACGTTTACCTATGGGTATCTCCATACCCATAACCTGCGAGGACTATCGTATTAGATAACTACACTCTACTCTCTTCTTCCTCCTCTAGGTATCTCCATACCCATAGTCATCGCATGACAGTCACGCGCGACTAGAGAGAGCGGTTTTGTAAACGGGTCCGCACGTTCCCGCTAGTGTTAATCATCATCATGATTGGAACATTTCCAATACCTACGATCACATCTTTTCACAAAATTTCATGGATCAAATGAAATTTTCTGAGTATTGGCTAGAAGTGGTTGTGACCTCGGCATTTTTGGCTTGTACTATTGCGTCTCACGCAATAAACAACCATAAATCCGATAACTCGTGACTACTAGAGTTTGGTCATGTATCCTTGATCCATACCACTTCCTTTTGCGATTAATAACCGCAATATACTCGCCACCGTAAATAGAATCATAAACTATTGGTCTTGTGGAACCTTTCCACATAACCGTGTTTTCATTTAAGCAAAACATGTACACACTTTGTGATCGAAAGTCGTGCTACATATTTGGACGTGCTTCATCTTTGGAAACTGTTGTTTGTTATAACTCTTTATAACCAACACGTCCTCCACACCATTATAGATAATTAATCCTGAATTCTTTCGCAAAGTATTCAAGGATAAACTGCACCTCTATCAATACAAATCCCGATGGGTTTTAAATATACATAACCATTATGTATATATTTGTATAACCATTATACATTCACAAGAGTTAGTCTCATGTAATCGAATTACATTCAAACTCATGTGATTCCCATGAATTTTATTGACGGTGAACTAGACGCTTTATTTGTATGACAGATAGCCACATACATATCATGACAGATATAATAGATCCTAACATCAAATGTAAGGCATCATATTATTACTTTTCGCGCTGCTTGATGTCTCACATCGAGCCGTTGAAAATTTCTGCCATTCGACATTTCGATTTATCTCCTCCAAGGAGTTTACATGTTGAAAAACATTTTCAACAATATGTCGATATATGTGCTATAACATAGAACGAGTAACTTTTTAGATCTATCCTATGGATCTTCACGCTTAATTCATAAGCGGTCTCGTCTAAATCCTTTGTCGTTACAAGAAATATAACGCAGCTCCCACTAACCTTCATGTGTACACAAAGTTTCCATTCGTTTCGACAATTTTATAACAGTTTATAATTTTGTCAAAACGAATATTCCAATTCCGAGAAGCTTTCTCTAATCCATCATATGGATCGTTAAAGCGTGCATATCTTATCCCCGATTCTTATGAATCGACAAAACCGTAAGGTTGTGTCAAGTACACATCCTTTCATAAAATTTCTGTCAAGAAATTCGGTTTTGACATTCATTTGGCCACATCACATAGTCATAATACGCGACCATGGCAAGCAGAATTTCGAGAATGGGAAAGCATGGCAACAAGCGAAAACGTTTCTTCATAGTCCGACTATGAATTGCATGAAACTTTTCGCAAAAAGCCTCGCTTTACATATATGCGTATTCCTATCCATGTCGGTTCTTCATCTTGAAAAACCCACTCACATTTCACGGGTCTAACCCAGAAAGTAATGAAATCAAGTTCTAAACTTGATAATTCACATGGATCGAATCTCAGATTTCATGACACCATGTCATGTGGAATCAACTTTTCATAGCATCCTTGTATGATATCGAATCATCATATGATTTCGATCTATCATCATTAGCCACGATAAATCCGTATTTACCGGCTTATGATATAGCCTACTTGATCTAAGAAAAATTCCTTTGTGTGTTCGACTTGCGTTCATCAACTCTTGATGAAGCCATGTCAACTTTCATCGGTACAATGTTCATTTTCAAATCACGAACTCTTTCGAGATTTATTCTACTCCCACTAACCCGCATAGAGAGAAATGGCACCAAGTTCCAAACTTGTGCGCATCTAGTCCTCCTTCAAGAAGGCATCTCTTCGAGCCACGAAAATCTCATTTTCGTCGGGACGTTTTAACTAATACCCTTTAGTTTCCTTAAGGATAAACGAACAATTTTCAGATTTGGGATTGAGTTTAACCGAAACAAATTTCGAAATACACTCACATCCTCAAATCTGTACAAGTGACAACTTCGGAACCATTCCGATCCATATCTCATATGGCGTCTTTTGTACCGATTAGAAGGTTTATGGTTCATATCTTATATGCAACCATTCATTAGTGCCGCTGTCTCAAGGGCGTATCCCCAAAACATTTTTGGGAGATCTTATTGACTCATCATTTATCGAACCATGTCCAACATGCGTTCATTTCCTCTTTTCGGACACATCTCAATGTTCCGAATAAAGGCAATCGTGAAACGATTCCACAATCATAAATGATCATTAATATTCATAACTCAAATATCGCATCTTCGATCCTATCGAAATGTTTAGCTCAAATACTCGCCTTCTCGATCCTATCGAAAAACTTTGATTTTCTTGCTTAGTTGATTTCGTATTTCGTTTTTGAAACTATTTGAACCTTTCAAAAGTCTCCGTTTCGGCACGCATTAAATAGATATTTCCATATCTACTTTAACCGTCCATAAACGTAACAAAATACCGATAGCCTCCTCTTGCCTCGGAACTTATCGGAACATCATATGTAAATATAATTTCCAATAATTCGCTGGATCTTTCTCCAATACTTTGGAGAATGATGCCATTTGTCGTTTTGCCTAATAAATAAGTATTGCATTAATCAATCAAATCTAATTTGAATGATTCTAGCATTCCATCACATGGAATCTAGATACGCGTATCTCGTTTATATGGCCAAGACGGCAATGCCAAAAGAAGCAATCAACTTCTAGGTTTAATCCTCCTCGGATTTCACCATTCTTTGAGTCACTAGTTTGGACAACTCCTTGTCCGAACTTTCCATTTTGGAAAACATTTTCCCAAAATACCCTTAGACATACATTTCTTTCGATCCCGCTTTTGAATTACAAGGACATCCACGCATCTATATGCATTGGATTCCTCGGAAACTCTGAGCATCTCCAATTCAAATTTAAATCGCATCATATGCAATTTCGGGATCGACTTATCTATCGAATGCATATGATATTCGGTCACGAACATCAAATCTCGTACCATCAACACACGAGTGTTAATCAAATACCCATAAGGCGTCTCAAAATTAACCTACTCTTTGAGCCGCATTGAGTCATTCAACGCGCTCTAGCTCTTGAAACTATTTCATGAGCGTTGTGTTTTACTTTCATATACACCCGAATTCTCAAAACAATTTTGAGAAATTTGCGTCTATACATGCCACCACAAGGCACGTAATATTGTTCGATTCCTTCTTAAGTTTATCGAACCCGGCTTTCTCTAAAGCCAAAGCCTCGAGCCCCGAATCTACCATTTCCGTGTCCAACACGTTCCTTTAAGTCTAAGAACTATTCTTTGACTATCAAGGTTAATAACGGTAATTCCGACCCAAAAGCCATCTATCATATCGATCTAATCGATATATTTGGTGTTGCTTGAAAACATAATTCTAAACGGATGATGAAGATTAAGCTCCTAACCGTGCGTACTTAATCTATATGCTTATATGATAATTATATGATAGTGTTATTTTATCGAATCGATAACCCTCATACCGATACGGGACTCCAAGTCCATAACACTCAAGATCCATATATCACGATCCTCCCATAAGTTGCTTTGGCAGACGAATGGGATCTCGCTATTTAGGTAGGATTATATCCAATCGCATCCAATGCGACTCTTGAACCTTTATAGGATTTCGGTGATGAATCGTATCCAATACAATCCCAGTTCCGTGTGTGCATCCTATCTATGCCCCGAACTTCCAATCAAGTCGGCTTTGGCCTCAACCCTTACTGGCTAGAACGGTTAAGTCACAACCATACTCATCGTATCGTTCAAATAAACTACTAATAAGTCGACTTTGGCCTTAACCCTTATCAGTCCCTATTTAACGCTTGCCACCCCGTCGATGACTACAATAACCCATGTCGGCTTTGGCCTTAACCCATGTGAGACGTAGTACCGATCATAGTGGTTGTGAATATGGAAGGCATTTCCATGACTTAAATATTATGAGGGATCATGCCATTGCACGTTTCTAAATCCGTGACATAATCCAATTATATCACTATCACAAGATTTTCATAAATGCATATGTATTTATTTGGGAGTCTAATTATTCTAAATAATTATCTAATTATATGCTAGTATGATTGATGCCGATCAAATCGATATAAAGAACTCAATATTCCAAGTTGTGTAGCCAAAGTTATCACGAAAACAAAATCAGCAACCAGAAACCAGTCCGTTGTAACGCAACATAGTCCGTTACAACGGACCTCTAGTATACTTGGCACTCCGTTACAACGGAAGTCCAGTCCGTTACAACGCTATTTATTTCGGAGTTTGGCCAAATTTTGCCAGAAACATGTCCGTTACAACGCAACCTAGGTCCGTTACAACGCTATTTTCTGCAAACTTTCGTCCAAATTTCCAGAGACCAGTCCGTTACAACGCAACATACAGTCCGTTACAACGGACCAACTGTGTAGAGCTCCGTTACAACGGACCCAGTCATTTACAACGGACTCCAATAGACACCCTAGGCATCCCCGCAACCTCGTATCAGATACAAGGTCCGTTACAACGGACTCCAAGTCCGTTACAACGGAATATGCAGTTTTCACGGTCCTCCTCACACCCCCGCATCCTATACAGGGTCCGTTACAACGGACACCAAGTCCGTTATAACAGAATATGTGTTTTTTCGAAAAAATCTCAATTTCCTATATCTGCTACAGTGTCCGTTATAACGGACTATGCGATTTTTGAACTGCTGTTTTCGCTCGTTTCCAAAACGATCAATCATGAAACCTTTTCACGATTATTCCTAGATACTCTCAATCAACTATTGATCGATCTCTAGCGAATTTCACTTGTGATTTTAATGGAATTTGACATTCTAAATATGTAACATCATGCAAACGGGTACGAACTTTGATAACCCGTGCGTATATCTAGTATACGACTATGATTCGACCCTCGAATCGATGGCGATCGCTCTGATACCACTGTTGGAGAATATCCTCGACCCCGGGCCCGCGCAGCGGAATGAAGGCCCGGTCCGATTCTCCGATTCCCGAGATCACGCCATGACTTCGAGGGTACGATGCTAATAGAAGGATAGATCTATACCAGCGTGAAATTGATCACGCACGAAGGGTTGATCGCCGCCTTCTATCTCCTGTCACGTTGGTGACAATCCGCGCGTCCCATACCACGCGTCTTTCACCGTTCGTTGGCCGTCTTCTCACTCCTTGAGTCGATCACAATCCAAGAGCCACAATTGTCGCTCCTCTACTTGTATCCACCGTGAGTCGCAAGACGTCGGTCGCGGATGCACCTGCCTAGACGATGCACCGGCGAACTTGCTCGATCTAATCGATTCTCTATTACTCGAGAAACTCCTTTCTCGATTTCTCTCTCTTCGCATCCTTTCACTCACAAAAGATCAAATCTGAATTTGCTCTTTTTCTTGTGTATATTGGGCAGAATAATCACTTGCTTAGAATGATTCAACTGAATTCCATTATAAAGATGAGAGAGAAAATCCTATTTATACCTAAATAGGATAAGGATTAGCCAAAAGGCATGTATATCCAATATACACCCTTTCACACAGAAAACTGTATGAACCTGTTCAGTATTCTGTCCAGACGAAATTGATAAATTTCTCTGACAGAAAATCAACCAACACGAAAGTTGTAGATAATCTTATTATCTACACAACCCAATTTGGCCCAGCCCAATTGGAGTTCGTATGCAAAAGTTATGACTGTTTTACTAATTGTATGTCATACTGTTGCATCCTTTCGGTATTTCACAGAAACGACACTTATACTTCGTTCATATGAAATATATTTCTATATGAAGGTTGTAGATAATCTCATTATCTATCTAACCCAATTTGAACCATTCTAATTGGATTTTCCCACTGAAAGTTATGGCCACGAATGTACGACTACATTCGTTTATCCTTGTGTACACTTTTACGGTTGATCCGAAACTGTATTTCTTTCAAAAATGAGATTTTCGTAGCTCGAAGAGATGCCTTCTTGTAGGAGGACTTAATACGCAAAAGTTTGGAACTTTATGCCATTTATCTCAATGCGGGCTAGTGGGAGTAGAATAAACCTCGAAAGAGTTTGAGATCTGAAAAATGAACATTGAGCCGATGAAAGTTGACACGGATTCATCAAGAGTTGATGAACGCGAGTCGAACACACAAAGAAATTTTTCATAGATCAAATAGGCTATGTCATAAGCCGATAAATACAGATTTATCGTGGCTAAGGATGATAGATCGAAATCATATGATGATTCGATATCCTACAAGGAGGCTATGAGAATAACGGTTCCACATGGCATGGTGCCATGAAATCTGAGATTCAATCCGTGCATGTTATCAAGTTTGGAACTTGATTTCGTCACTTTCTGGGTTAGACCCGTGAGATGTGAATAGTTTTTCAAGGAGAAAAATCTGACATGGATAGGAATTAGCATATATGTAAAGCGAGGCTTGTAGCGAAGAGTTTCATGTAATTCATAGTCGAACTATGAAGAAACGTTTTCGCATGTTGCCATGCTTTCATATTCTCGAAATTCTTGTTGTCATGGTCGCGTATTATGATTATGCGGTATGACAAAATGGATGTGAAAACCGAATTTCTTTGCAGAAATTTTATGATAGGATGTGTATTTGACACAACATTTCGGTTTTGTCGATTCATAAGAATCGGGGATTGGATATGCACGTTTTAACGATCCATACGATGGATTAAAGAAAGCTTCTCGGAATTGGATTATTCGTTTTGACAAAGTTATAAACTGTTATAACATTATCGGAACAAATGAAAACTTTGTGTACACATGAAGGTTAGTGGGAGCCGCGTTATATTTCTTGTAACGACAAAAGATTTAGGCGAGACAGCTTATGAATTAAGCGTGAAGATCTATTATGATAGATCTAAGAAGTTTCTCGTTCTAGATTATAGCACGTATATCGACATATTGTTGAAAATGATTTTCAACATATAACTCCTTGGAGGAGTTAAAGTGAAAAATGTCGAATGGCAGAATTTTCTACGGCTCGATGTGAGACATCCAGCAGGGCGAAAAGTAATAATATGATGCTTTACATTTGATGTGAGGATCTATTATATCTGCCATGATATGTATGTGGCTGTACGTCATACATATGAAGCGTCTAATTTACCGTAATTAAAATCCAAGGGAATCACACGAGTTTCAATGTAATGCGATTGCATGAGACTAACTCTTGTGAATGTATAATGGTTATACGTATATATACATAATGGTTATGTATATTTAAACCCATCAGGATTTATATTGATAGCGGTGAAGTTTGTACTTGAATACTTTGCGAAAGAATTCAAGATTTTATTTTATCTATAATGGTGTGGAGGACGGATTGGTTATAAAGAGTTATACCAACGGCAGTTTCCAAACATGTAGCACGACTTTCGATCACGAAGTGTGTACGTGTTTTGCTTACACGAAAATGTGGTATGTGGAAAGGTTGCACACGACCAATGGTTTACGATTCTATTTACGGAGGCGAGTACATTGCGGTTATTAATCGCAAAAGGAAGCGGTATGGATCAAGGATACATGACCAAACTCAAAGTAGTCACGAGTTATCGGATTTATGGTTGTGGATTGCGTGAGACGCAATAGTACAAGCCAAAAATGTCGAGGTCAGAACCAATTCTAGCCAATACTCAGAAAATTTCATTTGATCCGTGAAATTTTATGAAAAGATGTGATCGTAGGTATATGGAAATGTTCCAAACCTTACGAAGATTAACACTAGCGGCAACTTGCGGACCCGTTTACAAAACCGCTCTCTCTGGTTGCGCGTGACTGTCATTCGATGATTATGGGTATGGAGATACCTAGAAGAGGAAGAAGAGAGTAGAGTGCAGTTATCTAATACGATAGTCCTCGCAGGTTATGGGTATGGAGATACCTATAGGTAAACGCTGCATCACACCAATACTTAATCCACATGACTGCATTTTAAAAATTTTGTTTACTTAAATTTTTATGCATTCATCTTACAAGAAAATTGTGTGCGGGTTGTGTAATATGATTACATGAACCCTGATTTGAGCTTGTGTGGACGTCGGAATAATCGATGATTGTGTGCAGCGAAACCGTCACACCTAAAGTTTCATTTCTAAACATCCCTAGTCGCGGGTCAGTTTGCTTAAGAGAGAAGCATTTCTATTATCCGATAATAGACTGAACGTGTACTAGTACGTTAGCCGAGGAGATGATTATGTTTTGCTAATCATAGGACAAGGTGCTTGTCGAATCGGGAACGTAGATATATGCTAGGTGACATATATTGGATATTAGGTTCTTCACAATTGAGGGGACCATTGATTGCGTTACGTGCGTAACACAATGCTTTGATATGATCTTACGCCTGCTGTAACAGGGGCCAAAACGGTCATCATTGGGTATTGTCCGAAACACGAAATTCAATGTGAGTCTCCAAGATAGGAATTGTTTATTCCGAAAGGAAGAGATATCTCTTAGGCGCGCTCGATGAGTCGATTAACGAAATCTGCGGCCGCAGTCAATGATATTAACGGTTAATATCGATTGAAATTTGTTAACTCAACTCGGAATCGGGGAATAAGTGTTCTTAATCAAACTATAAGGATGACTATCACCATGCCTTTTGATTAACGGATATCGCGAACAAGAGAACTAATAACCGTTATTCGAGATAGGCACAATGATCACAATCATTTTTCGTTTTAACATGGGTAGACATGATGGAGTGACTAGATCCCGCTCATGGGCTTGTAATGCGTAACAGCTTACTGCCATCGTTAAACGAACCTACACGGTCACACAACGAGTCGTACTATGTCGGGCTTGATTGCAAGTTTTGGCACATAGGATGTGCATGGCTTTAGCGTATATGATACACGGGCTAGATTCTCTGCTATAGTGTATATGTGATATACATGAGTACATTTTAGTTAGATCTGAAACCTAGTGGGAGACTGAAGGAAATACTGTTTTGGATCAATGGTAAAATGGTACACATAAGGACAAGCGAACGCACGCGTTCGTGGGCATAAATAATGTGTATATTAGATGCACATATGTATATTGGATATACATAGTTAAATTGACAAGAAACGGTTTTATTAAGAAAACCAGAAAATCAGTTTAAATAGTTTTCGTAAAACTGTCATAACTTTCAGATAACGAGTCAAATTTGAATGGTTCAAATTGGGTTGAATATATAATAAGATTATCTAGAACTTTTATGTAGATATATATTTCATTTGAGCGATGTATCAGTATCGTTTTAATGGAATACCGAAAAGGTGCGACAGTTTGACATACAGTTAGTAAAACCGTCATAACTTTCGCATCCGAACTCTAATTGGGCTGGGACAAATTGGGTTGGAAAGATACTAAGATTATCTACAACGTTCGTGAAGGTTTTAAGTCGGTTGGAACGATTTAACAATTTCGTTTCAACAGAATACTGAAAGGGTGTATGCAGTTTTCTGTTTGAAAAGGTGTATAGTATATATACATACCTTTCGGCCCATCCTTATCCTATGTAGTATATATATGATGTTTCTCTCTGGTCTAAGTAACCAATTAATGTCTAATTTAGTCCATAAATTAGAGAGACTCTAATCACCTCTTGAAAGAGTGCGAAGAGAACGAGAGAAAGAGAAAAGGTGTTTTCTCAGTATAGAGAATCAAACGCAATCATACAAGTTCGCCGGTGCATCGTATAGGCAGGTGCATCTGCGATCGAGATGCTATGACTCACGGTGGATATGGGTAGAGGAGCGACACTTGTGGCTCTTCGTTTGTGATCAAACCGGAGAAGTAATGGAGCAAAAGGCTGTGGAAGCTTGTGGGCATGGGACGCACGAAGACAACCGGAGACGTGTCAAGACGGTGGGAGACGTGTGGTATGGGAAGCATGGGCTAGTCACCAACGTGTCACCGGAGAAGGAAAGGATGCGAGCGATCAACCCGTCGTGCGTGATCAATTTCACGCTGGTAATCGTCTATCCTACTTTGCATCGTACTCTCGAAGTCGAGGCATGATCTCGGGTTTTGGAAACCGGACCGGGTCTTCATATCCGCTGCGCGGGCCCAGGGTCGGATAATTCCCAACATCATGTATATTCCTCTGAGAGTACAACAGACATATCTTATCCTAGGTATTTTGAGAATTGAAGCATTACCATATTCGTATCAAATATCCGTTTTAATTATTCGAAAAAATCCGATTCCATATTCATATCCGACAATATCCGAACCGGATCCGGATCCGGGTTGTTCCGGATCCGAATATCCGTATCCGAAAAAATATGGTATGACCACTATCCGAACCGTTTACACCCTAGTGCCACCAGTACATCTCTCCCCAATCTTCAATGTACTCCGGCGATGTACTTCAACGAAGTATTTTTCTTCCCAATTTCGTTAATCGCATCAGGTGTTGATGACTGATGTCGTATTGTCTGCCCGCTTTCTTGAAATGGCAAGGTACTTCGTGTAATCGCAAAAAAAAGGAAATCGCCGGTCAGTTGGTCTTACTATCGAGAAGAACTCGAGTGGAAGGCCAGTATTGTCAACAAATTCGACCATTAATGCTCACGAGTTGTGAGTTGACGTATTTTTTCCCATAATTGCTCTTTATTAGTTGTTTTCATGCTAAGAGTTTGCTTTATTGCATTTGATTTGGTCTCAATTCTCTCTCTTCAGTTTCAATTTGACCGGAAATACTTTTATCATAGTTTTTTACTTTCTTCCACATACCTTATCAGAAATATTTTATGTTAGAAATTCCCGCACTCATAATCCACCGTAAATTCGTCTTCTAGGATAGTCAACGGTTGTCCTAGTTCAATCGTTGAGTACTTGTGTATTTTATCTCACAAAACTCATATCCAAAAATGAAAAAAACCTTCGTTTTTTTTTTCTCTCATCTAGACAAGTCTCCTGCTTTAGAATGAATGTATTGGATTAGAGAGAGAAACATGTTTTTGAGATATATGCACATATATTGATAAGATCTAGTAAAGAGACACTTCTTGAAACATAAAAACTGCTTGAATCCTTTCACTATTCTGTAAAAACGAAATTGATAAATCGTTCAAACCGACTCCAAACCTTAACGAAAGTTGTAGATAATCTAATTATCTTTCAAACCCAATGTTTTAAATTGCGATGTAGCGGTCAATTGCGCTTGGAATGTAATTTACATGTGATCACCGATATTGCGCGATATTGCGGAGATATTGCGACGCTGTTTAGTAGGTTGCGGTATTGCGTTTTAGAAATATTTATTGCGATTTGCACTATGACGGCGCAATTGCGTCGCAATTTATATCACTGTTCCAACCCGATTGGGTCAACTCAATTGGAGTTCGGATCCGAAAGTTATGACATTTTTACTAACTGTATGTAAAATTATTGCACCCTTTCGGTATTTCATTAAAACGAAAATGATAAATCGCTCCAATGGACAATAACTCTTTATTAAAGTTATATATAATCTCATTATCTATCCAACCTAATTTGATCCATTCAAATTGGAGTTCGTATGTAAAAGTTATAACAATTTTACTAAAAAAAAATTCAACCGAAGTATTTGATTTTTTTTTCATAAAACCGTTTCTTATCAATTTAACCTATGTATATCCAATATACATATGTGTATTTAATATACGCATTATTAATTCCGTGTCCATCTTAATACATATCCTTTCATTTTAACATATCATTGTTAATTTTGCTTGGCATGTGGACAAATCATTGATAATCACGAAGTTGATTCTTTCGTTCTCTCTTTGCTCGGCATGGCGACAGAACTTGATAACACAAACGCAAAGTGGAAAAGATATCATCTCGATCATTTTGTTCTCTTTTGTGTGCCCTAGCGAAGAGTACGTCTTTTTTTAATCTTTGTTTAGTTATTTTCTTCCATGCCATACGGTTGTGTTTGATTTTTCTTCGTTTTTTACTAATTAGCGATGACATGTGATGAATTAGTGTTTATGTGAGTGAATTAGGGTTAATTTTCGATGAATTAGGGCTAATTAATGTGGGTGAATTCAGGATAATTTTCGCCGAATAAAGATAATTTTATACTAATTAGTGTTGATATATGATGATTTAGGTCTGATGTGGGTGAATTAGGATAATTTGAAATTATATGATTAATTAGTGTTGATATATGATGATTTTAGGTGATCGATCTCGAGTCTGACATTGACTCTAAGCCGCGTGAGGTTGGACCTGGTGCAGATATTGGAGTTGTTGGTCAGAACGAAGTGAAAATGGCTGGTCCAAGTTGTAACAAATATCAAAAATAAGATTTTGACATTTGTCGTTTTTCTTTATTAAGTAATTTGAAACGAAATTTTGTGTTCAATATTTTACTGTTTCGGAGTCAAGAAATATAATATATTACGTTCGACTTTTCATAAAGGAATTTATCGCAATATTATTATCTGCATTATTTAGGAAATTAAAAGATTCTGTTTGAATAATTGAAAAAAAAAAAAAAAAAATTATTACTTAACCTAGGATTTAAAAACGAAACTATGATATGCAAGTCTTCAGATTTATATAGTATTTACAAGGACTTGTTAGCATATTTGCATTTTCTTTAGTTGGGCCGAAGTCCAATTCATTATTGTTAATACTTGTTAAGCGGTTCATGCCATATAATGGCATACCTAGGATCGGTTAGGTTTTACTATCCTCATTATATCATCTCAGTATTCGTTTTGTCAAAAGAGCAAAAGAGAAATTGCGAGAAATTGGAAAGATGGGAGGAAAATTGAAGCCATGAGAAAGTAGAAAAGGTGGATATGCACTATTTGGCAAGTGAGCTTGTGGATTCTTTCTGATCGTCCGTGATTTTAGTGTTTTCTATTCCTTTCGATCTGCGTTTTCGAAGTCGGAGTGGATTTCTGGTTCTTAGTCGAGTATTTTCATTTAGGTGAGTGTTATTCTCCCTTTTCACCATTATTTATATCTATTTTGATTAAAACGGATTTTGTTCCAAAAAGCGTGTTGAATTACGAAAACGTATATTATTTTGTTTATGATATAGTGATATTTCGAGAAACTGATTTTGAATATAATTATGATAATTTATGAAATTAATGATATATATAAAATTATGATTTCGAATTAGAGGATTTGATAAATAAAATGAATTTGGATAATGATTTTGAATTATGATTCGAATTTGATATTAGTGATATATTTGGTAATGATTTTGAATAACAGGTACGACGATTTATGATTTTAAATGATTTGTGAAATAATGATTTTGAATTTGGATATTCATTCCAATATAAAAAGTATATTTCGAATTTGTTTTCAGAAATGATTTGCACTAAAAAGTGTGTTTCGTTTTATGAAAGTTATTAAGTAAATTATATGATTATAATATTTTATTATGAGAAAGACTTTATTTGGATAAAACGTAAACAAGATTTACGATTTTAAAGAGGGTCTCCGAGAGACTATATATATATATATGTAGAATTTCATTTGAATAAAACGTAAGCCGGGCTTACGGTTTTTAAAGAGGGTCATATGAGAACATTACGCGGCTCCTCCGATATGTTTTAGTTTGTTAGGTGTAGTGTCGCGTGACCCCGTGGCGCTCTTTGGAGGGAATTGCGTAGCAATTTTGATGTAGTGCAAAGTCCAGACCCATGAAGGATCTGGCTGTGGCGCATGGATATCCAGTCATCAGTTTATTTTTGTAGGGAATTTGCGCTTCCCGAGCTTTTGGATTTTTGTAGGGAATTCGCGCATGGATATCCGTGTGTGACTTGCTATCAGCGCGGGTTGGCACTTCAGTCGAGAGTTATTTGCGCCCTCACCCCGGATAAAAGTATTAGTACATATATGATTAGATACGAAGGTAATCGATTTGATTTCGATTTAGAATTTAAAAAACCGGGGCAAGTATTTTGAGATATATTTGGAAAAAGATATGATTGGAAGTTACACGATATTATTTTATGAACTTATTTGAAAAGTACTTATTTTAGTTATGACTATTTTTAACGAGGTATTTAGAAAACTTACGATTTGAAGTTATACGAGATTATTTTATGGACTTATTTGAAAAGTACTTATTTTTATTATAACTATTTTTAACGAGGTTTCACTCACTTAGTCACTTCCGTGACTAATCCTTTTTTATTACATATTTTAAGTATAGGTGAAACGAACATGTCATCGGGAGTTGCGGGTACTTCGAGAGTGAGAACGTCTACGATATCTGAGTTTCGTATTTAGATATTAAATCCTTCCGCAATAGTTTTGTATTATTATTTTAATTCCGTAATGTATGTATATGTATGTGTTGTTGTTTTCGAATCAGTTTAGTATCTTGTTTTGTGATGTTTTTATATGAGAGCATGTGGTATACGAGTTGTATACTGGCGGGTTGCCGCACCCCTTTCCATTTTATATTTGGGATGTGACACAAGTGGCGACAAGATCGTTGCGGCTGCTGAGGAGGACAAACCCACTCCTATTCCTGGTAGGGTATGTTTATTTTATTTTATTTAATTTGTAACTTTGCACGGTTTTTAAAGCGGTATTTTATTGATTTGCATGGTTTTACTTTACACATTAATTAAATGCGCATGCAGTACTTTTACGTGCATGAAAGTCGTTTCTTTCTTAAATTTGTTGATTAGGAATAGTTACGAGACATTAAATAAGTTTTTGTCTTGCTAAATTCACCCAGTTTTGTAATTAATACTTTCAAAACGCTAATTTCGCTTGTAATTTATAGAAATACCCCTGACTTGTTATGATTTTTTTTGTTGGTTCAAGTTGGAAGCTCTCCACAATACAAAGTAGAAAGGAAATTAGGAAAACTAGCTTTAGGCCCGCGCGATTGCGCGGGGTACCTTTTTTCATTTTTTTTGTTTTCCTTGGTGTTGTTATTTTAGATGATGAGTTTTGTACGATTGCGCGATTGCTCGGTGTTTTGTTTTGTTCGTGTTGTTAGCATGGATGTTTTTGTAAAATACAATAAGCATATGAACATGCCGTAAAACAACAGGCTTTGTAACATGGTGGTTGTTATACCTTACATATCCATATACAAACATAGGAAAGAACAACACATACAAAACAATGCATAGAATGTACAAAACGTGTTGTTTCTAACAAAAATTTGAAAACACGTAACATGTAAGAACATAATAACCAAATATAAATTTTAGAGTAAAATTATGATTCGGGCATAAAATATGTGAGCATTCTATACTGCGTTTGTCTCAATAAATTATGATTTTAATAAATTTTATCGTAATGATTGTTTGACTTGTTTAAGAACCGAATTTCTTGAACAATTCAAAGAGTTATCGTTGTAAAATTTATCATTTTTATACATCATCGGAAAAATCAGACAAAATAATTCAAAAGCGGAACAAAGTCGATTTAGGCCCCAAGTAATGTGTTGTTTTGTTTCCTCGAGAACAATGAGCGATATAATAGCCTTGATTTATACCAAAAAACTCGTGTGATGTAATGTACTGTTTTGTTTCCAAAATTATGTGAACCTTATGCGACATGATGATGATGATGATGATGATGATGATGATGATGATGATGATGATGATGCTCTATTGTTTAGGTTTTAACATTTCGGTTTTAGCGTTTAGGCTTAAGATTTTCGGGTTGAGGACACTATTACAACTAATGGACTAATACCTCATGTTTGCATATCTTAATAATGACTTTTCTTATATCGAGACGTTTTATTCTAACATTTAGATTTATGTAAACCAATCAAGATTAAAAAGAAACCAATTTTGATAAATATCAAGACTAAAAAGTAAAAGTAAATCCAACTTTATTCTGAACAAAACCATTTATTCATCCATTTTAATAATCCAGAATTGCTAATCATGAAATTCATTGCTTTACGTTTTTATGTGCTATATAGAATGTGTTTAAAAGAAGCAATGAACGCTCAATTTGTTTACTGAGTTTATGTCCAGCAATTGTTATTTGGAATGCTAAAAGTTACATAAAGGAAGTTGTATGTAATGCATAGCAATCATGTTCATTTTTTCATCAAGGTATATATGGTCGACAAATATATTTTGCATTTTTTTGGCTGACCTGCGAATGACAAAATCGACTCATGTTCTCCTTATCATTTTAGTTTGAGCCCTTAGTTTCGATAATTTTCATAAGAATATTAGGAAATTTTTGACACAAATTGGGGAGCATCTACATGATCTTTCTGAGCACATTTATATCTTTTATGGAGCATACGAATAATTTGTTAGCGGTATGCAACGCACATGGGTTTTTTTTTTTAATCGTAACAATGCGTGCGAAAGAAAATTTTGTACTTTTCGGTTTGTGTATTTGTCAGGCATTTTTGGTCCAAGTACCACGTAGAATAATAGTTTGTCAAATTTTCAAATAAATGAACAACAATGAATGATGTAAAAACCTTAATTTAAAACAAAACCTCACGTGACATAATATATTGTTTTGTTTCCAACATAATGCGTTGTTTTGTTTCGTAAATCACAAACAATGATCTAAGAATCCTTATTTCGGACAAAAACCTCATGCGACAACACATTATTTTCTAAATTATGCAAACCTTACAATGATAATGATGACGACGATGATGATAATGATGATGCTTATTATTATGATGATGATGGGACATATAGATTTAATGATTTTGATTATTAACAAATTAGCCATATCATAACATTGCTTTTGTGCGAAATCAGTTAACTAAGCCTCGTGGTCAGAATTATCATGTGCTTTGCACGTGTAACATAAATAATTGGGAGTAAACTTAAGCCAAAGCCAACCTAATGCACAAAGAACAATTGGAACCAACATAATGGATTCGTGTCATTTTTTTTATAGCCTCAGAGTTTAAATGTTTTTGTCATTCAATTATTTCCATGAAGTAGACCTTATATTGATCATTTGACCACTTCCTGCTTTACTGCCAGCAAAAAAAAAACAGCCCATTAGAAAGGCCAAATTACACATAAAACTGAAAAAGAATTTTACAAATGAAATAACTATAAACAAAAAAATGCAAAAAACTAATAAAATTTATTAATGACCTAATTCGTATTAACCGAGATGAAATTGTACCTTGAGAAAAGAGGAGATCCAGCTAGACTTGAACATCCAGACGGTTTTGCAGGCCCATTAGAAATGGTGCATCTGGCAAGACTTGAACACGCAAAGAGTTTCGCATGTGTGAATAACCATTTTTTAATTAATCTCTAAGAAAACATCCAATAAAATAATTTAATTTCAATGTTTCTTGCAAAATCGAGATTGAAAAAAAAGTAATTGCCGTCTTACCTCGTAGTACCTGCCAAATTACAAATTTACAAATGAGCTATTGCCCGGCCAAATAAACATCTTCCCTCTTTCTCACTTAGTAAAGAGCACATGGGACGTTATCTCCATTTATCCTTTTTTTAATTCCTTTTTTTAAAATAAAAATAAAAATATCATATTTATCCTTCGAAAATTAAAAATAACAAATTAACTTGGACCGTCTTAAATTATTACGACGTGTCAGAATTTGCGAACACATTTCAAAAGAGAGAATGAAGTTACAATTTAGATATCTTTTTATCTGTGAAGAAAAGAAAGAATGAATGTTATTTATTAGTTCGTGGATTAATAATGATTTGTTTCGAATTTTGGATTTTAATATTTGAAGTCCATAATCAGAAAACAAATCTCCACCACCACATTTCAAATTCATAATGAGAAAACAGAAATTAAAAAAATCAAGAATGAAATTACTCATCTTGAATTGAAATGATTGAGTTTGGTTTTGCAAGTCGTTCTTCGTTTTCCATTATCAAACTTCGCATCCTGAAATCTCTCATGACTTATTGAGACCTTCAATGAAAATAAATTATCATGAAATTATTAGAGAAAGCATAACGAAATGAAAATTTTGTGTGGTAATTACATCGAGCAGTTGCGAGCAAGGTGATCACTGACAGTAATTTTGGAAGCGTCGCGAGTCTTGGTACTTTTTTCCTTTTTCATCTCGTCGTCGAAAAGGTCGAAGTCATCATCGTCATCAGGGCCTTATTGTTAAATTAAGCAAAAATAAATTATATTCTGGTTAATAATTATCAAATTTAAGAAACTTAAATTATCAAATATAAAAATATTCTAATTAGCACAACCAGTCAACTGGAAAAAAAAGAAAAGAATGCAACAATACCTTGCAATAGGAGAAATGCGCCGAAACTCATCCATTCAGGGTTTCGTCGCTGTTGATGTGCTTGTTTTATTGCTGTTGTTCCTCACTTGCCGCAACGGAAGGCGCGTCGAACTCGTCTTCCACCATGGTTACTTCGCAAAAACACTCATTATTGTAAGAGTATGCTGATAATAATTGCTGAATTGATTTAATTACCTCGATGGAAGCGGGAATGTCAGCAAATAATCTACAATGTTTGTTTATCATGGAGCTATTTAACGATCAATACATATCTTCATGGTATAATTGACCTGAAATAATAACAAACATACAATTCAGTAATTGTACCAGATCAAATAGTGGTCAAAGCAAGACAAATTTTAATCCAAATCAACACATGCACTCCCAAAAGTATAAAATGAGCATATTAAACAGCAAAATACGTAAGAAAGAACACAACACAACAAAATGATGTAAGAAGTGGTCGAATCAGACCAAACATTGGCAAAATCAGCATGAATCGACCAAACTAACACATGCAATCATCAAAAGAGAAACACAGTAGCAAAAACAACCCAAACAAATGAGGAACGAAAAGAAAACAACGAAATTGCAACGCAAAAGGGGGAAAATTGCACCTCAGTACCTACTGCCGTCTCTTTGGGTGGGAAGGGGGCTGCATGGCGATTGACGATTGGCTTCATCCTCGTCCCGCGTAGCCAACGTTTGGCCGCTAGAGTCTGTCGACGCCGGCGTATCGCAGCTAGGGTTTCGTCGCGGCGGCTAGGGTTTCGTCCCGATTTTCTGGATCGCGAAAAATGAAAGAAGAGAGAGAGAAAGGGGTAATTGAAAGAGGCATGGAAATATTTTTGGTTAGACTCGGCTCACGTGGTCCATGTGATGTTAGCATTTTATGGCTCATGTGAACCGTGTCTATTCAAATTGTGACCGTACGATTTTGATCGAACGGCTCAGAATTAGGAGGTGACGTGGCTCAACCAGTGGCCAGCAAAAACAACCCAATTATTCTATCTATAATGTGGTTTTGGCCGGTTTATGAAGGTCGTAAATTATCTGGCGGTACGGACCGTACCGGTCCTGATGCCTATGAGGTACATATATATTTCTGTTCTTTCCTTTTTTGAGTATTTTCTTATAAATTGGAAATATATATATTATGATATAATTTGTGTTTTGTTGCGATTTATAGTTGGGGCTTTCAATTCGAGCATCGAAATAACAAAAGTTGCAATTACGACCCTCCTTACGAGTGGCAGGTTTATAGCCTTACAGGTATGCTCAATAAATTAAGTTACATTTTTTGGTCTTCGCGATCTCCTCCCTCCTCGTGTTATGTCTTTCAAACAACAATATAAATTAAATTACAAGTTTATTTTCCATTTTATCCATTTAATTTAGAATTTCAAATTTCAAATCAGAACTTAATTTCATTTCTTGAGAAATAATGAATTCAGATAAATCATGTAGTAGAACACTCAAGGCGAACACAAATCCATAGTTTCTTTAGCATAATGGAGAATCTTAAATAACGACCGAAGCGAAGCCCTTTATTACAGAGTAATTAATCCTTCATTTCTTTTGCATATTATTAAACAATCTCAACTTTCTTTGTCTTTTCATTTTTTTGGTTCAAGTTGGAAACTCTCAACTTTGTTTGTGTTTTTTTTTTTATAAAAACTTTAATTTCTCGAATTCCTGGCAAGTAGTAACACTTAATTTTGGAAGATTATTAAATGCGAATATTATTCATATATCATATGGGATTGTAAAATGGTTTTTGTTCAACATATATTTTAGATATGAGTACGTTTTGGTACATATATATGCAGTGATTTTGTTTACAAAGCTTAAAAATTGACTCGTCCATGTGCATGTGCGTGAGGATTTTACTAGTTCAAGGATAAATCTCAATGATTGATCGAATTCCAAGAGTAGGAGTAATCTTGTAGGAACCAAACCCTGCTTGCTTGAATATATTCCACCATTCCTTCTCATCTCGCTCGATACCATTCATGGATGTCATCATTAAAATATCAAACAAGACCTGCGGCTCTGTGAATGTTGGATCCGGAAGTACACCAACGACAGTATCCAAGATGATGACCTTACCTCCTTCTCGCAGAGAAATCGCATCTTTGCATCGTGCTAGTATCTTTATGCATTTTTCATCGTCCCAATTATGAAGAATCCACTAAAAATTAGCAAAATATCAATTTTTAGTAATTAATATTGGATCGATTCAATTTCACGTGTAAAATATAATAAAACTTACCCTACACCCCTCTCACAACTATTATAAATACGAAAAATACACTGGGTCCCCTATCCGACCCTAATACTTTTGTTGAGGTGGACAAACATAGTTGAGTTGATTAACACTTGAATTAAAAGTTAATTGACACGTTTAATCGACACGTCAATTCATTTTAATATGTTATTATGACTACATGTTGATTGACATGTCAATTCAATTAAACGATTAATTAATCTGTTAATTCTTTCAATTAAGAATCCTAATCAATCGAACTAAATATCTTTGTCTACCTCGTACAAGAGTGTTTGGGTTATTAACCCCTTATAAATACGACACACAATTAATGTATGGAATATCATGAGTACCCTGAAATATAAATATATAAATATACTTGATATATTTTCATTTTTTAAGGTTATACAATATACTTTTTAGTATTTGTTTTAGTACATATGATATCATTCCTAGAATCATATTTAGTTATTGTTACCTTTAGCAGTACTGTATCTGCTTGGGGAATACAGTCGAACATGTCTCCTGAAACAAACTTCACAATACCATCATCCAAAACTTGATCTACAACATGAGGCAGCTCCAAAACAGTGCAGTTTATATGGGGAAAAGCCTTAGTAATTGCCTTGGCAGCATAGCCAATTCCACCTGCCACATCAACCAGAGATGTTATCCCTCGAAATACTTCGCTGTGTTTTCTTAAAATAATGTCCATCAAGAAGGAAGAATCACTCGCCATGCCGTCGTTAAATAGTTTGTTGAATTTGGAGTCTCGGCTTGACATTTCAAATACGCTGCAACCATTAACCATGTGGAAGCAGTCCAGCTCATCCTGCTTGAACCAGTCACTTAAACTCATATTTTGACTTACACACATGGAGCTCAGCGTGAGCCGTGCAAAAGCAGACAAGCTTGGTGGACTGGCTCGGTCGAAAAGAAGGGAAGAGACGGGTGTGAGGTCATAAACCGCCTCTTTGTCTTCGATGCCATTTTGCATGGTGAAAATGCCAGAATGAGTTAGAACGCGCAGAAGACGAGACAAGTGATTTTTTTTGCTTGCAGGAAGTGAGAGGTAGGAGTGTAACTCTGTAAGGGTCATGGGTTGTCCATGGTTGTGAATGGCGTCGGGAATGCCAAGCTCGATTGCACATTTCAGAGTCAAGGATTTGATGTAACTGAAGATTTGGATCCATAACTCGGCCTGAGCATGCAGTAGCAGGTCATCGCTAACAGTGCTTTTGTTGGTTTCCATTGATTTTTCTTTGTTTGCTTGATGTTTTTGTATCAATGAATGAGATGATTTGCTTCTGGTTTAATAGACGAGGCACGTGGTCACTAAGGTCAGGCATGTCACGTGCCAAATATGAGATGGGAAATGTTACGGTGTCCACGACTCACACTCTACCATCCTTGATGTATCAATATGAACTTTGGTTAATTCGAGCGAGAGTAGAGTAATTATCGTCCAATTAATGATTAATTGCAGGGCCGGCCCGGGGTTTTGAAATACCCGAAGCCAAATTGAAAATTGGACTCCCAAATTCATTAACATACTCAAAAATATCAAATATAAAATTCAAAAAATATTACATTAATTTTATCCTTAAAAATGTCAAAATACATAATTCCAAAATAACATACTATTAAAAAAAATCTCACTTAAACATTAATCTTCTCACATTTTTCGAAGCGAAAGTATTAATAACATGAGTATAATCTATTTCTTCTATTAAATCACTTTCAATTGATAACAAAGTCAATCCATTTAACCTTTCTTGTGACATTGCGGATCGAAGATAAGTTTTAATTAATTTTAATTTTGAGAAACTTCTTTCTCCCGAGACAACCGTAACCGGTATCGTCAAAAACACTCTATAAGCAATCCAACAATTTGGAAAAGTAACTAGCCATATTTTCCAAACAATTAAGAACCTCAATTGGCTTCTTTACATCTTTAGGCAATACATTTTCCAAAAATTTCAACTCCGAATACAAATAACTTCCATCCACATCGGAAATTCCATTATGTTTCAAAATTTCTTCTAGATTAATACAATGACTCTTTAAACATTCGTCATTTGAACGCGATTTTTTCAAATCAAACAAAAATCCAAAATTCAATTTCAACACAATCTAAACCCTAATCGATTTAAAATCACATCAATTTAGAACTCGATTTACAGAAGTCAGTTGAAAAATTCAATTGAAAACCCTAATCGATTGTAAACCCTCATCGATTTACACAATCTAAACAATATCAACAATCAATTTACAGAAGTAAGAAGTCACATCAATGTAAACCCTAATCGATTTATTCCAAAATTCAATTGAAAAATTAACTAAGAGAGAGAGAGAGAAAATATACATAGATAGAGAACACGCAATCAAGCAAACGCCGTCCAGAAATTCAGTTGAAAACGCAGTCCAGAAAACGCCCACCAGAAATTCAGTCAAGCAATTCCGCAGCCCACCAGAGAAAACGCTGTCCAGATAGAGCCGCAGCAAAACCCGAGAGATTCAGTCAAGCAATTCAGCAGAAATTCGAAGAAAACCCCACAAACTCGAAGAAAATGGCACACACTCGAAGAAAATCGTTGAAATTCGAAAATAACCACAGAAACTCACAGAAACTCGAAGAAAGCATCACCAAATCGTCGCCAAATCGTCGCCAAACCGCAGAAAAACGAAGCCGCTCGAATCGCCAAACCCTAGATCGAATCGCTTGCTCGAATCGTCGCCAGAGAGAGAGAGAGAGAGAGAGAAGAGGGGTCGGGTCTGATGTTTAGCTGTGCGGGTCTGGATGAGCGGGTTTGGGTTTGAGTTTGGGTTTGGACCCGGATTCCATGTATATACCTATATACTAAAAAAAAAAAAAAATTGGATCCCCAAAAAAAATGGACCCGAGCCCATGCTTCTTGGGCTTTACACATGGGCCGGCCCTGATTAATTGACACGTCAATTCAATTCAATATGTTAATCTTAATACTTGTTAATTAATATTTCAATTCAATTAAACGATAAATTAACTATTAATTGGAGTGCTAACTGTTCCAAATTAATCATTCTCGATGATTGACGCATCATATATATATATATATATATATATATATATATATAGAGAGAGAGAGAGAGAGAGAGAGAGAGAGAGAGAGAGAGAGAGAGAGAGAGAGAGAGAGGGGCTAACATATTTAATTAAGTACCAAAGATTTGGTGCTTAATGTTTTTTAATCATTGAATTTGCATTGAGATTTAGGTATTTAATAATGTGCACAAAATTTTATGATCATCACGAAAAAACACAAATCTCAATGCAAATTCAATGATTAAAAAACATTAAGTACCAAATCATTGGTACTTAATTAAGTAGATTAGTCTCGCTCATATATATATATATATATATATATATATATATATATATATATATGTATATAACGGATAAGATACTCAATTAGGTATCATGAGTTTGATACTTAGAATTTTTTGACCATTAGAATTGATTTGAGATTTGTGTTTTTTGATGATATTTATACTTATAATTAATGATTTCCATAAATGTTTTTGCTCATCATTAAATGCACAAATATCAAAACAAATCTAATGTTTAAAAAGTCCTAAGTATCAAACTCATGATACTTAATTAAGTATCTTAGCCATCCTCATATATATATATATATATATATATATATATATATATATATATATATATATATATATATATATATATATATATATATATATATATATATATATATATATATATCAGTGTTTTAAATTGCGGCGATATTGCTGCGATATTGCGGATATTGCGGGCTGAGATTTAGAATCACTATATCGCAATGAAATATTGCGAAAATATCGTTTTTTGAGAAATTGCGGATATTGCGGCGAAATATCGGTAATATTGCGGCCATATCGGTTAAATATTGCGGATAATATTCAAATCGTTGTAATTTTCTCATCCTTCCACCAAATTACATGAAATTTATATCGAAATCGCTCGTCTCGACGAGAGGAATGCAATGATGGGCTTGAATTTGTAAAATTTTGTCTTATATCCTGAATTAAACACAAAATACACATTAAAGTAATTTTATCGAGAATTATTTAATATAAATATTATAACACAAATTTAGTGATTATTTAATACTTAGTTTCCATATTTTATTATCAAAATATTTGATAAAATATGCTCATAACATATATAACTTCTAAAATGTGTTATTTTCATCTATAAATGTATGAATTTAGTAATTTTCATTGTATTTCATTGATGTTTCAATTTAAAATTTGAGTTATAGTGTTTTCATATTTTTAGAATGTCGACAAAAAATTCTTCAACAAAATACCATTCCAAAGATCTCGTATAATTGTCATTTTAATAGAAATTTTATGATCAACTTTTATTTACACTAAAAAGGTTCCTGGACAATCAACTTTTTTATTCTTTTTAGAAGAAAATTATGAAGAAAATTTTACGATATTAATGGCGATAAAAAATATTGTGAAAAATATATTTAAACAAACTATTATTTTTACATAATTTAATATCGCAACGACTGTCCGCAATAAGGTTATTGCGCCGCAATTGCGCCCGCAAACGCAATCCGCTGCAAAAAAGACCGGACCGCAATGGACCGCAATATCAGAATTAAAATCATTGATATATATATATCATGAGAATTTTTAAATTAAAATCTTGATTTTGATTTGTAGTATCACAATTGAATAAATCGTGGAAATAAATATTATTTTAGCAATAATTTTTTTAAACCTTTTTGTACAAATAAGTTGAAAAAACTGAAAATAATCATCAATTTTTCTTTTATCAATTACGTATTAATCATGGAAATAAATATTATTTTAGTAACAATTATTATAAGATATTTTTCAACAATTATTGTTTTTTTATATTTTTATATATAATATTTTAATAGATATGTATTATTTATTATATTATTTGGATTTGTAAAATAAAATTATGGGGGTATAATGATTATTTTTAAAAACATTACAAAAAGTTAGATGGTTTTTGAGGGAATCTAAAAGGTTTAGGAGATTTTTAAAAGAAACAAAATATATACTATATAGAGATTTTGTAGGAATATAAAAAATTAGAGAATTTACTTAATTCCCTGGGTTTTGAAAAATTCTCTTTACTAGGAGATTACCCGCGCTTCGCGGCGGTTTTGTCTCATTTGATTTACCGTGCACATAATATATAGTTATGATTTTTCGGGATCAAATATAAGACTTTATAAAATTAAATATCATATCTATTAAGGAAGTTTGATTATGACAAAATTATTATATTATTTTTGAATATGACACATTGTGAAATATATATTTAGTATTTTAATACAACATATACAAAAAAAAAATATCACTATAAAATAATAAAACAACATGTGTGGACATAAACAAAATCAAAACCATATCATATTCTAAATTTTCATATCTAAAATTAAGAATAATAACATTGCAAAAGTTTAATAAAATTATTTGTGTCTTATAATTTTTATGTTTCATGTTTATTATTGAAAAATATTATATAAGTTAAAGAAATTATTTGTGTTTAGTAAATAAATTTATTTCATTATGTTTTTTAGATATTAACATGAAACTGTTTTATAATTGTTTGAAAAATAACAATAATTATTAGGATGTGCAATTTTTTTCAATCACATATTTAAAAATAATAATGATTAGGATTATAAGTTATTGATGTAATTATATTCTTTTATTTTTTTTTGCATAATTGTTTTCATAATTTTCTGTTAGAGAAAAGTATTGAATATATGATAATAACATACTTAGTAGTATGTGAAATTTTTATCAATTATAGTTTCAAAAATAATTATTATTAGGCTCACAAGTCATTAATGTAATTATAATTATTTTTTTATATTTTTTTACATAATTGTTTTCATAATTTTAAGTTAGAGAAAAATATTAAATATATAATAATATGGATCTCAAAATAAATTATATTATGAAAATACTAACAATATTTGATGTATTTATGATATTATATATTAATTTATTAATGTTAGATATTTAAACTCTTCACATTCTATTTGTATTCAAAATTGTGCAAAAATTTAAAATCAAATACAATTGGTTCAACATGAACCTAATAAATAATATTTTGACACGTCATCAGTGTAAGGTGATGTGGCCTTCTAAAATTGTTTAAAAGTATGTGTAAAATAAGGGACACATAAATATCTACAAATAAAACATAATCACACAAAATCAAAAAATAATCTATGGTTCATATATTGCCACACATCATAATCTAATGGTTGAAATAATTGTGATGACATGGCATGAGTTGCGATGATGTGGCACGAGAAAATTGCATAAAGATGACTCCAAAATAAGGGGTTGGTAATTAGAATATATGCAAGACCTAATTAGACCAGTCTTTGTTTGACTAATCGATCTTTCATTAGCAGCCTTGGCTTTCCAAGGGGTTATGCATTCATTACAAAACTTTGACCCATGTGAACCTGAGGAAGCCTTGATTTTCAATAATAGGTAAGTATGTGGTTGTGATCCTCTTACATGCCTCAGTTATACCAGTCTTATTTGACTTGATCGATCTTGCATTAGCAGCCTAGGCCATCCGTTAGAAAACTCTTAACCTGTATGGTCCTGTGGAAGTCGTGATTTTCCATAATAGGTAAGAAGTGTTGTGATCCTTCTATATGCCCCAGTTAGACCCGTCTTTGTTTGACTAATTGATCGTGCATTAGCAGCCTTGGACTTCCATGGGCCATGCATTAGAATTCACTAGCGATGTGCCCGCGCAATTGCGCGTGCTTGTTTTTTTTTGAATTTTTTTGTGTTGTGTCCGCGCAATTGCGCGTGCTTGTTTTTTTTTGAATTTTTTTGTGTTGCAGTATTATTAATTGGTAGTGTGTATTTTGTGCACGTATGAAGCGAAAATTATTTTGAATGACAGTAAAAAACAATTGTGCGGCATTGCGGGGTCCCTAAGGTCCGAGAAATTGTGTGATACTAAATCGAGGAATATGCACGACTAACTTGTATACAAAAATAATCGGTCTTTATCAACAAAAAAATTACCATATGAGATAACGAAGTTTCAAAGTCTTTATAAAAAGAGATAACATAGATAGTGCATTAAAACGATTTTTTTTTGGTAAAATCGGTTTAATCGTTATTCCAAAAATAATTTTGAATAATAAAGAAATTGTAATATTCACAACAATATAAAGTTGTAATTAACACAATTATTAAGAAAATATGCAATAAGATGCATTAAAAAAACAAAAAAATTTATTTGGCAATAAAAGATGCACCATACGATGTGTTTGCCTCAAAAAATTCTTTTATTTTTTTTATACATCATCGGTAGAGCTGGAAAAATATGATCCGACCCGAAAAATGACCCGACCCATCGTAACCCGAACCCGATCCGAACCGAAAAATGTTGAAAAATCAACGACCTGAATCCGAATCCGAAACTGAACCAAAACCAAATGACCCGAATCCGAAATGAAACCGAAACCGAATGACTCGAATCCGAAATCGACCCAAAACCGAATGATCCGAAACCCGAATGATTCGAAACCCGAAATAATCCGAAACCCGAATGATCCGAAACTGATGACCCGAATGACCTGAAACTCACGATTCGAATGACCCGAAATTTAATATATTATTGCTAAAATCAATATAATTTTGCTAAAATCGAAACGATCCGAAAGCCGAAACAATTCGGAACAGCATGACTCGAAAACCGAAACGATTCGAATCCGAATGACCCGCAACCCGAACGACCCACGATCCGAATGACCCGATGACCCGAACGACCCGCAATCCAAAACGATCCGAACCCGACTCGATCCGCAATCCAAAACGATCCGAATCCGAAAGGATCCGATCCCGAAAGGATCCGATCCGAACACGACTCGACCCGTCCGATTGCCTCCTCTAATCATCGACAAAATCAGACTTGATTAACACCAATTTATTTTGATTTTGTTAATATTAATATATGTCAATTCACATGTCAAATCAAATCCTAAGTTATATGTTGGTTCAAATTTCCTGATAGTTTGATTATTTCAAAACATTGTCATTACTAACGTATACATCCAGAAAAGTGCAGGATAACATAGGTACGATACGAAGATGAAGGAGGGCTCGTGAAGTATCAAGATGAACAAGACAAGAAGAACACAAGGAAGGCCATTGGAATACATCAAGAATCAAGATGTTGAAGCCTTCCGTGAGTGGGATGCGCCACAAATAAACCATAGGTAGAAACCTAGTAGATCTCAAGTAAAATCATGTTCAAAATAACAAAGAGTTCAATCAAGCATGAAGTGCGTTCTGAACGAACTCAAAGTCCGTTCAGAACGGACTTGCCACATATCAAAATATTATCTCTTGATAAGAACCAAAACTGTCACAGGATTGTGTGCATTCGAACGAACAAACATGTCCGTTCGAACGGACATTTAGAATCCGTTCACCCACCATTTAAGTGCGTTGAACGGACAATCCTTTCTGTGAACACAAAATGAAATGTATAATTGAGTCCGTTATGAACGGACTTTGTCCGTTCGAATGGACCCACAAATGTACTTGCACGTTATTTTGAAACGGCTAGTACAAACTGCAAGTGCGTTCGGAACGAACATTGTGCGTTCGAACGCACTGGCAGTTTTCTGAAGGAATTCTATAGAGAGTATAAATAGAATCCTTCTAGGGCTTCTCTCTCTCACTTCTCAACTTTCAAACTTTCAAAACCAAAAGAGAGAAACCCTAAGCTTTGATTATCCATATCCATTGATAGCTTGAGAAACCCTCTTTAGATCGTTGATCTACTTTCGAAATCCTCCACTAATCGTATCCCACTCACGTGACCGATCACGTTGTAGCTCGATTAGTGAAAATTTGTAATAGGCTAGTCCAACAAATTGTAAAGAGCCTAAGCTATAGATCGATAGAAAGCGTGTAAATCGATCTAGGCGACACCTTGTAATCGAGTGAGTTGGAAGTCAATCGAAAGCCAAAAAGAGGCACAAGGCATTCCCGGAGACGTAGGTACTCGCAAATAATTGAGTCGGTCAATTAAGTGAGTAAAGGGTGAGTTAAAGCTACATAGCAACCACCTACCGAACTTCGTAAACAAACATCTTGTGTTCAAGTGTTAGTACGGTATCATATCATTTATTTAAATTATTATTAATTCCGCATAGTAAACTAGGTAATTAGATAAAGTAATTGTGCGGTAAATTACCTAGATTACCCCCCTTAAGGTTAAACTTAACCAACAATTGGTATCAGAGCAAGGTACTAACCATCTCCTATAGTATTAGGGATAACTTGTACTTAAACGATCAAATGGCCAAACTTAACCCAATTATACAAAATTCATCTACAAATCCGATAAATACCGTCCCCAAATCAAACATCTCAAACCTCATCAACAAGTCATGTTGGACGCTCCATCCCGAAAATTCCCATTGGTCCAAAAGGGATGATGACCAAACAAATCGGGAAAGGCGAGAACCTCGACACGAAAAGAGACACGAGGACAAGGGTCAAGAAGATCGCCAAAAATTCAAAGGTAAGGAATACAAAACGAACAAGGCTCACAAAGCAAAGGTTAATTATAGGTTGGGAGAAACGGACGGATCAAGCTCATCATCCGACCCAGATGGTCCATCAAACCGACACAACGCAAACCTAGCCCTTATGGTAAGGATCGACTCTCCATCAATGAGCGCGGTGGAAGCGGCAATTCACTCTCTCCGAATTGAACGAGGTCCAATCCAGACATCTCACACACCCGTGGTCGTCGATGTCGAACACACATTCGCCAATGCAACACTAATGGCGGAATGCACTCCTTCGATGGATGATGTGGTAGAAAGAGCAATTCAAGCTATGCTCCTCCAACGAGCTTCAATACCGGAACCATGTGCACCGCACTCTCCGAGCATCACCTCTCACGCATCCTCATCTAGTTCACCACATCACCGAGGTAATGAGGTAATTCTCAACCCTATACTCCACTCAATTAGTCCAACCTCAAGTTCTTGTTCCTCACCAAAATTCAACACGAAACTCGAACTTGAATCATTCGATGCGAACCCGAAATCGACCCGAACCCGAATGACCCGAAACCCGAATGACCCGAATCCGAAATCGACCCGAACCCGAATGACCCGAAACTTAAACGATCTGGAATTCGAGATACTTGCAAATGCTCTGCATGAAATTTTTGTTTTTTTATATAATTTTCTTGTAATAATTGATATTAAATAAAGTATTCCAAAAAATAATATATCACATACTTTTTTGAATACTTGAATATATATTGTTGTTCTGTGACTAAATTTTGTTTCTGAATATATATTATATTTAGCTAAATTTTGTCTTTGTTACGTTGTTTCTGTGACTATCTGTTGTCTCCAAATATGTATTAATGTGACAAATGTCAGTCCTTGAATGTATTCTTTTGTAAATGATATTGATATCTAAATGGTTCTCTCTGTGACAAAATTTAATTCCTGAATATTGTACTACCGTGACGAGAATCTTTTAGTCCCTTAAAACAACATATATTATAATATTAATTAATAAAATATGAAAATAAAATTTTCGCCATTTAAATAAAACAAAAATATCTCCAGATACAAATTATCGTTTAATGTTAGCGACACTAACTCGAGTACTACAAAAATAACATACATGTAACATCTTCATAAAACAAAAGAAAAAACAATATTAAATTGTCATGTTCATCTTCATTAGGATCTTCTTCTCTATTCAAAAGCCCGATTTCGGTATTCTTGATGCAAATCTTGAAGTGCACTCGAGTCTATATACATCACAACTACATAAATAAAAAAAAGTACAATTACGAAAATATCTTTGTAATCCTGCAAAATAAAAATAAGATATGCGACATTTTATAAAATGAATGGACTAATTTGTAAATGTACCAAATTGGCAAGGCATGTAATTAATGATTTTGCATGATCAAATTCTTCTGGGGTATTAAATTTGGGTAGCCCTTACGGTATTTCTCCAATCTAAATATTAAAATCATTTGATTAAAATGAATTTCATTTTATATAATTTTCTGACCACAAAATGAAACATGGAAGAAATATTTTGATGGAGATGGTTTCTCGATTCCAACACAGTAACCTCGACAAAAGAATTGGAGAGTTCGAGCCGCACTGAATCAAGAATTAGGAAATTAGTGTTTGAGAATATAGAAAAAAACTGGCAAACTCGCACAGTATCAGAAAAGTAGCGAATCAAGAAAAATATAAATCAAACCTTGGATAACAAGCTTTTGAGCACTCTCGTTAGGTTCCATGACGCGATTTCAGGTTCCATGACGCGATTTCCTTGGAATTTCTTGCATCGTCTACGAAACCCATAACTTTGCAAATGTATCCCTGTAATTAAATTTAGTTGTACAAACCCATAACTTTGCAAATTTAATATACCTGCAATTACCTTGCCAAGGAGGGCTCGATTTAATTGAAAATATAATATACTTCCTCACAGTAATAAATCTGGTACTCGAAGAAGGAATTGACAATGACAGGTACATGGAAGGTGATCGATACATTGTTCCAAGTTGGCCACACTAACGTCGACTTATATTGATCCTACACAAAATTCAAAAAATATCATAAATGTTCTTATTGAAGTACGAGGAATATTTGGAGTGAGTATACTTGGAAATAGTCGGTGATGACAGAGTTGTTGCGAGCTAAATGGTTGAGCCTTTGATCATCCGCCATCTCAATATCAGGCTGTTTGCCAGTAATTGGATTTGAAATAGGCTTTTTTCACTCGTTTCAGGTCTTCGTGCAATCCATCCAATATCAGTAGCCGCCAATATCTGTAAAAACCAAACCCAAATTGACTTTGTAAAAATAAGAAACTAAGAAAGTGAATTTGTTATATTAATTAGTTCTAAGGCTAGAGCAATCAACCCATTTTTCTTCGGCATTGACAATCATACTATATGTGATCCTGTCTTTGATACAGAAGCATGGCTCCATCCTCTCAAGTTTGGCAGCAACACGAGCAACATATCGTTTTGTGACCTTGTTCAGATATACCAACGATCTGTTACCAATCAACTGCAGATCGATTTCAGAATATGTTTCCTGTCAAAAAAGAAAGTAAGCATTTCATCGAACATGTAGAGGCCTTGATTTATAAATTACTAAAGTGCCATTGCACATAGAAATTCACTTAACGCCAAATGAGGACAGCTTATGTGAGTTGTTATTGGTTTACATGAAACGTAAAATTAATAGTTTAATCAAAGATTGATTCATAAGAAAAGACTATCCAGTTGGATTCGAAATCAACAACCAAAATAACTCTTCAGACTAATGAGAGAGATAGAGATAGATTCCTTACACGATAGAAGCCACTTAAGTCAAGAAGCCGAGTGGTAAGACAAGCTCAGTTCCAATCTCAGAGAGAGAGAGAGAGAGAGAGAGAGAGAGAGAGAGAGAGAGAGAGAGACGGAGATCTTACTAGACCTCCGATCTGAGAGAGAACGCTCCGATATGAGGAGAAAATGTTCGTACCTCATAATCAACAGAAGAGAGAAACCTCGCTCCGATCTTACGATGCGGCTGGGGTTTAGTAAAAGGGAAACTTCGGACCTGTTCACAGAGAGAGAGAGAGAGAGAGAGAGAGGATAAGAGAGAAATAGAAAAAGAGAAATAAAAGGGCGGGGAGTCATGAGGCTAGGGTTCAGTATTTTTGTAAATTTTGGCGGCCTTTAAATTTGGGAAATTTTACTTTCCCTCCTTATTTCAGTATCACACAATTTAGTTACTTCATTAACACATTTAAAATCAATAAATAATAATTAGCAAGTCAGATAATTGAAAAACCTTACAATAATAATTTCAGCATCACAGATATTTTAACACATTTCAAATCATGCACCTACTTTATTCATGTATAGATATTTTAATATCAGAAATCCTAAGCATAATTTATATAAAAATAGCTTCAACTCTATTATTTTTATATCGTATTATATTTATATCATAACATATTATATAAAAATATTATAACACATTATATTTATATCATAATGTATTATATTTATATCATGACATATTATTTTTATATCGTATTATATTTATATCATAACATATTACATAAAAATAGATTCATTTTCTTCTTCTTTTTTTGCATGGGACATCTAATTATTTTTTCATTAAATTTAAAATGGAAATATTATCACATATCCCAATTGATATTCAATGTCATTCAAATAAATATGACATTTCAAATTTTTAATTATGGAATTTTTATTTATAATAAACATAAAATATTTAAATTAGGAAAAAATGTAATTAGGAAAAAAATGTATTGATTCAACAACAAAAAAATTTCGAAAAATAAATAATAATGAATGCATTTTTTTTAAAACCAAAAATAATCCATTTAAAAAAAAAATGAATCCATTATTTTTGAAAAATAGAATTAAATGAATTTTTTTTTCTTTTTTTTTTGCATGGGACATCTAATTATTTTTTCATTAAATTTAGAATGTAAATATTATCACATATATCCTAATTGATATTCAATGTCATTCAGATAAAGATGACATTCATCATATCACATGGACACATATTAAAAAATATATACATAGGACATTTCAAATTTTGAAATATGAAATATTTATTTATCATAAACATTAAATATTTAATTTATTGGATATATTCCTACTTCAATAGGATCTTGAACATCTTCTTCCGTTGTAACTTTTAAATATCCTAAATTATTTATTTGTAGAAATACTAATTATTTATTTCCTTTAGAAAACAATAACCTAAATTATTTTTTCATATTTGTAGAAATATGAACAAAAATTAATTAACTGAAAATCTTCCTTTTGATTTGGGAACTTGAGAAGTGTTCGAATCATGCATGTCTTAATTTTGAAAGTTAAATTAAAATCTCCCTTTTGAAAATCTCCCTTATGAAAAATTAATTAACTGAAAATTAATTAACAAAATTTAATTAACTGAAAAGTGAGAAATAATAAGAGAAGGGAAAGTAAGGAAATATTAAAAGTTAAACTAAAACAAATGAGAAATTAAAAGAGGAGGGAAAGTAACGAAATATTTTGGAGGGAAATAATTTTGGAGTTATTATATATTTTTTTATGTTAGGTATATTTGATATTTCTATGTATAATCTTAATTATAATATGTTTAATAACTATCATTAATATAATTTTAATATTATATATTCAAAATATTTAATAGATTTATGATATTTCAATGTATTTTTTTTTAATGACATTAATTGTCATAAAAAATATACTGTTTATTTTTCTCATAAAAAATAATTCCAAATATAAATTCAGTTTTTTGAAAAATCCGCTGTTTATTTATTAACCTGTAATCCGTACCCGAAAGAACAAAAATTGAAACGACCCAAAACCAATGACACGAAAATTGAAACGATTCGGAATCGAACGATTCGGAACCGATGACCCGAAAATCAGAACGATTCGGAACCGAACGACCTGAAAATCGAAACAATCAGGAATCGAATGACCCGAAACCGAAACGACCCGAAACCGAAAGACCCGAAAACCGAAACGACCCGGAACCGAACGACCCGAAAACCGAAACGACCCGAAACCGAACGACCCGAAAACCGAAACGACCCGGAACCGAATGACCCGAAAACCGAAATGACCCGGATCCGAACGACCCGAAACCCGAAACAACCCGAACCTGAACGATCCGAAACCCGAACGACCCGCGACCCGAATGACCCGATGACCCGAATGACCCGCAAACCGAAACGATCCGAACCCGAAATGACCCGACCCGCCCGATTGCCACCTCTAGTGAAATGCACTTTTATCTGCTTATTACAAAATAGCCTCTTTTCTTATCGATATTTTCGAAATATTACAAATGGCCTAAGGCCCGTTTACTCGTGAGGCGAGAGTCCAATAAACAATGAGAACCAACCCTATATTTGATGACCAAACTTATAAAAAAAAAACTATTATAATATATGACACGATTTCATTGTTTCACCTTTCGTTAGGAGCTATTTACTCATCCCTTATTTTACGTTTATTTTTGAGTCTCCTCAAGAATCCATATCATCATGTTTATCATGATTAATAATCATTAGATTGTGTGATGTAATTTCAACATATGTATTAATATTATATTTGATCATTTAAGACATGCATTTTGTATGATTATTTTTAAGTATTACTTTGAACCATTAAATGTAGTGATGTGTTTTATTCTCAATCATTTGTTTTATGTTAGATTTTTTGAAGATCATATTTTGTGTAGTCATTTATGTGTTATTATTTTACACAATGTTTTAACCATTCTTAGAAAGTCACATGATCATACATTAATGATGTGGCATTTTATTGCTGGTCAGAATCAAATTAAACCAAGTCTAATTAATTGTTTAATATTTTACATAAGATTACATGATCAAATGTGATTGTAATGGAATAAGAAAAATTTATATATGAAATGTTAATAATTTAATATGTATTATAAAACATACAACATATATTAGTATTATATTTAAAAATTTAATTTTACAAACTCATCAAATATATTCATTTTAATTTTCTCTTTTACTATGCCATCCATATTAGCATAGTTCATACATACATTTTTCATAATTTCAATTTGTAAAGATATTAGGTAAGAAAATAAAATACAAAAAAAATACATATTTACATAATAGATTTTTAAAAAAAATTATTTGCATAATAGATTTTTTAAGTATTATAATTTATTTTGGTAAAAATTATAACAATTTAATTTTATCTTTATTTTGAAATTCATATTATCATAATTCATACATACTGTTTTTCATAATTTCAATTTGTAAATATATTATGTAAGAAAAGACAATCCAAAAAACACATATTTACATAATAGTTTTTTAAGAATTTTATTTGCATAATAAATTTTTTAAGTATTACTATTTATTTTTGTAAAAATTATAACAATAAAAAACTCATATAATATTAAGTAGGTTGTATTTGTGTTTTAAACAAACAATTTTTTTCAAAAAATAATAGAATTAAAAGATAGTTTATCCATCTAAATAACTTCTTAAACTTATAAACACCTATCAAATTGTATTGTTATTTATAAAATGTAAAATAAAAAAATCATATGATATAAAATAAGTGTATTTATGTTTATTAAAAATTAAATTTATTATTATTCATTAAATTACTTCCACCATTAAGTTTTATATTATTTTATATTTTTCATTGAATTGTTAATCAATAAATATATTACTATTATATAATTAATAATGTGTTACTACATATGTTGTATGATTCATTATTTTAATATTATATGTTGTATGAAATATTGTGAACAATGATATAATATTTGTTGTTATGTTTTTTCGTAAAATTGTATTATATATTATTAAATAATAACACTAATATAATTATTATTATTTGATTAAAAATGAGATTTTTTGTTATTATAATATAAAATAATTGTATAAAATATCAATAATCATAGATAAATGAATTCAAATAACTTTATTGTAAGATGATATTATTAATATTATCATACAAATATATAATTTGTATTATGATGAAAAACATAATTTATATACTCGCGCTCGTATTGCGAGTATTCTCCTAGTTTGCATAAGAATTCACCTTCAAAATATGATACGTGGGGAATTATATCGTACACCCATCTTTTCTTATCATACACCTTTTTTCAACTGAACGGTCCAGATTAGAAGATTGCTATAATTCAAGGATCATTATTCAATTTTTTAATCTATATTTTTTTTACTATACATTAGGGGTGGGCAAATGGTTCGGTTTATTTGGGAACCGAACCGAACCGGTCGAATTCGGTTTAATCGGTTAGATTTGTCGGTTTATTTGGTTTGGTTCGGTTCAAAAATTGATATTATTCGGTTTATTCGGTTTGGTTCGGTTTTGGTGTTTTCAGAACCGATTAAACCGAACCGACCGAATTAATACTATTTTTCACTTTTTCTATTATATTTATTTAAAAATATTAAAATTAAATATTGTAAAATTTGAAATAAAGTAAGTATATTTTATATGATTTGTTTTTATATGATTTTTTCTAAATAACATTTGAATTTCAACATTATAAAACTTCTAATTCGGTTCAACCGAATAAACCAAATATGAAATTCGGTTTATTCGGTTCGGTTTTAAATCGGTTCAAATTTTATTCGGCTCGGTTCGGTTTAAATCTAGTTCGGTTCGGTTTAATTCGGTTTGCTCTTATTCTGTTCGGTTCGGTTCAACCGAATGCCCACCCCTCTATACATCATGTGAAAAGGGCAAATATGTAATTTTTCTACCTATTATTCAGCTCTCTCCGTATCTCTATAACCCTCCTCTCCATGGAGATCCGTCCCAATTAGGCAATTATTCTCTCTCTCTCTCTCTCTCTCTCTCTCTCTCTCTCTCTCTCTCTCTCTCGCGCGCGCGCCAATTAGGCAATTATTCTCTCTCTCTCTCACGCGCGCGCGCGCGCTCGCCCCGACCCGTTCCCTAATCCCTACCCTAATACATGCTCGGTTTCTCTTTCTCTCCGACCTCTCATTCTCTCTCCAAGTCGTTGCTTTTTTTCCTCTATCTAAGTCGTCGATTCTATTTTGCTCACTAAGTTGTTGCTTCTGGACGACCAAGGTCTACGGCATTGTGCTCGATTTCTCCTAGAGACTGAGTTTGTTCTAGTTCGTTAACATTTATTCTATATCTAAATATTTCTCCTTGAATTGAATTGTGCTCGATTCTAGTTCGTTAGCATTATATGTCTAAAAGTTCTCGTTGAGTGTAATTGTGACCAATCCTTCAACTGAATTGGAGAAATAAGTAAGAGAAGAAATGTCGACAAGCATACAATTTGTGGAGGTTAGTAATTATTATTCTTGATTTAATTATGTAATTAGGGTTAATTAAGTTGTAATTTCTTATTAGGGGAGGATTTGAATTGACCATTCGTTAGCATTATATTTTGCTCACTAAGTGTGTGTGTGTGTCTATATATATATATATAGAGTGCAACTAAAATACTTGTACAAGTATTCTTCATTTTGTACTTGTACATTATAAGCCCTAGGATCTATATCTAGATTCGTGCACTAATTTATATTACACGCTCCCGTTAATAGTCATTTCCGTCAACCTTTTCTTTTTCCTCCGTCAATAATTTTGAGCTCCGTCAAAGCAGGGCATGATCTTCTTCTTCCTCGTGTGCCTGCTTCTCTCTCGTCGTTCTTCTCGTCAAATTCTCGCTAAGGCAGCTCTCCCACACGCATCTCTCTGGTTCGCCTCTACGGTTGTCCCTCTCCGTTACCACTTCTCGAGCATGGATCAAGCTGTATGCTCTCTCTTGATCGATGTACATGTTAGGATGTCTTGATTTTCGGACTTTTGCTGGATTGGGGCTGGAAATTACCGATTCTAGTTGATTATTTTGTATTAGAGTCTAATTAGGGTGTTTTAGAGTCAGTGTCTTCGTGTTTTCAGCCTAATAGCATAAATTAAAGTGTATTTGATACTAATTACTAGTATTTTGTATGTATCGAGGGGATCCCAAACATGAGTCCAACTCGATAATTTCTGGGAGAAATCTAATGTGATGTCTGAGACTTCTCCAATATGAAATCAAGTTACCTTGGCTTCATGTTCTTCAGGTTATTTTCTTTCTTTTTTCCTTTAAATTTTATTTTTTCTGCAAATTTCTGCATTTAAATTTTAATTGTGCAATTCAAAGGAAATCTGATTCTAAATTGAGCTTTAATTAAGGCACGTGCATGATTGAGTTTTATTGATGCAAAATTTGGATAAACCAAGGCTCAATTACACAACGTGATCGTAATTGAGACTTGTAAGTTGTTTGTAACTAATACAGCATATGGGGAAACAATCTAATTTCGAGTTGTAGATAAAATTTATATACAAACCCTGAAAATTTTGAAATGGGAATGAGTTGAAAAATTATAAGAATAATGTTAGTCTTGGAAATATTGAATATTTATCATTTTTTAGGGGTATGCTTGAAAAACATATAATAATTTAGAAATATTGGATGTTTATCACTTTTGAGGGGTATGCATGAAAACTTTTCTTTTTTTTCAGGATTAAACTTGAATTTCGGAATTTTCCTTCTCATGTTGTATCTCAAAATTGTAGAAATGGCATGTAAAAGTTTCTCCCTTTTTGGGGGTATTAATGAAAAATTCCTCCCTTTGTGGAAACATTACCGGGCAATATTATACATTTTATACTTGAGGATAGTAACATTGTACAGGAAGATTATTGGAGTTAGTTATACATGATTTGAGGCTTAATTGCGCACTATTTTTCTCTTTTTTAATCGATGTATGTTTAATCCAGCTCTTTGTTCAGCTAATGAAGATTACGAAGATGATTGAAGATTTTTGATTTTTTTTTTAGACAAGTTTAGGGTTCGATTTGAGATGCGATATTAGGCTGCTTTACTTTTTAAATGTAATTTTAGACCATTTTTTCTCCTCTATTTTTTCTTTTTTTAGAAGTAATTTGTGAAAAAAAAGAGTTGTTGTAATATACAAGTTTGTGATTATAAGTTTCCTAGTTTTCATTTGATAAGTTTGTAAATGCAAATTGTTAATTTTGTTATCTCTATTTTGCAAAATGCAAGGTAAGAACCAAAGTTTGTACCAAGTACCAACTACCACTCAAATATAAATTTTTTTGTAAAGGATACGTGTAAGATACAGTCAAAAAGTTTTTAAATGACAAAATATGGTTATATGTAAAAATTACAAATAAGTTCAAAATAAATATAGATTCAACAAACTTTATAAAATAAAATTAGCAAAATTCAGACAAATTAACAAAATTCAAACAAATCAAACATAATTTATACATAAGCTCCAACTAAAATGTTGGAAATTAGCACTCGTCTAAAAAATTGTGAAAGGCCCCTTCTTTGTTTGTCCCGCACATTGCTTGCTTCATTTGCTACCTGAATGAAAAGAAAAAGAAAAGAAGGAAGTTACAAAAATTGAAGATCGAAATGCTTGAAATTCTTAAGTATTTTAATCCTCCTCCAATATTACTACAATTTGAGTAATAAAAATATAAATCAATAATTTTGGGGAACAATTGCAAAAATCCTCTGCATTAGCCTCATAGCCCCCTAATTTCTAATGTTATATGTTTGTTTTTTTTTGCAAATTTCTCTAATTTGAAAATCTTAATAAACCCTAATTAGCCTCCCTTCATCTCTATAAACCTAATTTCTAATATTTTATGGTTTTTTTGCTAACTTCTCTATTTTAAACCCGAACAAGCATGCAGCTCTAGTTCCATCAAAATTAGAATGAACAAACAAAAATTAGAGTCAATCCATCATTTTATTTCTAATAGTGAAATTGCACATAAAATCAGTCAATTTCTGACCCTAAAACAACATAGAAATCAGTTTCACATAAAACTAGTCAATACAAAGATGATGCGATATCAGTAGTTATAGATACTCAAATCAATACAATTTTAACTTAGATAAGAGATACAACTAATTATGCAAAGATCAACCATAATAAGCGTACACGTAGGAAGAGATGCTATCGAGTCAAACAAATAAGACTCAATTGAGTAATTATAAACTGTTTTGAGAAATCTAATATAACCCGGAAGGATCGACCGACGAGGAAGAGAAGGTATTGATTAATTGGACTATACTAGACCCTAAATAGAATATTATACACCATAATTAATGTTATTAGGCCGAAATCAACTAAAATCAGTAATTTGCAGACCCTAATTGAACTCTAGTACAGCTCAATCAACTAAAATCAGTGATTTTGCAGACTCGAATATACCCAATCCAGCAAAAGTACGAAAATCAACACATCCTAACCTGCACATCAATCGATCCAGAGAAGAGAGAGCATAAGGGTTTACCTATGCTCGAGAACTGCTAACGGAGAGAGATTCGTAGAGGCAAACCAGAGAGATGGCGAGGAGGATTTCTGCCGAGCTTAACGAGAAGAGAACTGAGAAGGAGACGAGCACGCGGGGGTTGAGGAAGAAGAAAATGTCCTGCTTTTTGACGGAGCCAAAGATGATTGACGGAGAAAACAAAACAGCTTGATGAAAGTGTCTATTAACGGGAGCGTGTAATGTAAAATCAGTGCACGAATCTAGATATGGATCTGAGGGTTTACAATGTACAAGTACAAAGTGAAGTTTACTTATACAAGCATTTTAGTTGCACTCTATCTATATCTATCTATATATATATATATATATATATATATATATGTGTGTGTGTGTGTGCGTGTGTGTGTGTTATGTCTTTTTGAATATATCATATGTACTATATACTTTTATGTATGTATAATATATTTTTTGGCAAAAAAATAATCTCTCTCTCTCTCTCAAACCCTCGCACACCCTAACCCGACCCCCTCTCTCTCTCTCTCTCTCTCTCTCTCTCTCTCGTGCGCGCGCGCGCAAGCTTGTCTTCTAGTTGCCTCTTCTTGAACAAGAAGATTATGGTGATGGTAAAGTTCTCCCATGGCGAGGCTCTTGTATAGATCGAAAAATGCTTCATGGCGATCAGAAACTGGAGACTTCATGGTGATCGGAACCTGTTTCCAGCAGGGATTTCAATTGGATATTGCACACAATGACCAAATTAGGCACAATTATTGCACACAATTGAGGTGTAATTTTATTAATTTCAGTCGAAGTTAACTAAAACCTTTATAAAAAATCTAATGTTGATTTCTTCTTCAGGAATATTTTTGTATGTTCGACATGGTTCTGAAGGATTGAGGTGTAATTTTGAGTTATTAGATAGTGAATTTGGCTTTAAGTTTGATTGTTATTTTTATTTTTTTATTATTTATTTCTACATTTTTTATGCAATAAGTTTGATTGTTACTTTTTTCATTTTGATTATTTATGTCTATATTTTTTATGCAATGATGTTGAACTTTCTTCATTTTAAGTGTTAGAAAGAATAGGTAGCTGTTTTTTTTTATCAAGTTAATGAATTCAAAAATCAAAATAGTGATCTCAAGCTTGTGATAAATTAGATAAATTTCCATTGATATTTTTGTTTTTACTTCCCACAAGCACAATCAATCAGAATATTCAATACAAGGTGTGAAGTCATAACATAACATAGTTAAGCTAGAGCATACTTCAAGATTTAAATTTATGCATTGAAACTTATTTACATCCATAAGTCCAGAACACACATATCTATTACTTGACAACTAAAACAAATAGTTAAGCTAGAACATCCTAAATAATTAACTGACATTCCCGGCCAATTCAAACTCAAACAAAATAAAACATTCCCGGCCAGTTTACTCTTCCTCTACTGCTCAGCCAGTTCGATTAACATTTATGAATCAATGGAAGTTTGTCCGACATGAAAAGAGACGTAACTACCCCTCTTTGATGGCCCAATATTTTTAAATCATGGCGAGTCAGCCAAGAGTATTATTTTCTGTGTTGCAATTCATCACAAATTAGGGAATGTTTTGGGTTATTTAATTGCAAAAACATCCATTATTATTCTTAAATTAATCAAATTGAACGATTAGGAACATATTTTAGAATGATCAAGGTATAGACTAATCCTAAACCTTAATTTTGAAAAATTGAAAAAAAAACAGGAAAATTCTGAACAAATTTCGATTACAAAACCATTACGCAAATTTCTTTATTATTGGTATCGGACTGGTACGGATCCAACACACACACACATACACACACACGCGCGCGCGCGCGCTCGCGACTCCCCAGCCCTAAACCCTAACTTTGACCCTAAGGCGCTAACCCTAAATTAACGTAATTAAACTCTAAATTAGCATAATTCCAAACACCCCCAGCCCCTAAACCCTTAAACCCTAATTTTGACTCTAAATTAACATAATTAACCCTACATTAACCCTAATTTGGATCCTAAACTCAAAATTTGGCCGAAATTAATCCTATTTACCATCAATTTGACTGACATTAACCCTAAATTTCACAAAAATCAGATCAAAACAAGAAAAATGACCTAATACCTTTCGTTTGATGAAGAATTGATTGTTTTTAGTGATCCATTTGATGAAAAAAGCAAAGGCTAATTCGATTTGGTGCTTCATGCTTGGCCGTCACTTTGTGAGTAGGGAGAAAGAGAGCGACAGCGGGAGAGAGAGAGAGAGCTCGCGACAGCGGGAGAGAGAGGGGGGGGGGGGGGGGGGAGGGTTAGGGTTAGGGTTTGTGAGGGTTTAAGAGAGACCGAGTTTTTTTAATTAATCATGGCCATGTCATTTTTCATTGTCATCATAAGAAAATAAAAATAAAAAATGCCACGTATTGTGTCACCTCATCAGTTAACTGATGGAAGGGACACAAGTGAACAAAATCAAGAGTTGATGAGGTAAAACGGAATAAATTAAAGTTTGGGAGGTAACTTGCACATTTTTGAAGAGTTGAAGGGGGCAAAAGTGAGTTTTTTTTTCATAATTTTAAAGATAGGAGTAACTTATGATTATTAACTCTTTGAAAAGGGGAGAAGATAATTAAAATGGTTTGGTAGTATTTTTTTTAAGTTTTGAAGCAATATCAATAAGATATATCAATGAGTCCATAACACAGTTATTTAAATGTTTTGATACAAAGAATTATGTGTTATGAGAAGTCCCGGTTCCGGTTTGAATGAAAAAGCGACTTCTCCCCTCCTGCTCGTCTTCTTTTTTTGTCTCCAAGAACAGACCACCATCTACGCCATATGTTCAAAAAATCTGACTAAATCAGATACATGCATATATTCACCTAACTAAATAGTCGCTTCCAAAAATCCATGGAGTGCAGACATGTAATAAATAAATAGTTGACGTTCTCGGTGCTCCGATAAATTTTATCCGCCCTCACTGAGCCCCCCAGCAACCCTCGTTCCACACTCAGCCCCCAGCAGCCGGCGTTCCTCAGTCAGCCTGCAGCTCTCGTTCCACACTCGTAAATGGTAATAAATTATGTTTCCTTTTTTTGCTGTCCTTAATTGTTGTTACTTTCAATTGATTTTCGTTTCTATTTTATAAATTTAGGATTTTGTGCTTGGATTAGGAGGCTAAGATTGGAGGTGTTGTGTGAGCCGTCGGGTTTTTGCGAGCTCTCTTTAGCTGGTATACGTTCTTTTCTTTGTTAAATTCTTATAGGATCATCATAAAAATCTCGATTATTTGTTCTGAAATTTGTGTTGGTGTTTTTTTTTGAAATCATTGTTTATTAAGATTAGGCTAAGATTAGGGTAGTTCGAGGCTATGATTTTTGGTTAAGGTAAAAATAGGCTATGACAGTTTTTACGTTTTTTTGTGCTGAATTTTTTTCGAATTGGCAAATTTTTTTTTTGCATTTAATCCATGTTTAAAATACCTTCTTCAAAAAAATTTAAATACATTTTTTTTGCAGTGTTATGTCATTTCTGTCTTAAAATAATGTTTAAAAAATCCCTGTGCAGAATCCCTGTTTAAAATCCCTTTTTTATTTAATTTATGTGCAATTTTATCACTGTTTAAAAATTTCTGTGCAATACTACACATCCCTGTTTAAAAATTCCTGTTTAAAAATTCCTATGCAATTTCTGTTTTTAAAATGATATTTAATCACTGTTTTTTATTCCTGATTCTATTATCTTTTTTTTCAAAAAAAAATGCAATTTCTGTTTGCAATAAATTATTTCCAATTTCTGTTTTTTAAATTTAATTCTTTTTGGGTTTTCAAAATATTTTTTTCTAATATTTTTATCTCTGTATTATTTTTTTATTGGCAGGTTTAGTTTTGGTTTTTTTTATTTCTGGTTCTCATTTTCTGGTTTTTATATTTAGAAATAAATAAGCTTATTAGTTTTCTTTTACAAATTATTGTGCTTTATCCACTGTTTGTTTGGCCCCCTTTTTTGCAAATTTATTAGTCTTTTATTCCTGTTTTTTTTGAAATATATTGTGGTTTAATTTATTGTTGTTATTATTTTAGTAAACTTATTAATTTAAGCAAGGACTAATTTGTGAATTGGTGTGGAATTCTGGACATAAGCAAGGCGAATTAATTAATTTGCTTTGGATCAAGGTTAATAATATTTCGATATTTATAATTTTTTTATCATTTATTATATATTTGAAATATTTGTAGTTTATATCTTAGTAGAAATATTAGTTTTAGGTTTAGGAATAAAGGGTTGTTTGGATGTTGTTTGGATGTAGTAGTATTTGTTGTGATTATTATATTTTATTAAAATATTCATATTATATTTTATTTGAAATATTTTGAATTATATTTTATTAAAAAATATTCATATTATATTTAAAAAAATTACAAATTAATTTTAAAAATAATATAATATTATAATATATATAATAATATATAACTATATTTCATTAATGATATTAATATTATATTTAAAATATTATAATTTAAAAAATTATGAATTGAAATTCTGTATTACGAAGTAATACATTTAAATATATTTCGGCATATGTATTAATTATTAAAATTAATATATTATAATATACATATTATTATGTTTTATTGTAAAAATTATAATTTAGGGACTTGTATGAAAAAATTATAAATATTTGTCTTTCATGTTAGGATTATACTGTTGTTTATGTAAACATGTGTAGGTTAATGCCGAGGTAAATATTTGTGTTTAATTTTTTTGATGACATTAAATGTTTACGTTAATATTTGTATGTATTTAATTTAGGATTTAGTGTATTTAAAAATTTAAAATTTAGCATTGTTGGAGGAAAATATGAAGAGGATTTGTGTGTTTCAATGCTTGAGGAGTTCAGACAACAAATGGAGGAGAAAAATTCTTAATATTTAATTAAATATTTAATTAAGATATATTTAACATATAATATATACGAAATATGTATTAATTAACATTTCATTAAATATTTAATTAAATAATATATTATATAAATATATAAATAATTTAAATAAATTAAATATATTTATTAATAATAATTGAATTTATTAATTAATAAAAATTAATATATTGAAAATTAATAAATTAAAATATTCCTTTTAGGGACGGGCCGCCGGAGATTTGCTGTTACGGGCCGTCAGAAATTCATGGCCGTCGGAAATGCTGAAATCAGCGACGGGCCATTGGAGAAATGTTGTATCAGCGACACCACTTATACCGACGGGCTATCAGCGACGGCTGCCCGTCGCTGATAGCATTTGCGACGGTTTTTGAAATCTTTAGCGACGATTTTTGCCGTCGCAGATGCTCAGGTTTGTTGTAGTGTCATAGGACAAAAATGCTTGTCGAATCGGGAATGTAGATATATGCTATGAGACATATATTGGATATGACCAAAAATACGAGACAATGACATGATTTAGTCATTATGGATGGACACGCAACGAGTAGGGTATTATGTTCTTCATACTTGAGGTGACCATTGATCGCTTTACGTGCGTGACACAATCTTTGATGTGATCTTCCGTTATCCGTAAAAAGGGGCCAAAAGGATCATTATTGGGTATTGTCCGAAACACGGTATTTGATGTGAGTCTCCAAGATAGGAATTGTTTTTCAGAAAGGATGTGATCTTCCGCCATCCGTTCGATGAGTTGATTAAGGAAAACTATGGTCATAGTCAATGTTATTAATAGTTAATTTCGATTGAAATTTGTTAAATCAATTCGGAATCGAGAAATAAGCGTAGTTAATCAAAATATAAGGATGGCTATTATTATGCCTTTTGATTAACGAATGTCGAAAACAAGAGAACGAATAACCACTATTCAAAGTTAGGCACAATGATCACAATCATTTTTCGATTTAACATGGGTAGTCATGATGCAGTGACTAGATCCCACTCATGGGCTTGTAATTCTATGGAAACAGCTTACTGCCATCGTTAACGAACCTACACGGTCACACAACGAGTCGTACTATGTCGGGCTTGATTTGTAAATTATGGCACATATGAAGTGCATAGCTTTAACGTATTTGATATGCGGGCTATATTATCTAATATCGTGTATATGTGATATACATGAGTACCTTTTAGTTAGACCTGAAACTGAGTGGGAGACTGAAGGAAATATAGTTTTGGATCAACCGTAAAAAAAGTACGTACAAGGACACATGAACATACACGTTCAAGAAAACGGATAAATACACAATAAGATTGTGCAGATTTTGGCTCAAGTGAAAGAAATACAGTTTCGACTCAACTGTAAAAGTGTACACAAGGATAAACGAACGTACGCGTTCGTGGGCATAACTTTCAGTTAATGAATCCAATTTGAATGGTTCAAATTGGGTTAGATAGATAATAAGATTATCTAGAACTTTCATGAAGAAATATATTTTATTTGAATGAATTATCAATGTCGTTTTAATGAAATGCCGAAAGGGTGCAACAGTTTGATATACAGTTAGTAAAAATGTTATAACTTTTTCATACGAACTCCAATTGGGCTAGGACAAATTGGGTTGGAAAGATATTAAGATTATCTGCAACTTTCGTGAAGGTTGAAAGTCTGTTAAAAGAATTTAACAATTTTGTTTTGACAGAATACTGAAAGGGTACATACAATTTTCTGTATGAAAAAATGTATATTGGATATACATACATTTTGGCCCATCCTAATCCTATGTAATATAAATAGGATGTTTCTCTCTCCTCCATTCAGTCCAATCAATCCAGATATTCATTCTATAAAAGAGAGACATCTTTCCTGAGAATGAAAGGGTGCGAAAAGAGAGAAACGAGAAAAACAGTTTTTTCGGTTTAGAGAATCAATTCGGTCAAGCAAGTTTACCGGTATATCATCTAGGCAGGTATACCCGTAACCGAGGTGCTACAACTCACGGTGGATACGAGTAGAGGAGCGACGGTTGTGGCTCTTCGATTGTGATCAAACCGAAGGAGCAAAACTGTCGGAGACGAAGCGGTGAAAGACGTGTGGGCGTGGGACGCGCGTTTTGTCACCAACGTGGCAAGGAGAAAGGAGGATAAACGATCAACCCTTCGAGTGTGATCAATTTCATGCCGGTAATGAACTATCCTTCTTTGCTTCGTACTCTCGAAGTCGAGGCGTGATCTCGGGATTTGGGAACCGGACCGGACCTTCATATCCGCTGCGCGGGTCCGGAGTCGGGATATTTCCCTTCATCAAGTACATAGTCCGTCGTGACGGACCGTATAGTGCGTCACGACGGAGCTAGTGTACATAATCTGCAACAGTTGCGGACTTAGCCAAATCTGAGCATACACAGTGATCTTTTCATGACGTACCACAAGGTGCGTCATGACGGACATGTCCGTCGTGAAGGACAGTATATCCGTCGTGATGGAAGTGTGCGTGAAATATCCAGGGGCAGTTTGGCATTGGTCCGTCGTGACGGACCTTATGGTGCGTCATGACGGACTATGGTTGAAAGCTGTTTTTGGTATACACGGGTTGGTATATCCAATATATACCTTATGAGTGTCTTTATTCTATGTCATATAAATATGATGATTCTTTCTCTTTTGGTTAGACTTATCATTTGAAAGCACACCATCAATAGTTGAAGGAGTGCGAAGAAAAAGAGAAAAAGTAGTTTTTTTCGAATAGAGAATCAAGCAAGTTCACCGGTGCATCGTCTAGGCAGTTGCACCCGCGACCGAGAACTACGACTCACGGTGGATATGGGTAGAGGAGCGCGCGATTTGTGGCTCTTAGTTGTGATCAAACCGGAGACACGTTTTGAGTCAACGAGACGGTGGGAGACGTGTGGGCGTGGGAAGCATGGCTAGTCACCAATGTGACAAAGGATAAAAGAAGGACGTACGTGATCAACCCGTCGTGCGTGATTAATTTCACGTCGGTAATCATATATCCTACTATGCATCGTGCCCTCGAAAAGATGGCGAGGTCTCGGATTCATATCTTGAAGTCGCCGACAGGATCCTCGGGATCGGATCGGATCGGGGGCGATGCAAATACCCAACATAAAGAACCCGAGTAAACTAACCATGTGGTCAAATAAAATTTGTTCATCAAGTGCCCTCTTAAAATTAAGGTATTTTATTTGGACAGCATCGCACAATAGGCTAAAGACAGTGGGCATACTAAGTAGAAAAGATGGCAACATATACTACATTACATACGAGAGCATATATGATGCTCCTGTATTTCCCCACTGACATGCCGATTGAATCATCATGTCGTCGGCTTGTTTGTGCAAGGAGCTGCTAGCTGTTCCAAAAAAAAAACACCCTACAATAACAGTTAATGCGAAGGGGAATTTTGTTGGATACAAATAACACGCCCCCCCCCCCCCCCCCCCGCGATTTCTCTCTCCTCCAGTAATTTATCTCTCTTCCCGTCGTTTCTCTCTCTTCCTTGCATTAACAGTTAATTCCTGGGCCGGCCCATATATATACCAAAACCCTAACACTCTCTCTCATCACCCCTCATTTGCAGCCGCCACACACACCTCACAGATACACCTCTCTCTCTTTCTCACTAAACTAGCACTATGCACACATTTCATACATGTTAATGGAGATTTTGATTTGTTTTGTTCGTTTTGTTGATATTTTTAATGATTTGTAGTTTGTTTTTTAAATTTTGTTGTTTTATGTGAGTTCTTGATATATTTTTGGTTCGATTAACAACAACAAATGTGTTTTTGGTTCGATTTTGTAGATATGTTTTTCATATTCGTTCTTTTTTTTGCAATTTTTTTTGTCAATAACAGATTTGTTTTCTTTTTAACAACAACAGATTTGTTTCTAATTTGTTTTGTACTTGATATTTTACTCGATTTTTTTCAACAGATTTATTTTTTACTCGATTTTTGTCAATTTGTTGTGGGCGATTTTTCGGATCTGTTTTTTTCAGATATGCTTTTATTAAAAAAACGAAATATTTTGTGTGTTTTTTAGGTTAGTTGATTAATGGATAATAATTGATTAATTGGGTGAAACATATTATTACTTGTTATTTTTGGCCTTGTTTCAATTCACTGTTATTTGATATTTTTTTTATTTGTTATTTTATTTGGAACATGTAATTACTTGTTAATTGGGGAAATTTGTATGCATTGTAATATATGGAATGAATGAATTTTTATGCCTTGTTTGAATTAACAGTTAATTTAGGTACCAAAAAATGTTATTTTGTGAGTTGTTAATTATGAATCATTTTGTGAGTTGTTTGAATTAACTGTTAATTGGTAGATGTTTTTGTTGGTATTAATTTCAGATTGTGTATTAACTATTAAATGGAATTGTTGTTAATTGGAATGTAATTGGATTTTATTGTTAATTATTGTTAGTAAAATCTGGTTTGATTGTTTGAATGAATAAAACAATTGATTAATACTAAACATTAACAATAATGAATTGAGTTATCAAAATACTACACATGTATTGCACATAACAATTACTGTTATTTGAACATGTTAATTACTGTTAATTACACATGTTATATACACATTAACAATTGATTAATTACTGTGGAGCAATAGAGTTAACTGAAATAGAGTAGGCTCTTATGTCCTACTTTTATTGAATATATATATATATATATAGGAAGGCTAAACTACTTAATTAAGTACCAACATTTTGGTACTTAATGCTTTTTCACCATTGGATTTTTATTGGGATTTGTGTTTTTCCATGATGATCATGAAAGTTTGTGCATATCATTAAATGCACAAATCTCAATGCAAATCCAATGGTGAAAAAACATTTAGTACCAAAATATTGGTACTTAATTAAGTAGTTTAGCCTCCCATATATATATTAGTTCAAACAAGTAAGAAAATATTTGTCCTAAAAATTAAAAAAACTACTCCTAAATATCTTGTATTTTTACCTATATGTCCTAATAATCCTTTATTACAATTCCCGAATTTCTACAAAACCAGGATTTTAAAATCCAGAATTTCAATTCAAGAATTTGTTAAAATCCGAACTCTTTGTCCGAATGACCATTTAACCTAGGTATAAATACCCATTTTTCCGCCCCCGCTTTCCCGTACTCTCTCTACTCCACTTCCATTAACCCCTTGCGGCTCCTTCTCCGTTGAAAATTTTCACTCTTCTTCTAACTTGATTTTTTTGGTTGACAACATTCCTAGAAGAGTTCCTTTTGCTGCTGAGATTTTGGAGATTTCTTAAGGCCTTAAAGTAGAATCCAGATCCTCTTTCTTTGGATCTCTGAATTTCCTGATTGTGAAGCTTAAATCGACACATCCGAAAGCACATCTGAGATTTGGCCCATAATCACTTGAAAGGTTAGATCATCATCTTCTTCGACTTTTTTCCTTCTCTTTAAGCATGCATTATCTTTCTTCTTCCGTCAGGTATGAGTTGAACCACCATATTTTGTCTTGGGTTCAGTAAAAGTATTTAGGGTAAACCCTGGAATTAGGTTTTCTCCTTCCACAATATTTGCAGTACTGCATGTACCATTACTGGTACCACTGTCGTAACTGGTACCAGTTCTGGTATAACTTCTCTCCTGTGCCGTCATTACCATGTCCATTTCCCTTTGCCTTGAATGTCCTGTGAAATTTAACTCATTCGTGTAGTATGAATTTTCATGTTAGTTTACTTCATTTGAATTGTAACTTGGATTTGTAATATCACTGTAATTTGAACTATCATCATCATTTGAGTCAATTGAACTGTCATATGAATTTGTATCTGCATCATTTGAGTTTGATCTTCCAATTTTATTGGCCATAATTAAATCATTTTTATTGTCCAAATGAATTTGTATCTGCATCATTTTTGAAGAATACTCTTATTAACTATAGTTTTTTACTATCTGAATTTAATCCTCTAACATTCCAGGATAATATTCTTATTTTTTTATAATTAATTAATATTAGTTTAATTTATATTGATGAGCAGTACTTGAGTACATTGCTCATCAACTAAATTGTTTATTGTGGCATTTAAATTATTTGTTAATTCTATTCCAGTAGATGTTAAAATATATATTATTTCATCTTTACTAATTATTTCTTTTTTATTTTCCAAATTAATTTCTTTCATTTCAATATTATTATTACTACTTTTTTGTCTTGTATTTCTTTCTTTATATTTAACAAGTTGAGCTTTTTCAACTGGAGATGAGTAATGACCACTTTGTTTAATTTGCAACCTAGCACTTCTTCTTTGTTCCTCAATTTTTAATGTTTTATTGTTTGTTTTAATTTTATTTGTTTTAATCTTTTCATTGTTTATTTGTATTGGAGACTCAATTTGATCCTTCCCTTTTTCCTGACAGGAACCCTTACCATTAAAGGTAATTTTTTTTTTATTATTATTATTTTCTCCTTTAAAATATTCATTAATTTTTTTCTGACTTTTAACAGAAAATCTTCACTTTTGAACTGGAGATGAGTGTACTAGTGATGAACTAGCAGGAACCTTGTTGAAGTTCAACTTGTCAGATCCTTGATATTGTAAGGGTTCCTTTTCTTCTATATCAATCTGATTAATAAAGTTTTTATCACTTGTTGGTGTTGAAGGCTCATCATTTATGAAGATGTGATTAGTTGTATGTTTATCATATATCTTGGGGTGATATATTATTAATTGTTGTGATTCACTACTATTATGTGTTGACCCATATGATATATTGTCACAAACAGAATTGATCACTGTTTGTGACTTGATTGGTTCTATTGGCACAATAGCTAGCCCCTTAGATGTAATTGTGATTACTATTGAGTTTGAAGGTGATAACACGTAAAATAGGTCGTTAAAATGTGTAATTTCAATCTTACGAGTTAATCAAAACAATTTATAACAAATACTAATCAAAGTGATAAGTATAGGTTCGTTCCAAGGAAATTTTGCGTATAATCAAAATTGCAATTCAAGAACTGTTTCTATTGGTCCAGAGGCTATAATATCTTGTCACAATCAATGTTTACTCTTCACAAATCTCTGGTCAAAATCTCACTTTCACACACACAAGTTTCGAATTTATAAAGATGTTTGATCACAAGGGTATTTTAGGCATTAAATGTTTTTCACAAAATTATAGATCACAAATTAAGATCTAAAATTTGGTACAAAGATTCACAATTTGCTACTGAGAGAGAGGACAAAAGAATTTCACAGTTTCGATATTTCAGTAAAAAGTAATAATCTAATTACAAATAAGCCCCTGGTGAGATCACGAAAAGGTCCAGAAAGTTTTTATTGAGAATCAGTTTTCAAAAAATTCATATCAAAACGAAATTTATCTCAAATAATTTGAATCAAAATTCTAAATCAAGAATACGATAAGATCTAAAATCTCAAGTGAATTTTGGAATTTAAACAGATACAGAATTGATTCAACAAGCAGGGAAAAATTGTCCAGATCTAAAGTTTTTATCAATTTTTCAATTTAGTCCTTAACAACATGATTTTGTAAAATCCACAACAAATAGAAAATTGCAGGAAATGGAATGATTCAAAATATGTATTAATCTACAGATCCAGATCTAAACAGTGATATTGAGTAGTGATTATTTCAAAGTGTTTTTCTATTTAAAATTGAATTTACAAAAAAGCACAGAAAATTGAGTATATCACAAAGAAAAAAATAGGAAAATTACGAAATAAAATCCACAAAAATTCTACAAATTGTATCTTATCATATATAACAGATCTACAATCAAAGTTTATTCAAATCTAATATTTTCCTAATTAAAACGCAACAATTGTAAAAGAGAGTACCGAAAAAGATGAGAATTGAGTCCAAGAAGAGATCTTGGAGAGGTCCTCGAGCCTTCACGCCTTGAGAGGAGGTGAGAGGAGGAGGAGAGAAACTTCGTATCCGGTTCGGAGAAAGTGGAGAGAGAGGAAAAGCTCCTCGGATCGGCCTCGAAAACCGTGCAAGACACGATTTCTTGGCAAAAGGGCTCAACGATGAGCAAGGGAGCTCGAGATGCTCTAACAATGGAGGGGGAAGAGGCTAAGACCTTACCTTCCCCCTAAAATGAAGTGGTTGACCAATGAGGACCAAGGGTAAAGAGAGAGAGTGGTCATGGGTACCTTTTATAGGAGATGGAGATTGCTACAGGACAGAGATCGAGTTGCAACTTGTATGGTCGGTTAGAGCTAGTTGCAACGAATCCAACGGTCCAAACCTTATCAAATTTGGACATCGGACGGCCGAGAAAACTCAAAAATACAATTACAAACTTTCTCCACGGATCCAGATTAAATCCTCTGAAAATCCTCTAAAATTCCGAAAATATCTGTGTTCTTCTGCGGTTTTAAGCTGAAATGGAGACTGCGGTTTTCGTAAATAGGTCTCTTTCACGCGGGACTGGAGGGTTCGGTCAATAATAAAATGGAGAAGAAGGTTGGCTGCATGGCTCCAAGGGAAGTGGTTTGAACTGCCTGGCGAGATCTTGTGTGGCGCGGGTTGTATGGTCCAGTGTGTAAGGCACAGAGTGATAGAGCGGCAGAGGTGTTTCAGCATGATTCACACGCTGTGAATTCCACAATGAATCCTGGTTATTAAACCTTTGACCAGTCAGACGCCCAGGATTTGCTGCACTATTTTCCGTGTGATCTTCGTGTTGCAACGCAGAGAATGAGTTTTGATCTACGTATGCGTCCATTCGTGTAATGAGTCACGCCCTTGACCCGTTTGGAATAAAAGCTCGATTTCTCTCTCATGCTTGCATCAAATATCATCATATGATATATCAAATCGATCGGCAAGACGAGACGGATCCATCTACAGTCGTGGTTTTTTCCAGATTCGGCACTTTTCACCTGAAATTAACACAAAAACATATATTAAAGTATTTTATCTCAATAAATTGGAATTATGAATATTACTTATACTTTAATCATGTTTAAGTATTTAAATTCTATATTTTGTGTACGTAAAAGGTGATGAAAAATCCCCTTATCAAATCTCCCCACACTTAAAACTTGTTTGGATTGTTTTGAATGTGTTTAACTGACCTTATATTATTTATGTGTTTTTTTATGTTTTTCCCCCCTCATCTTCCTTATTATGCTCTGTGATGACATCTGAGAGTTTATGTATATTTGTTGACGTGCTTGTAGTGGATATAATTTCTTTTATATTTAGAATGACTATTTGAGATGTGGGGAATTTTTGTATATTGTGAACAATTTACTGATAATTTATGTATATTTTTTTATGTTTTTCCCCCCTCATCTTCCCCACACTTAATAGGTTTTGGAATTTTTGTATATTGTGAACAATTTACTGATAATTTAAGATGAGATATAAAATCTGTTGGTATATATGATCCAACTGAGATTAGTGTGCCAATTGGTTCTGTGATTTTATTAAGATCAATTGGATTGCAAAGTTTTCTAGGTATTTCCTCTATAATTATATCTTTTGTATATATTGCATTTTGATTATTTTTGTTCAGATTAACTGTTATTTGATCATTTTCATTATTAAAATTGTTTAATTTGTGATTATCTTTGAAACTCAGGCTTTGTTTTTCATTAATGGACAAGTTTTTGTTAAGCAATCCAGCTTGTGAGTTGTTAGGTAATATCTCTTTTGCTCTATTTAAACTGGTATATCAGTTTTTCTGTATGTGCCTATGTTAAAACATCTCAAACATCTAATCGGTTCTCTACATTGAAATCTAACATGGGTAGTTGATAAGCATCTATAATATTTTCTTTGAATATTACTATTATTAGGTTTATTGAAATTTTTTGTTTTTCCAGATACTAATTCCCATTTATTTTCATGATTGAGGTTATTTTTCAGGGTTTGAGCAAAAGATTTAATCATTATTTAAAGAAGAATGAAGAAAACTTAGCTTATTTTGGAGAGCTTGAGTCTTTGTTTCACTCTGGATTAGCGTGCTTTTCGCCCTGAATTGCTTGCTGCTAGCTTGAATCTCTTGATGGCCTCTGATACAGTTCGACTCACACTTCCTCCTTCACTTTGATATTCTTGTTGTAATTGGTGGTTTGTAAAAAGAACTGAACTTTTAAGTACAATTTGCCCCATCAGATGAAGAGCTTTGGCCCTTTCAACAAGGGGCCTCTATACTTTTTTTCGTTATCTTTTTTGAGGGAGGAAGGCAATAGCCTTCACTCGTATATTTATAAAATGAAAGGAAAACAAGTACAGACATGGTCTATTACAATATTTTGATCTTAGCCCTGCCTAGATCTAGTGGAGAGAGAACACGAAAAGAAAAAAAGAAAAGAAACGCGCCGGTTGCGTTCTTTCAATAAATTCCAAGTCGTAGCCAGCCATAGTCCTCCCCATTTGTTGTTGTGGAGGTTATCTCCCCTTCTTCTATTTTTGAGAAGCTTCCTTATCAAGACATTAACTTTGCTTGAATTCAATTAGCTTTGAGTCAAGTGTTTCTTTAACTTCTTTAATAATCTTATGTGACTACTTTATCTCCCAGAGTAGTCACTGGAGTAGTCGTAGTCACTGTAGTAGTCGTAATCACCGGAGTAGGTCACCGGTTGTAGTTACTGGAGTAGTCGTAGTCGCTGGAGTCACCGGAGTAATCTCAAGAATCGCCCTCCTATTTTTATCATAGAGTTAAATATATACACATTAACATTTGATTAAATACTGTTGAGTACACATGCTAATTACGGATTAACAGTTTCATGTTACACATGTTAATTACAATAATGAATTGAGTTATCGAAATATTTTTTTGGCAATTAGAAAACTTAATATTGTTAATTATTGAAAATATATATACATTAATTAAGTTTTGAATATTTGACTATACCTTATTAACCAAGTTAATTACATTATATATTAGTTATCTTCTGAATTAATATTAATTGAATTATATAAGTTAAACATTTATAATAATTTTTAATTGTTAATTGTCAGTTGGAAATAATTCATGCTGTTAATAATGATTTTGTGAAATTTTGACTAAAATATTATGATATTAGTTAATTTAATTAGTTGATTAATTCATGGTTTAATGTAACTAACGGACTTTGAATTTTTTTAATTTTAAGTTAATTGTCAATTGGAAATAAATGTTAATTATTAATTAATTTTCGGTGAATTAATTAATTTCCAACAAAAAAATCTTCCTTTCAATCTTACTTTAAAAAATATAATTGAATTGAAGTAGCACTTTTCTTAATTATATTTAACACTTGTATTAATTAGCTAACACTTGTCTTAATTTTCATTGGTAGCTTTCTTAACAAGCTACCAATGGTACACTTGCATTAACAGAAATTTTCAATAGCTTTCTTAGGAAAAACCTACTTGGTACATCCCAAATAACATCATGACATAAGCATGATTTAATCATGAATGTCATGGGAAAATAAGAGGGTATACTATAATTATTCATTACATATTATGTAGCGTGCAAGAAAAAACAAGGGACCACCTATTAATGTAATGCCCATACACTAATGAAACATGGCGACTCGTGCAAAAACAAACCCAAGCTGGCCAAACTACACAAACGAACGGGTCACTTTTTGAATTTTGGAAGAACCAAATTGGATAACTTGCCAAAATCCAAAAGAAACAATGGGAAACATTGTGGATGGTAGTCATATGGCAAATATGAAATGAACGGAATGAAGAATATTCCAACAAAAATGTCTCTCTCAACAAAGGGTGGCGTCAAGGGTAATAGAAGAGGCTAACAGTTGGAGTACCTTCGGCAATGACGGAGAACACAACTATAGCCTACAATGTTTTTAGTTAAACAACTAACTTACACATGTAATTAACCACCTTTTATTTAATACATCTCCAAGGTACAGCATTTACGCTATCCTTATTTTATTTTTTTTAAATTGTGTAACTACTAAATTTCTTGAAGATTATTAAATAATTGTTTGTTCAATACGCATAACGATAATCGAAGTTAACAATAATTCAATAGACAATTGCACTAGCTAAATATCACAAGGCCAATAATAGAAAAGAAGGAACAATTTAACGAAACCGGAAAACTTTATTATACAAGAAATAGAGAGATTACAAGTATTTGTTGATTGATGAAAATAACATATAACACGTCTCCATAATTATATGATACATAGTTCATTTATAATATATTATATGCATCATATTAAACACTCATATTATATGTTCACAAATATCTAAGTAGATAATTCGTAAACATTACTTTTCCCAAAATAAACATGATTCGTCACTAGATTAAACATTCATATGTCACTAGATGCAATATTTCACATCTAAATACATAATTAATATAAAATGTAATCTTATTATTGTAACAAAATATAGTGACATTGTTTACAAAGCTTAAAAAGGACTTGATCATGTCCGCGAGGATGGGGAGTTCTATCATACACAGGGGCGAAACTAGAATCACTTTATGAGGGGGGCCGAGAGAAAACCTATCATTTTTGTAGGATTACAATTCATCGGCAAAAAAATTTAATTTTGAGAAAATATTAAATATTATTGTGATTTCATAAATTAGCGAACATAATAACTAAAATCAATACAAAAAAATATGATCGGTAAGGTTTCTTTTATAATTTGAATAATAAAATTAACTAATTATTACTGCATTATTGCTCATATGTCATCAAATAGTTATGACTGTTATACTCTCTGTATTTCCTCATATGTCAACAATACAACATTCGAAATAAAATCTAATTCAAACCTAGCGGACTTTGCAATAAATCATCGTGACATTTTTTATTGTCGTAAAATCACGTTTCCTAGTTGCCATCGAAATCGAGGGAGCTTAAATAAGATGTAAAAGCTTATCACAAAAAGAAAATGCTCGAGCCAATTTTCACAAGTGGTTGACATGATTCAAATATTGTAGACAAACCACACAATTCAGGATTATTCGTTAAATTGAAACGAATTTTTTTATTGTGGGGGTTAAATTAGGGAACAAAATGATATATCCAAATGAATATATTTTATTGAGACAATAAGAAAGAAATATAGAAATTTGAGCTTTGTTTTTTATTTAATGATGTTTAACTTTAACTTTAGTTTCTATTGTGATTAAAACTCACATGACCAGTTCATTCAATGAGTTGAATTTTTCTATGTTTTAAGCCTACAATATTTTTATTTATAATTTATAATGATTCATGATGGGGGCCAACCAAGTAATTCTACATGGATACAACAAGACATTTGAGTATTCATGGGGGAGCCATGGCACTTGCTGGTCCCCCTCTAATTCCGCCACTTATCATACACCCATTTTCGCTTACTATACATCCTTTTATGATTGAACGGTCGAGATTAAAAGATCTATGTCAATTCAAGAGCTATGATTAAATCTTCTTGTCCAAATTTTCCTTACTATACACCTCTAAAAGGGTAAAAACGTAATTTTTTAACCAATATTCACTCTCTCTCTCTCCAGTTTCTCTTTAGCCCTGCCCCATCCCTTCTCTACACTATTTATCCGGCCTCTCTTACTCTCTAAACCGCCGCTTCTACTTTTCTCTAAGTCGTCACTTTTCTTTGCCCAAGTCGCAACTGCTTGACGAACATGAGGCAAACGGATTTACTAAGTACAATGAGGATTCTCTATGCGACTGATTTTATAGGAACGAGAAAGACTTGAAGGAATGTTCATAAAAGGGGGCTGAAATGTGCTTGTGGATCTCGTTCTTGTCGACGAGGAGTCGGTGACAAAATATTTCTCTGTGAATTGAATTGTGCTTCTTGACACTTTCTGGTTTGCCAATTCTCTCGGGTCTGAATTTTGGGATAAAATGGAATGAGGGATATAATTGATTGATTGTTGAAAATGCGATAAATAAATCATTAACCTTTTCAATCAAATGTAGGATCTGAATTACATGAATTGCTATTTTTAAATCAACTGAACATGAATTTAGCTTTAATCTGATTAAACTACAAGTACCACCAGCAAATTTTACTTTTTGCAAATTGCCCCCTACAATATTTTTTGTCAGCAATTACAGATGTAAAATAAGAGAATAGGGTTGATCGAGAAGAAACTCAAGAATATAATTCACTGGAATATACTGATGTTGGGTTGATATCATATTTTGTAAAAATCCATTATTCATTCCTCATGCTTCTACATTTCTAAAACGATATCTAATTTGTGGTTGGAAACTATAGTGATACAACTATCGGTACATGTAGTGAAATAATTGAACTTGATCTTATTCATACAAATCGTGACGCAATGAGAGGAACTTATGGCGTGCTTGGAGGAGCTAAAGAGGAATGTATCTGAAATATGCACAAGTGCAATAATATACGTATCAGTAATAGATACATATGCATCTTATCGGTATTGTAATGTTTTAGTATTGTGTAGTTAATTTAGTATAATTCAAATTTTTGTACTGATGAATTTGATGTGCTCAATGTGAGATTTGAAATTATACCTTATGGATAATCATTTTTAAAATAAATTGATTTAGTACAAATCAATTTATTTTTAGTATTGCTGATATGATATTTAATGCGGACGATATTTATTATTTTACATGTTTAATAGAAACAAATCTTTATGACATTCATATATTACCAAACTCAATTGATATAAATGCTATTGTCTATTGTGCAAATCAAGAGAGAGAAAGAGAGAAGAAGAGATGTAAAAAGGAAAACAATTAATAAGGAGAAAATAATTATGAATGGAAACGTGATAATATTTTTAGTACCCAAATTGTCCTTTTGTAGAAAGAGTGTATGATAGAAGCTCTTCGCGAGGATTTTGCTGTTCAAGGATAAATCTCAATGATTGATTGGATTCCATGTGTATGAGTAATCTTGTAGGAACCAAACCCAGCTTGCTTGAATATATTCCACCATTCCTTCTCATCTCGCTCGATACCATTCACGGTTACCATCATAAGAATATCTAACAAGAGCGGGGGCTCTGTGAAAGTTGCATCCGGAAGTGCACCGATAACAGAATCCAAGACGATGATCTTGCCTCCTTCCCGTGGAGAAATTGCTTCTTTGCATTGTCTTAGTATCTTTATGCATTTTTCATCGTCCCAATCGTGAAGAATCCGCTAAAAATTACACAAAAGGTCAATGTTGTAATTAATATTGGATCATTCAATTTCACGTGTAAAATGTCATAAAACGTCAACAGATATGGGACATGCCGTAACGGACAGACACCGATTAGCGATATGAAACCACATAGCGATTCATATTAGCGATATTTAGAACTCTTGATATACCAGATGTATTTTTATTTTTTAAGGTTAAAGTTTATACATCATATTTTAACCATTTGTTCAGAGTACATATGATATAATTCCTAGAATCATATGTAGTTATTGTTACCTTCAGCAGTACTGCATCTGCATGGGGAATACAGTCGAACATGTCTCCTGAAACAAACTTCACAATACCATCATCCAAAACTTGACCTACAACATGAGGCAGGTCCAAAACAGTGCACTTTACGTGGGGAAAAGCCTTAGTAATTGCCTTAGCAGCATAGCCAATCCCACCTCCCACATCAACCAGGGATGTTATCCCTCGAAATATTTCGCCATGTTTTTTTGCGATAATGTCCATGATGAGGGAACTATCACCCGCCATGCTGTCGTTAAATAGCTTGTTGAATTTGGAGTTTCGGCTCATCATTTCAAAAAAGGTGCAACCATGAACCATCTCGAAGGAGTCCAGTTCATCCTGCTTGAACCAGTCACTTAAACTCATACTTGGACTTAAAATCATGGAGTTCAGTGCGCACCGCGCAAATGCAGACAAGCTTGGTGGACTGGCTCTGTCGACAAGAAAGGAAGAGACGGCTGTGAGGCCATAAACCGCCTCTTTGTCTTTGATGTTATTTTGCATGGTAAAAATGCCAGAATGAGTTAGCACACGCAGAAGACGATACAAGTGAGGTTTTTTGCTTGCAGGAAGTGAGAGGCAGGAGTGTAGCTCTGAGAGGGTCATGGGTTGTCCATGGTTGTGAATGGCGTCAGGAATGCCAAGCTCGATTGCACATTTGAGAGTCATGGATTTGATGAAACTGAAGATTTGGATCCATAGCTCGGCCTGAGCATGAAGTAGCAGGTCATCGCTAACAGTGCTTTTGTTGGTCTCCATTAGTTTTTCTTATTTGTTTGATCTTCTTTCATATCAATGGGATGATTTGCTTCTGGTTAAATAGACGAGGTCAGGCAATATGTCACGTGCCAATATGAGAGAGGGGTGATATTAGGGGTGTCAATGGGGCGGATATTGTCCGAACCGATCCAAACCGTATCCGAAAAATATCCGGATCCGAAAATAAAATATCCGGATCCGGATGGAACCGGATCCGGAACCGTATCCGTTTTTACGGGTATGGATCCGGATCTAGGAGCTAAAATTTTGATGGATCCGGATATGGATCCGGATACTATCCGGATCCGAATAAAATTTGTAAATGGGTATCCGTTTTGTTGTAATAATGATCAAAATTATAATAATAAATAATAGACAATAACTATATTTTAATTCACAATAATACATAATAATTAATAATCACTTATATATGTATGTATATATAGATAATTTGTTTTAAAATTATAAAATAATCAAGATTCGAATTATAAACATATTATTATATTATTACATCATTGTATCCGTTTTAATATCCGAATAGGATCCGTATCCGTATCCGACAATATCCGAACCGTATCCGTATCCGTTTAATATCCGAACCGTATCCGGATCCGGGTAGTACCGTATCCGGATCCATATCCGAAAAAAAATATGGATATGGATCTGGTACGACCACTATCCGAACCGTATCCGAACCGTTGACACCCCTAGGTGATATGAAGTTGCACCCAGTCCATCTGTTTAATTTGGAGGCCTTATATGATGCCCCCTCAATTCCCTCACAATTTCTCCACGCTAATTAATTCCATAATTAATATGATAAATTAACGATTAATTAATAATTATTTATTTTTAAATATTTAAAATTAATCATTAATTGATATGGACATTTATTACATATTAAAATTTTAATGATCATAAATTAATCGTTAATTCACCACATTAATTATGAGATTAATTAGCGTGGGAGAATTGTAGAGGAATTGAGGGGGCAAAACATAATTTCTCTTTAATTTGTAGTGGTGCTAACGGGCACTTGTTCTCAACCCGTTTTAAATTTATGATAATTTTATAGTGATAAATTTTCATAAGTGACCAAGTTTGTAAATTTTATTCAAGAAATAATCATGCATGAAATAATATTTGAAAAATGTCTTTTGCGCAGAATTGTAACCTGTCTGGCGGAGAATGATTATCCGCTTTTATTACTTGCGTAATTAGTACAAACAAAAGATAATTAACACATTTTAAAAAAAAACGCCGTTAGGTGCCTCGCCCGGCTGGGTACCATTCCCCGCTTTTTTCACACAATAATATTCAAAGCTAATTTATCCTCTTCCAGAATTCAAGGCCAGGCCAGATTGTCATAAATTCGCTAATTTTGAAGAAAATTGGCATCAATTGAAAGGTCAAACATGCATCGATAATCAAATCAAAAGTTTGTACTGAAGTTAAAATTAATATTCTTAAATTTACTACTTTAATCTCTATTTATATAATAAATGTGCGGATATATATTATTTTATTATATATAATTATAAAAATGATATAAGATAAATAACAACTTATCGTTTAGCCATAAATAAATTTACTAGATAAAATTCAAGGCCAGGCCAGATTGTCATAAATTCGCTAATTTTGAAGAAAATTGGCATCAATTGAAAGGTCAAACATGCATCGATAATCAAATCAAAAGTTTGTACTGAAGTTAAAATTAATATTCTTAAATTTACTACTTTAATCTCTATTTATATAATAAATGTGCGGATATATATTATTTATAGAATAAAATAATATATATAATTATAAAAATGATATAAGATAAATAACAACTTATCGTTTAGCCATAAATAAATTTACTAGATAAAATTCAATATTATTTCTATAATTATTATTGTTTTAGATGGAGGCTGCTATAGAGGTTATAGCGGGTTGTGTGTAATTCATATGTCAAACAAACCAGTGAATGAGTTAGATGAACATAAAGTGAGTGCAGATTTATAAAAAAAAATGCAACATGCAATATTTTCTGGCGAGTCCATAATCAGAATTGGAATCCAAATATGTACATCAAACATGCAAACTAAATAAATAAATAAATAAGAATAGATACATTGTTACTTTCTTAGTCTATGTAATTTAAATGTATTGAAATTTAATTTTTTTTCACTTTTTGAGTTTTTACTTTTGTGTTTGTGTTTTTGAACTTGTGGAACACAGCAATTAACTCGTGTACTATCTTTAAAAGATAATTTTTTTTTAGAATTAAAATGGCACTGTATGAATGCTATAAAGCCACAACGTCATTATAGCGCCCGCTATCGCAATCCGTTGTAAAAAATATCTGGCTTATACGGATTGCTACATTACAATTTAAAATATTGATAATTATTGAATTTGATGAAATGCTATCGCAAACAAAATCGTTAAATATTTTTTTTACAACGTATAGTTTAATTTTATATATTTTAACAAAAATGTAAATAATTTATTTTAAAATAGTCGTCCAACTACACCAGAATTTTTGTTGTAGGGGTTATATATAGTGTCCAACACTCATCTAAGCAATGTTGATGTGTCAAATAAAAAATGATAAATTGAAAGAATTAGCATCCGAAATAACGGTTAATTAACTGCTTAATTTAATTGACATGTCAATTAACATATCAAATGATTAACTGTACAATTGTACAGATATAAGCGTATATATGCGTGGCCTGTTGGATAAACAAATTCCCAACTTTATGTTGCATTCAAGATCCGTAAACTTTATGTAGCAAGTCATAATCTTTGAACTGTATGCGTATGCCAAAGACCTACACAATTTTGTATAGAAAAGATAATTTAAGACATTCACATAATTACAGGTCAAAGATTTGTTCATCTGATATTGATTGAAGATTAATATGATTTGGCATTGCCTTGAAGTCGTTCTCGACTGTCTTGTAGTGTTCTGGTTGGCGTTATGCTATATGATTTAGCACATTTCGTTCGTTTCAGATTCCCAACTTGTTTCGGCGTATTTAGAGCCTCACATTGTTTTTTCGTCTTTTCGTAATGTCTCGATCTAAATCATATTCACGTATGTCAGATTGCCAACTTATTGCGGCGTATTTTGAGCCTCACTTTGTTTTTTCGTCTTTTCGTAATGTCTCGATCTAAATCATATTCACGCATGTCAGATTGCCAACTTATTGCGGCGTATTTTGAGCCTCACATTGTTTTTTCGTCTTTTCGTAATGTCTCGATCTAAATCATATTCACGTATGTCAGACTGCCAACTTATTGCGGCGTATTTTGAGCCTCACATTGTTTTTTCGTCTTTTCGTAATGTCTCGATCTAAATCATATTCATGTGTGTTTCATATTGCCTAACATATTTTTGATAGAATTTCAAAGATTAATAGTGTGTGGCACGAAAGTTTCTTTACTCAAGTCTCAATATATCATTTAAAATTATAGCACGAATGGTTCAATGTGTCGGCCATGCAATTTCAAAAGATATGATTTAATCATGTCTAGCACGAAACTTTCATTGTACTTAATCCATACAAAATAGTTAAAACTTCATGTCAGTCTCGATCGTAATTCCCAAATGATTGTCCAAATCTAATTCTAATGGAGATCTTTTACAAATTAGGGTTTTTTATTTTATTAAAATCAAAGTTCTTGAGTGTTAAAAATATTGTTTATACGCTTGTATACCATTTTAGTATAAAAATATGTTTTAATATTAATATGTACTTTTCATTATTGATATACAATTTTGGGTATCAATATATCATCTTCTACATAAATATATTAATTCTAAGGTTAATATATTATTTATATTATTTCCTCGTTTTAGACATGTATTTAGACATTTTTTTACAAAAATCAGATAAATGATTTTCTTGACTCATTTTTGCATTTTTGCATTTTTTTTTTGAAAGAATACAAAATGTTCTTTTGTTAGTCTTTAATTGGGGTTTTTTCTGAGAAAAATATGAAAATATAATATTTTGCTCATGTTAGACTGCAATTCTGACATTTAAAAAAAAAAATAGGATTATTGATTTTTTAAAGGTATTAGACCTTAGTTTTTGTATTTTTGAAAAATCGAAATTTGTTTATGTTAGAAAAACAAGAAAATATAAAAAGGTAAGGATTTTTTTTTAAAGGTATTAGACAGCAATTCTTAAAAATTGGGGATTTTTTTTTTAGAAAAACAAGAAAATATAGTATTGATATGCTCATGTTAGACTTTCATTTTATTTATTTTAGAAAATAGGATAATTTATTTTGTTGAAGGTGTTAGAGTTGACTTTTTGCATTTCTTCGGTATTTTTTGAAAAAAAAAAATTCTTGTGTTAGTCTTCAATGGAGGACTTTTTTTTTTGGAAAACACGAAAATTGAGTATTTTGTTCATAATTGAATTCAATATTTAAATTTTTAGAAAAATAGGATAATATTTAAATTTTTAGAAAAATAGGATAATTGTTGTGTCTATCTGTAACATGTCAAATTTGATGACGTGTGAACATAAATTATTTTTTAAAAATATCTCATTTCATCAATTTGATGACAAGTCACTAATTTATGTTGTCACGTCATCAAATTTGACATATCATGTATTAGCACATCCTCAAATATGTCATATCATAGGTTGTCACGTCACAACTTACGATTCAGTCACTAGTTAATTGATGGAATAACCCAATTGAACAAAATAAAAAGGTGAGGGATTTGATTGACCAAATTAAATAGATAAGAGACTTGATGGACCAAATCAAAACATTTAGGACTTCATTGAATTTTTGATAAGTTTCGATAAAAAATAAGGATCCAAATGTAGACTATTTTCAGTTATATAACACATTACAAAAAATCAGTGTTTTAAATAGCGGCGCTATACCATGTTATAGCGGGTTTTGGGAGGTAAACGCTGCATCGCTTCGGAATTTAGCTTTGTAGCGTTTTGTTCCGCTGCAACGCTATAGCGGACCGCTATAGCATGAAGCATTCAATTATAGCGGCCGTAGCGGTGCTATAGCGTGATGATGATGATTATGATTATTATTATTATTATTATTATTATTATTATTATTATTATTATAGGTCAGGGACCTTTCCTGTCCATAACTCATAAGGAGTTTTCTCGACGGATTTAGATGGAACATTATTCAGTGTGTAAGCTGCGGTTTGCAATGCATATCCCCAAAAATAAAGAGGTAAATCTGTTTGGCACATCATTGATCGAACCATATCGAGCAATGTCCAATTTCTCCTCTCAGATACACCATTCCATTGTGGTGTTCCAGGAGGAGTCAATTGTGGTACAATACCACACTCCTTTAGGTATGCGCCAAATTCATTGCTCAAGTATTCTCCTCCACGATCAGTTCGTAAAGCTTTAATTCTCTTACCAAGTTGGTTTTTAACTTCATTCTTGAATTCTTTGAACTTTTCAAATGATTCGCTCTTATTCTTCATCAGATAAACATAGCCATAATGACTACAATCATCTGTGAATGTAATGAAGTATCGAAAGCCATCTCGCACACTAGTACTCATTGGACCACATACATCAGAATGTATTAATTCCAATAAGACTTTCGTCCTAACACCTTTCTTCTTGAAAGGTTTCTTGGTCATTTTACCAATCAATCAAGGTTCGCATGCATCTATCATATCACAATCATGAAGACCAAGGAGATTGGCTTCTTGTAATATTTTTATGCGTTTCTCGCTTATATGTCCTAGACGGTAGTGCCATAAGAGAGTTTCATTTTCATGAGATATCTTGAGTCGCTTGTTATTGACATTCAGAACATGTTTAATATTTATTTCAAGTAAATATAAACCATCTTGAACAACAGCATTTGTATAAAATAATCCATCTTTCGAAATACTCATACATGAGTTTCAAATAGTAAATGCATACACATCTTTGTCCAAACACGACGCAGATATAATGTTTTTACATATAGATGGAACATAATAAACACTGTTCAAATTAATTATTAAACCACTAGCTAAATGAAGGTGAATCGACCCAATGGCCATAGCAGAAATACTAACACCATTTCCCACCTTCAAAGTGACTTCTCCTTTCTTGAGATGTCTTCTATCCACTAGTGCTTGCATATTTGCACAAATATGAGCACATGATCCGGTATCCAATACCCAATCGTGGATATATGTGGTTAAATTAATTTCAATAACATATATACCTTTTGAAACTTTGGGGCATTTGCGCTCTATTTTGCCACTGTCCAAGTCATCCTTGTACTTGGGACAATTTGCCTTGAAGTGTCCCAACTCGTGGCAATGAAAGCATTCAGTTTGAGAACTTGGCTAGTTTTTCTTTCTGCCTTTGGAGATGTTCACTTGAGCTTCTCCCTTGTCTTTGTTCTTTGCTGGCATTTTCCTTTTGCCCTTTCCTTTGATGAATTTCTTACTATTTTGGGATATCGCAAGAACATTCGTCTCTCCCTTGTGCATGTTCATATCAGCCTCTGCTTGCTTCAAGGTCTGATGGATCTCATCCAAGGTCATTGCCTTTTCACGCAGATGAAGATGCATGACAACATCTCAGTAAGATGAGGGAAATGAACCAATGATTATATCCTCAGCCGAGTCAGCATGCATTGGAGTATTGAGCTTCTCCAATTTCTCGAGGTAACCCAACATTTTCAACATATGCTGGTTTACGGAAGATCCTTCCGCCATGTTACACTTCGTGAATGCTAGAGTGATCTTAGAACGCTCTTTATGAGCATTCTCCAAGAACATTTTGGAGAGACGTTCGAATATCTCATTGGGAGTATTATTTAAGAACTTTCTAGTAAGTTCAGTTGCCATACTCGCCAACATGAGACCTTGAACAATCAGTTCATCCTTGCGAAACTTTTCTGCTCCGACCGTTTCCTCTGTAGTGGGTTCATTGCCTAGTACTGGTGCACTTTCGACCAGTACATCTGCAAGATCCTTTGCTCGGATCATTAGTTTGAGTTTGAGTTCTCAATCATGAAAATTGGAACCGTCAACCCAATGGACATTTTTCAAGAATGGGTCGGATAAGTATGTTGTTTGCCATTCAAAGATAATATTTAAAGGATTTCATGTTTAATATTTATGTAACACTGATACTACACATATTTAATGTCCTTAATGCAGTATATTCAAGATCCTATCACAAATAAAACGAACTCATCCGATTTATTCATCAAGGTAAGTAACATATACTAATCATAACCTTTTAGAAAATTTATTTGCAATCATTTGCAATTTTTCTAAACTTTATGACTCTTGTCAATTTCCCGAGACTTCAAGCCTAGATCTTGACTTCTCGTTAAGCAAACTCATTTTATTTGGTCAATAAGTTTGGCCATATTATCTCCAGAAAATAAATGTAACAAATGCCTCACATATGATACACTTATCAATGGCCTGATCATATGTCCTAACATATTCCACAATTTCTAGAGAATATAAATTACACTCATGCATATTATAGTCCCTAGCTTAAAGTGGATAAAATGAGAAGGAAATATACTTAATTTTTCAGTGGACTTTCAGAATGTATCTATAGACGTTAATTTGGTATGGCATGTATTTATATACCCAAAAATAAAGAGAGCAGAAATTTGCATAACAATGCACTACTTTGTACCTCTTAATTAATTTCCTTTTCTCAAGTATGTGCAATTCTCTTAAATCATTTAAATCACTTCAAAAAAATGATTTACAAATATTTTGAAGCAAGGTTTGAAAATGATAATTACAATCCTTTAAACTTTTAAAGGAAACACAAACCATTTGAGATCACTTTTAATCGTCCACAAACAAATTATGTACACTGTTACGATTTTGTATCATTTACAAAAATTATAACACTTTTGTACAGAAAATTTATCTTAAATCAAAACTAGACATGATGATTTAAATTTAGAAACTGGTTTCATTCAAATCCAATAAATCGTTTGAAAGATTTCGCGATTTGAATATCAGCAGAAACATCCCGTGATGCTGGAAATTCCAGCAACTCACTGTTTTGTTTTATTTTGTTTTAACTATATAGATCTATCCTAAGACCATTGATCTATATGTTTTCTACATTCCAAAACATCTATGAAGATGTAAAAATTTTAGAAAACGGAAAAAACAAGTAACCATTAAATCTAGGACAACGATTAAAAATTCAAAATCAAAAATTCAGAATCGCAACACAAAAGATCAATCAATTAAGCATTATGCAATAAACAATTTCATAATAAAATAGTCTAATTAGCTAAATAATAAGAACCTTGCTCTGATACCAATTGAAGGATTTCAAGACGTTCGTCGGAGTAAATATTAAAAATTTATTCCCACAAAGTCGGGAATCGTCTTACTTAAGCTAACTTTCTACTCTTTATTTTATCTATCCTACAAGAAGGATTAGAATACAATACCAAAGATCTTTAACGTAGGTCTGGACCACTTGGGTTCACCCTTGAATCCGAAACAAGAACGGCGTCGAGTCCGTGCTAGCGTCCTCTTGTCTGCACCTAGCTCCGTCGTCCGTTTCTGATTGATTCCTTAATCAACGTTTCAACAAACACTTCAAGAGAAAGAGAGAGAGAGAGAGACTGGCTATAGAGAGAAAATTATTATTACATTCATATACTCATGTATATTTTTCTTTTTCTATATTTTCAAATGCATAGCCAGGTCTCATATTTATAATCCCTCAACATTAGATCAAGACCCTTTGAAATTCGTATGACATTTAAGGCATGAACAAAATTCGAAGCAGCACATTAACTTATGACCATTGTTCATTGTTTCTGTCATAACTTCTTCTAGAATATTCCAAATGACTTGAAACTTTCGCCATAAAAAACTACATTCAAATGGATACAATTTACATAGGTCATTTGTACATAATGGTAAAGTTTGGCTATTTCAAATATCTGTTCAAACATGCCTTAAAATCTGTCTCGAATTTATGGTCATGATCCATGTTAATTTGGACTTCTCAAGTTTTCTTCTCAATTTATTTTGGGCTTGGGCTTGAAACAAATTATGATATGTGCTACATATATTATTCTCATAATATGCACATTTCATTTAATTTATTTTCATGCTAGGTAGTCATCTCATATGACATAATATTTTACATATTTCTATTTGTATATGTATTTCATACAACATGAAATCTTTATACAAAGAAAAATTATATAATATATTTCTTGTTTCCCGTTCAGTTGGTGTGACCTATATCGAGGATCTATGTTATGTTGGCAATGGAATGAAACATATTATTCCATAAACCGTAAGCGGTATTCTAGCTATACATTACGGTTACCCAAATAACTTAGATGTTTAGTAACCTTTTTTACGAAACGTAATCCTTGTGATATTGATTGTGTCCATTCCTTGCCTTTATGATATTGTGATTAATATACAAAGTAGTGATGTGTCATCTTTGTATTATAATCATTTCTTGATCTCTATTAAGTAAATTATAAATATATAACTGCACTTCAGTTATATTGGATCCATTCATAATTCTACTTTATCAAGGGGCCCATAATATCATTTCTCATAATGAATGAGTGGCAATGATGTTATTGACATGTACTCTCTTTCCAGCATAAGTTACGTATAAAGAACTATTACTTTTATCACCACTTATTAATAAGCAGCTTTTAATAATAATTGTGTTATGCATTCCTCATGTGAAAGTGATACATCTCTCAATCTTAGAACCAGAGACACGATGAAAATATTAATGACACTAACACAATCCATATAATGTTTCATCTATTAGGTCTGTTCAATATATGAAGCTTTTCATATATTCATGTTATTAAATGATAATCTTTTATCAACGTTTGCAGAACTGCAACGTACTTTTAATCAACATGACATTCTTATTATGTATATTAGTGTTCCTGCTAATATGCAAGACATGTGAACATTTTTAGAGTTCAATATTTAGTATCACTTAAAGTTCTGCGGTTCAAGACCAAGTGCATCTTCTTGAACACTTGTAAGTGAAAAATATAAAAGCTCATGGAACAAAATGTAAATAACATCCAATTCATAAATATAACATTTAAAAATTATCCTCATATGATAACTTTTAGAACACAAATCTAACATGCATATCCCCTGGATTAGATTGGTAACGCGAAACGACGCTCAATGCATACGACACATCGGGGCGCGTACAAATCATGGCATACACAATTGATCCAACCGCTGAAGCGTATGGAACAATACTCAACGCATTCTTATCCTTACTCGATGTCGGACATTGAGTTTTAGAATACGATATGCCACTCGACATTGGAAGAATTCCTTTCTTCGAATCTTGCATTGAAAACCGTTTCAACACTTTGTCGATGTACATGCTTTGACTCATGCCGAGTAACTTCTTGGATCTATCTCTATAAATCCTCACGCCTAATATATAAGCGGCCTCGCCCAAATCTTTCATAGTGAAACGAGTATTTAAATACTTCTTAACATCCGTAAGCATCGGAATGTCGTTTCCTATGATCAAGATGTCGTCTACATATAGTACAAGAAATACGACGCGGCTCCCACTAACCTTCTTGTATACACAAGGTTCCTCTACGTTTTTCACGAAGTTATATTCGCTTATAACTTCATCGAAACGTATGTTCCAACTCGGAGAAGCTTGCTTCAATCCATAAATGGATCGTTGCAACTTGCACACTTTATCCGGAGTCTTTGAATCGACAAAACCCTCGGGCTGTGTCATGTACACATCCTCTTCTAAATTCCCGTTGCGGAATGCGGTTTTGACATCCATTTGCCAAATCTCGTAGTCGTAATACGCAGAGATAGCAAGTAAGATCCGTATGGATTTAAACATTGCTACGGAAGAAAACGTTTCTTCATACTCTACACCATGAATTTGTTTGAAATCTTCATCACAAGCCGTGCCTTATAAGTGTTTACATTCCCATCCATGTCGGTCTTCTTCTTGAAGACCCACTTACATCCCACTGGTTTAACCCCGGGAGGTGGATCAATCAAGTTCCAAACTTGATTATCGTACATGGATTGAATCTCGGATTTCATGGCAGTTTGCCATTTTTTGGAATCTTCGCTTTCCATAGCCTCGAGATAAGATGTCGGTTCATCATCTATGAATTCGACTTCATCGTCATTTGCCACGATAAAACCATATCGTATAGGCTTTTGACGAATCCTACCCAATCTACGAATTGCGCCTTGTGCACTTGACTCCGGATCATCAACATTTGACGAAACCGGATCAACGTTCATCGGTTCAACGTTTGTTTGTGGTTCTTGAATTTCTTCGAGATCTATTTCATTTCCATCCATTCTTTTAGATATGAATTCCTCCTCTAGGAAGGTACCTCCACGAGCAACAAACACTTTGTTCTCGTATGGATGATAGAAATAATATCCCTTTGTTTCCTTGGGATAACCAACAAATAAACATTTTTCAGATTTGGGATCGAGTTTATCTGCAATTAATCTGCGTGAAAGAAAATATGGCTTAAGAATTAACTTGGAAGAATTTATATAAATAGGCAAATATGCAATTAGAATTGGGCCAGTTCATAATCTGGGCCCGCTCAGAATTTAGGGTTTTAATCTAATTTCTAATAATTAGATTTTAGTCTGAATTTGGGCTTATTCTGATTTTAATTAGTTTTGGGCTTATAATTCTAAAATTAGGGTTTCTTAACCTAATTTCGGATTTAACCTAAAATTGCCTATATATATATTCAGAATTTCATTTTTCTCTCTCTTCTCTCTCTAATTTTCTGACCTAATTCGGCTGCCGAATTTTCTCTCTTTCACACAAATCGAGATTGAGATCTGGAGAGTTTTTGAGTAGAGTTTCTGAGCAAGTTCTTGAGAAGAATAATCGTGACACCGACTAGAACGGTGTTGGCGGTTTCGATCAGACGAAATCACGGTGGACAAGAATAGAGGGTGTGCAAGAGCAATCCTTGGAGAAGGTTCACGAAATCTGGATAAGTAGGCTTCACGTACTAACTTGTACGAGGTAAAATTCTGAATAACTCTTCCTTTTTCATGGTTTTTCAAACGTGATCCCGGTAGAATTAGGTTATACATGTGTAAATAATTCCGCTGCACATCTCTAATTCATGTGTATAACCCTACACTGCGGACATAAGCTTCACATCCCCAAATCTTAATATACAACAACTTCGGAACTTTTCCGGTCCACATCTCATATGGCGTCTTAGGTACCGATTTAGAAGGTATGCGGTTTAATAAGAAACCCGCAGTCTCTAGGGCAAATCCCCAAAATGATTTTGGAAGGGAAGTTTGACTCATCATCGATCGAACCATGTCCAACAAGGTCCGATTCCTCCTCTCAGACACGCCATTCCATTGTGGCGTTCCTGCTGGAGTCCTTTGTGGAACTATTCCACTGTTGGGAATTCACTCGACCCCGGGCCCGCACAGCGGATATGAAGGCCCGGTCCGGTTCCCTAAATCCAAGATCACGCCATGACTTCGAAGGGTACGATGCAAATAAGAAGATTAGATTCATACCAGTGCAAAATTGATTGCACACGACGGGTTGATTACTAGTCTTCTTTCTCCTGTCACGTTGGTGACAATTCGCGCGTCCCACACCACGCGTCTTTCACCGCTCGTTGACCGTCCTCTCTCTCTCCCTCGAGTTGATCACAACCGAAGAGCCACAAGTATCGCTCCTCTACTTGTATCCATCGTGAGTCGGAGTTCGTCGATCGCGGGTGCAACTGCCTAGACGATGCACCGGCGAACTTGCTTGATCGATTGATTCTCTATACCGGAAAACTCCTTTTCTCGGTTCTCTCTCTTTACACCATTTCACTTTCTAGAAAGATGTCTCTCTATAATTCTGGAATATTCTGAATAATCCGAGTGATTGGACTGAATGAAGCATCAAGATATGAGAGAGGATTATCTTATTTATATCACAAAGGATTAGGATGGGCCAAAAGACATGTATATCCAATATACACTCTTTCACACAGAAAGTTGCATGAACCTGTTCAATATTCTGTCCATACGAAATTGGTAAATTCCTCTGACAGAAAATCAACCTACACGAAAGTTGTAGATAATCTTATTATCTACCCATCCCAATTTGGTATGGCCCAATTTGAGTTCGTATGCAAAAATTATGACTGTTTTACTAATTGTATGTCATACTGTTGCACCCTTTCGATATTTCATAGTAACGACACTGATATTTCGTTCATATGAAATATATTTCTACATGAAGGTTGTAGATAATCTTATTATCTATCTAACCCAATTTGAACCATTCAAATTGGATTTTCTTACTGAAAGATATGACCATGAATGTACGCTTACATTTGTTTATCCTTGTGTACACTTTTACGATTGATCCGAAACTGTATTTCCTTCAAACTTTGTGTAGCAATTCATAATCTGTGTTCAAGGAGAGAACTGATTTTCTGCACGGATTGTAGAATTATTATAAAGATGACGGTAACTGGTAACTAAAACGGTCGTTACCAAACGGAGAAGTATAAGACATAAGGAGTCAATTTGCCGTTAAGGAATCCTTTTCCGCAAGCTTTTCATCGTCACTTCACACTTTGGCAGGTACTCATTTCTTTTTTATTTTATGTATTATCCATCTCCTGTAATTGCACCCACGACATCAAACATAATAAATAATTAATCTATATTTGTTCAATTAAACCGCACTATAAGCATGACAAAAATTTTGAAGATATTTGTTGAAATATAAACTTAATTGGTATATCTCATTAGATTATGTTTTAGGTTCGTGTTTATTGAATTCAATGTATGAGTGTGAAAGGTCAAGTTCATCTAGGAAATAGGATTCATGAATTTGATATTAGTGAGAAGTTAATGTGAGAGTTAAGTGTGATTCATGTATGTATGAATTACCTAGCATATAAATAGGATCTCATTCCATTTGTAAGATGAAGAAAGAAAGAGAGAAAAAGAAATAGAAACAATATTGAAAGTTATAGAGAATAATTCTTCTTTCTTCCTCCATTAAAATCTGAATATTGTGAGTTTATTCCAACAAATTGGTATCAGAGCGAATGGCGGGTTCTGGTAGTACGTCACTAGGGCAGATTCCGCTGTCACGACTCACGAAGTCGAACTACGAGAATTGGAGCATCCAAATGCGTGCGTTGCTCGGTGCACAAGATGCATGGGAAGTAGTCAAAGATGGTTATGAGGATCCGGAATCTACCGCTGGCTGGACGGTAAATCAATTGAAATCTTGAAAGAGACACACATGAAAGACAAGACCGCTCTCTACCTCTCATTCCAAGCAGTGGATGAGTCGGGTTTTCAGAAAATTTCTGGTGCGGTAACCTCGAAGGAAGCTTGAGAGACTTTGCAAAAGGTCTTCAAAGGTGCTGACCGAGTTAAACAAGTGAGGCTTCAAACCTTACGAGGCGAGTTGGAGACCATGAAGATGAAAGAAACGGAAGGAGTATCCGATTATATCACGCGTGTGCAAACGATCGTAAATCAACTCATAGGCAATGGAGAAACCCTAACTGATGCGAGGGTTGTCGAGAAGACTTTGCGATCCTTGACTGAAAATTTTGAGAACGTAGTATGCGCCATCGAGGAGTACAAGGATTTGGAAAATATGACGGTCGATGAACTTGCTGGTTCTCTTGAGGCACATGAACAACGCAAAAAGAAGAAGAAGAACGAGTTACTCGAGGAGGCCTTACAAGCAAATGCAACTATCAAGGACGATAAAGCGATGTTTGTCCAAAATAATCGAGGGAGAGGACGCGGCCGTGGAGGTCGTGGTTTTGGTCGCGGAGGAGGCCGCGGTCATGGTGATAATAATTATGAAGAAAAGAGCCACCCTAATCAACATAATTGGCGGGGTCGAGGACGGGGTCGTGGAAGAGGCGGCCGGTCAAATCGAGCGAATTTAGAGTGCTATAATTGCGGCAAAACTGGGCACTATGCAAAAGACTGCTGGTCCGAGAAACGAGTAGATGAAAATGCGAATCTGGCCGAAAAAGAAGAAGAGGAAAATCATGGCGTTTTCATGATGGCTTATAAGAGCACCGTTTCGGACAACGACATGGTATGGTATCTCGATACAGGCGCAAGCAATCATATGTGCGGAAACAAACATCTTTTCGTGGAGATGCAAGAAATAGAAGATTTACATGTGTCGTTCGGTGACGCGTCGAATGTCCAAGTGAAAGGCAGAGGTACAATCTATTTTTCTGTAAAAGGTGATAAAGGAGGTTCTTTCGAGGATGTATATTATGTGCCCGACATGAAGAGTAACATCCTTAGCATGGGCAATTATTGGAAAAAGGATACTCGGTTTTCATGGAAAACCGGATGATGCACTTGAAGGACAAAAGAGGAGAATTAATTGCAGATGTCGCGATGGCCAAGAACCGCATGTTCAAGCTGAACTTGAGAAGCATAAAAGAAACATGTTTGCGAGTCGACATGAATGATAAAGCTTGGTTATGGCACTTACAGTTTGGGCACTTGCGCTACGGTGGTCTAAATGAGTTAGCAAAGAAGGACAGGGTACATGGGCTGCCAAACATGGATTACGTCGGCAAGTTTTGCGGTTGTGTACTCGGTAAGCATGCGAGGAACTCATTTCAAAAGAAGGCATAATTTCGAACGAAGAAACCTCTCGAGTTGGTTCATACGGACATATGTGGACCAATTACGCCTATGCCGCTTGGTGAGAAAAAGTACTTCATCACTTTCATTGATGATTACACAAGAAGGACATGGGTTTATTTCTTGAAGGAGAAGTCTGAGGCGTTTGAAGTGTTCAAAAAGTTCAAGGCTTTGGTTGAGAAGATGAGCAGATTTTACATCAAATCTTTACGGTCCGATAGAGGCGGAGAGTATATGTCAACCGTCTTTATGAGTTATTGCAAAGAACAAGGAATCAAAAGATTCTTGACTGCACCTTATTCACCGCAGCACAACGGTGTAGCCGAGAGGAAGAATCGGACTATTCTCGACATGGTTCGATCGATGTTGAAGAGTAAAGACATGCCAAAAGAATTTTGGGCAGAAGCCGTGCAATGTGTCGTTTATGCACAAAACCGCTGCCCACATATGAGAGTTGGGGATAAAACACCACAAGAAGCTTGGAGTGGACAAATGACAACGGTATCGCACTTAAGGGTTTTTGGTAGTGTGGCGTATACGCACGTACCAGATCAAAGACGGACCAAACTTGATGATAAAAGCAAGAGATACGTATTCATCATATATGATGAGAGGACAAAGACTTTCTAGCTATTCGACCCAATTTCAAAGAAGGTTGTAGTAAGCCGGGACGTAAAAGTGAATGAAGAAATCGCATGGGTTTGGATCAATCAAAAGGAGATGACGCATGAGGAGGAGAAAGGAGAATCGTCAACCTCTACGCGTTTAATTGCACCGATCAGCCCCTTGTCGTCCAGTGATGAAGAAGAACCGAGACAACCACGAATGAGAAGCTTGCAAGACTTGTACGATGCAACAAGCGAAGTACACCTTATATGTCTTTTGGCGGATGCCGAGAACATTTCTTTTGAAGAGGCAGCGAGAGATAAGAAATGGCAAACATCGATGGATGAGGAAATAAGCACCATTGAGAAAAATAAAACGTGTGACTTGGTGAAGTTGCCGGAAAGTTATAGACCCAAAGGAGTAATATGGGTTTATAAGAAGAAGATGAACGCTAAAGGTGAAATTGAGAGGTACAAGACACGTTTAGTCGCTAAGGGCTATCGACAAAAGGCGGGAATTGACTATGATGAGGTCTTTGACCGGTTACGAGGATGGAAACAATCCGACTTCTCATATCTCAAGCGGCACAATTCAAGTGACCGATCTATCGAATGGACGTGAAATCAGCATTCTTAAATGATGTGCTAGAAGAAGAAGTGTACGTAGAGCAACCACCCGGTTATATGAAAGCCGGAGATGAGAAAATAGTCTTGAAGTTGAGGAAGGCGCTATATGGGCTGAAGCAAGCGCCTCGAGCATGGAATACTCGTATCGACAACTACAAGACAATGATCGGAATGAAGGATGGAAACAAAATTAAGTTTATGGAGGAGTGTTGAAATATAAACTTAATTGATATATCTCATTAGATTATGTTTTAGGTTCATGTTTATTGAATTCAATATATGAGTGTGAAAGGTCAAGTTCATCTAGGAAATATGATTCATGAACTTGATATTAGTGAGAAGTTAAATGTGATTCATGTATGTATGAATTACCTAGCCTATAAATAGGATCTCATTCCATTTGTAAGATGAAGAAAGAAAGAGAGAAAAAGAAATATAAACAATATTGAAAGTTAATAGAGAATAATTTTTCTTTCTTCCTCCATTAAAATCTGAATATTATGAGTTTATTCCAACAATATTTAGCTGTTTTGAAAGGATAAATATGAGATTTTTACTCGTTCCAAGAATAAATATGACATTTTGGTTTTTAAGAAAGATTCTATTAGAGTTAACCAAATCTTTAATAGTTTTAATCTCTAACATATCACAATAAGGTGACACGTGTCATCAGATTTTTTTTTTTTTAATAGTTTTGTTTTTATTTTAACCCAAATCTTTAATAGTTTTAATCTCTAACATATCACAATAAGGTGACACGTGTCATCAGATTTTTATTTTTTTTATTTTTTTTTAATAGTTTTGTTTTTATTTTAACCCAAATTACACCCATTATGGAAGAAAAAATATAATTGATCCCCAAATATTTTATTTATTTTGTATGAATTTATAATGATGGACCAATTCCATGAACCCAGTTACACCTATGTATGGAAGAAATAATGTAATTTGACCCCCAAAATAATCACAATATCTTATTTATTTGGTGTAAATTTATAATGATGGACCAATTCCATGAATACTTATTAATTATAATGCATATATTAATAATGGACAAATTTCATGAACATTTATTAATTATAATTCATTCTATTGACATCAAAATATTTGCGACTATATCATGATTATATAATTGATTTTAAACGTATATGTGCGCAAATTATATTTAAACAAATTATACAAAAATATGTAAAAAATAGCATAAAGTCCCGCGCAATTATTGCGCGGTATATTGCTAGTACGATATAATCCATTCGAATATGAACAAAACCTATTTGATCATCAATCCGAATTTGAATGATTTGAAATCTAAATGGCCTGAATCCATGGGCCCTCCCCTAATTTTGGTAGCTTTGGGTTTTTTTATGACTATATTTGTCTAATTACTGATTAATAATTTAGTTGTAAAAGAACACTACTAATTTCATATATTCTAAAATATTCTAAACAAGAGCTCGACATTGCACCAACCTCATTCACAAAAAAAAAAAAAAAAATCCATGGAAGCCAAAACACGAAGCACTCGTCACTCAACTGACCCATGACATGGCTGACCCGTGACTTGGAACCTGAATCCAGAAAAACTGAAATGCGAAACCGGTCGACTTCCTGGTCAAAAAGTTATTTGATCATATTCCCAGTTCAATAAAAAAATATTAACATAATTATATTGAGAGAGACAAACATAAAAATTTACATTGTTTTTGTTATCAAATATATTAAATCACAACATGTATGCACTGTTTTTTTTTTTTAATCTTAGTTGAAGAAATAAAATAATTCTATTAATACTTGATTAAAAAATCCAATCATGGGACCCGTTTTTATTGGTCTTTAACTTTATTAATGCAGAAACTCGAGTTTGTTAATTAGAATGGTTTAAAGTGTTTTTTTTTTAATGTATGCCGAAGGCGAAGACCTACAAATTTTTGTATTGGTAACGAAATTTACGTAACTACATGTTTCAATTGGTCGATCTGTACTGGATTGAAGATTAATATATGGAATAAAGAAAAAATTGAAGACATGTAAAAAAACGTAAACCAAACTAACCTAGGGGCTTGTTTGGATGTACAATTGTCAATAATCAGTTGGTTGTCTTGACTCTTTGACTGTGTTGCGTGGATACTTCTAAAAATCGATTTTAGTCGTATCTATATCGTATCATAATTTATATGTTAAAATTCAATATCGCCGTATTCGATATGTATCACCGTATCGCGGGATTGGTGTATCCGTGCAATACATCAGTCTTTGACTGAGCAAAAAATAAGAATTTTTACATTTGAAATATGAAAAATTATATTCTTCTCCACAAAAATTGGATAAACATCATCGGGAATATCATCAATTGTGTGTTAGTCGGACCATAACTATCTTGATCTTAATTAAAATTTATTTTTTTGTTTATTAATTGTTCCGTACATATCATATTTAATTAAAATTAATTTTCTATTCCGATTAACAATTAAACCAATGAACAACTAACATCATTGAGGACGTTTGTCACACCTTTGTGGGGCACAATATATATATCCTCTTGAACTATTCCTAATAGTTATACATACCAGCCATTCTTCAAGGCGTAAGGATGACATCTAGGGTTGTTCATTCGGTCGGTTCGGTTCAAGCCGAACCAGATAAGATCAAACCGATTTAAACCAAACCAAGTAAAATTCAAACCGAACAAACCGTTTAATACTTGATCCGATTAAAAACCGAATAGAACAAACCGGATTGTCATTCGGTTTATTTGGTTGAACCGAATAAGAAATATTATAATTTTAAAATAAAAATAAATTATTAAAAAGTTTATATTTTATTTATCAAAAATACATAAATTAGTATTATTAAATATAATTATATTGATTTACGAGACTATTATATGATTTTTGTTATATTTAAACATTAACATATAAAAAATTGGGTGTTATTCGGTCGGTTCGGTTTAACCGGTTTTCAAAATTTCAAACCGAACCAAACCACATAAACCAAAGTACCAAACAATACCATTTTTAAACCGAACCGACCCAAATAGTCTGAAAAACCGAACCAATTAAACCAAATTCGACCGGTTCGGTTCAGTATCCGAATAAACCGAACCGTTTGAACACCCCTGATGACATATGTGAGTATATTGTTGGAAAATTATACGTGTACACCACATTTCACAAAAAACATTCTTGGTACATCACCACTTGTTAATCAATTCACTTAATTAACATGATAATTAACAAGGAACACCAAATTAACATTTAAAGAATATAAATTATGAATTGTTAATTTGGATGGATAATTCAAATTAGTATTAATTACACATTAATTAAATTGTTAGTTACCAAAAAGTGATGTCATCAAGTATCTTTTTTCGAAACGGTGTGTACAAATATATACCCTCTATATTGTTTCATGAGTTCTTTTATCCTTTCCTAGTCCCTAGTAGATCTTGTGTTGCCAATCTGTTTTGTATGTTATAGTTTTTCTAGAGACGTTACGCAAAATATAATACAAACATGGTGTCAAAACAAAAGCTTACGCAAATGAATCGTAGATACTCTATGTTGCACGGATACGGATACGGATATCGTATCCGATACGATATGAATACGGCGATACGGCAATTTTCAAAAATTCACGAATACGAATACGGTCATATAATTATTATTTTAATATATTTATATTATATATAATTAATTAATAAGTAATAATTTTAAATTAAATATCACGGTAATAAATAAAATCACTCGAACAATATTAGTATTATAAAAGTATCATAAATTTATTTTAGAAATATCTCAAGAATTAAACTAGAAATATCATATATATTTATTTAAAAATATTATGTACCAAAAATTATAATGGGCAGAAATATACTAAATGGAGTATCAGTCGTATCTTGAAAGTATCCTATCGTATCCTCGTCGTATCCGAAATCTTTTTTATTAAAATATTCAAATACGTCACGTGACGTGTCTGGTACGTATCCGAATCGTATCGCAACCGTATTCATATCGGATATGCGTATTCTCATGATACTTCTGTATTTTTGAAGTATCCACGTAACACAGTAGATACTAGATAATACATAATAGACTATATACATAAATAGAAATGTTGAAATCCTGATTTAATGGACCAAAACCCAAGAGGGGCCTGGCAGAATCAAGCCGAATCTATATATTCATGGAATCATGTTATGCATTTAAATAAAAATCTATATACGCATACATACACATTGATCGTTTTTTTTTTCCGTTACATTTTTAACGTATTTATGGACCGCTTTTTTCATGTGAAAATTTAGGAATACTGAGAATAATTTAATTTGGATCTGAAAAAGTATTTAATTTCAGCCCAAACAATCAATTTAGGTTATTTCGGCCCGAAAACTCCACATGCCTTTGTTCTATCTTCGGTCAGAGAAATTCTCTGTTAAGACTCGCGACTGCACTCATTTATGCTTGAAACACTGATCAAAGATTAGGGTGACTCCTCTCTTTTCTCTATCACAACTCACGGTCAGTGACGGATCTTGTCCCTAATCAATGGGGAGGACGATAATCTAGAAATAGCTATTTTTTTAAGGAACGATAGTATATAATTTTTCAGGTTTATCGTAAAATATATTGACATAACCATATATATATATATATATATATATATATATATACTATCGTTCAAAAATCTAATGGAGACAACTACCTCCCTAGTCCCTTAATAGATCCCCACTGCTCATGGCCACAATTCTCTTTCTTTGAGCAAGAATTAGGATAGCGAGTTGAATCTGGAGTAGAGGCCCGCAACGAGAGTGAGGCGAGTTGAAGCTGCAGGCGAGCGAGGCGATTAGGGACCGAATAGGGATTGGAATTGGAGTGTTAGGGATTGACTAGTCACTTCTGCGATTGAGCTCAATTTGTGAGATAATTTATTGATTTTTTTAAATAATTGAATTTAAATTTGAAGTGATTGATTATAATTAAGATTACAATTGTTCGCAGAATCATGATTTCTAATGCGAGCAGATTAATAATTCCTAGGGCCTAATTTACTTCAAACTGTAATAACATAGGATTAGGCTAAATTACCGTACCATTGTAAATACTACTTTCGGTATCCTTAAAAAATAAATTCTAATGCCAAAAATAAAAATAGTATATATGAATATAGAAAATACTTATTTTTTAATTTCAATTATAATTATTATAATTTTAAATAAAATAATATTATATACGATAAACTATTACCGATTAGGGTGATCATTTTTATGGTTATTTAACCGATTAATCACCGTTAATCGATAAATAACTTTAACAATATCCGACAGATTCGTTCCGTTACACGTTATTTACAAATTGATCTCATCCGAGACTTGAGAGGAAAGTAGGCCCTCCAATTATTATTATTATTGTTATTATTATTATTCGATATATTATAATTTATAAAATAAGAATTTCAATTAGTTATTCTCTAAAAATATTTTTATGAAGGATATTTTTATGAAGGATCGGGGTTGTTTCTCTTTAATAAGTATGAACTCCAATCAATAGGACTGCAATACGTGTCACTTGACTTTTTTTTTTAATTCTGATCAGATTTTGTGCACTTCGACACACTTGACACTCCAAAACGCATGTCGTCTCTTATCAAAAGTGTATACCTTATTTAGATGTATTTTTATACATTTTAGATGTATGATATAGTTTATTTTAAATAAATACATGTTATATCTTTTTTACATATATGATATATATTTGTTTGTTATTTCTTTTTAAATGCATCATATATATTTTATATGTATAATATATATATTTTTAAATATAAATATATGGTATATCTTTTTATATGTACTATATATTTTTATATATGTATAATATACCTTTAAGGTAAAAAAAAAATTACACGAGTGGAACAGATTTATACCTTTTGTGTCAATATATCTGTTTGTGGCGTGCGTTTGAAGTCTGTACTCATGGAGTGCATTAGTCGTTTCGAACCCCACTTCAGTGGTGTCAAGTCCAAAATGTCCACCAAATAGGCTTACCTTAGCATCTTTCTCATGTCGTAGTAAAGTTCTTCGTATGGTATTCATGTCACTTATTTTAAAGATCCTTTTCCTCATCAATATACCCATAATCAGTCATTCAAGATACGGCAATAATATGATACGGGGTACGTTCGTGTATAATTCGGATAGTGTGTTTTTCAATACGGCAACAAATTCGGACATAAAAACTGTGAACGGGTAATATTCATATTCGTATAGGTTCGTGTATAATACGATTTTCATTAAAAATTCGGTTAAAAGAATTCGGCAAAATATAATATCGCGAAGTTCGCATATTTTTCTAAATTCGTATAATTCGTGTGTTATTCGTGAACTATTCGTGAATTAACTAATTTAGATCATGATATGACTCATGTAACTTAGAAATTGAAATACATAGAAACAATTAAAATTTTCCAATTTGAAAAATTCGTCAAAAATCACTGAATTCGACAAAAAATCGGCCGAATAATTTTTGGCCATAAAATTCGCGAATATTTCCGAATCACTGAACTGGATGCGCAAAGTTCGCGTATTTTTCAAAATTTGTATAATTCGTGTATTATTCACGAACTATTCGCGAATTGACTGACTTATAATATACCTTCATGGTGGAAATCAATGTATGATTGGCTTTTCAAACATATCCTTAAAAGGAAAATATCTTATACATAGTCATCTGTCCATTAAAACATGGTTTTGAAACCCTCCATGTCCAAAAGAGAAAAAATATGGTATAACATTCGGTACAGAAAGCTACTTACCAAAAGTGGGTGCATAATTGAGTTCTTAAAGATCTCCACTAGCTCAGGTTCTGATAGAAAATTCTGATCATGTCAAAAAAAGGAAAAATTTCAATAAAAGAGTAAAAAAAGGAAAATTTTAAAATGTACACAACTCAAAAAAGAAAATTAGACGTGGCAAGTATGATGTAAATTGCCAAAATAACATCTTCGGTCTCTCAAAGGACAAGGACATAATTATATATTCGGTCTATCGTCGGTGTTTGAAGAGCCGACGATGTTTTTTTTTTGCAATTTTGAGTGACATATGTTATTTTTGTGATTTTCTTTTTTTGAGTTGTTTACATTGGTGATTTTTCTTAAAAAAATAGTATACTTTTAGATTAAAAGAGAATTAGCCGTCTCTAGTAAAACCTTCCTTGAATCATAATTAAATCTTCAGAGGCCTACAAGAACAACTTGCTTTAATTCATTCATGCACATGCTTGTGTATTTTATCTCAAAGTTAGGGTTATTTTTCATATTATCATCATAAATAAATATGCTCGATAAATTTAAAGATAGAAGCAACTTAGGATTATTAACTCTTTGAAAAAGGGAGAAGATGATTAAAATGGTTTGGTAGTATTTTTCTTAAAGAAGTTTTAGTGGTATGATTATGGATATAAATAAGAATGAAGCAAATATCAATACGACATATCAAAAATGGGTCTCTAGCACAGTTAGTTGAATGTTTTGATATAAAAAATCATATGTTATGAGTAATTTCGGTTCGGTTTCATTGTCATCATTGGATGAATGAGAAAAGAGTTCTCCCCTCCTTCTCGTTTTCTTTCTTTGTCATATTAAAAAAAATCAAAATATGTGTCTTGAGGGTATTGAACTTAAGACATATAATCTCACAAACATCAAGTTTATCACTATACTACTCTAATCTTTGTGAAATATAAATAAATTTATTATTTTTCAAACAAGCAAAATTACCTTAATTTTTCGCTCTCACATCGGTTTTTTATATCATAAGGGGTCCCGGGCCTCCCGCTCGCCCCCCCAGATCCGCCACTGCATACATGTAATAAATAAATAGGTGACGTTCCCCGATAAATTATATCCGCACAAAGAACATGATTGGTAATGTGGCCAATTTCTACGAGGTAAAATTTCAGATGTGAGAAATTTGTATTGAATGATGAGCAACCACAAAAATATTTGTACTTCAAGAACAATATTATGCCAACAATAGTTGTGCTCGTTTCTCACAATTTATTATAAGCGAAAGTCGGTGTGAGAGTGTTGGTTTCATGTCCAATTTATTTGTACTATTTCTTCCCACTGATATCACATAAAATCTAGTATTTTAGTTAAGTTTTTCATGAAAAAGGACCGAGTTCATGTTTGCAACTAATAGATTGGAAGTCAGACTTATATACCATACAATTTATGCAAGGTGGTGTGGCCCAAATTTCATTTTTTGCGGTATCAATTTTCCATAACTGTGTATAATAGAGTTATTATACTATTATACTATATGATACTGTAAGTATTAAAATTTTCCGAATGCATCATGAGCTGACACCTGTTTATTTTTTTTATTTTGGGTAAACTTTTCTGTGACAAACCATGAAACGAGTCATTCTCTATCAAGAAGTCACACTAGATCCACTCATCACATGTGTTCGCAATGAAAATCGAGTAAAAACCAAATGGTCCACAAAATCATGATTATGATAGGTATTTAAACAACATCGTGTACTGTAAGATCAGAAAAAACCGGATCATTGATATTGGGCCCAATATAAATATATATATATATATATATATATATATATATATATATATATATATATATAGGCTCAATGATCAACATTTTTACTTGGTCAAGCAGCCAGCAATGTTTATTCTTCAAAATATACAAATGAAAATTAAATCTTAACCGTATAGATTTAATCAATATCACTTCATAATGTTATATATTCAATTTCACGGAAAACAAAAAAGTATATCATATCCATCATGATACGTAAAAATATTAACGGTCAATAATATTTACCACATGATTCAACGTGAAATAAATTTTCAAATTCGAATTTTTTTGCATTGGATTTATTTTAAGTTATATAGATAAGGTTAGGATAAATTTTTACTATGTTTCGATTTTTTCTTCATGAAAATCTAAAACTTTACCGAAATAGACAGTTGTGAAAATTTGGAATTTGTTTTGTAGATAGAAATATTCAAATGATACAAAATTTATTTGACAACATATCTAGATGATATAGATCACATCTATACGGTTAAGATTTCATTTTCATCTATATATTTTGAAGAATAAGCGTTGTTGGCCAATGTTGGCCAAGTAAGGATGTTGGCAATTGAGCCTATTCCATATATATATATATATATATATATGAGGGAGGCTAAACTACTTAATTAAGTACCAACATTTTGGTACTTAATGTTTTTTCACCATTAGATTTGTCTTGAGATTAGTGCATTTGATGATGTGCACGAACTTTCATGATCATCATGAAAAAATACAAATCTCAATGTAAATCCAATGGTGAAAAAACATTAAGTACCAAAATGTTGGTACTTAATTAAGTAGTTTAGCCTCCCTCATATATATATATATATATATATATATATATATATATATATAGGCTTGCTAAGTAGAATCCAACAAAAGAATCCACGCGTGTAAAATATACTGATGAAACTAGCAAAATATACCGATAAATCTAATATGTTAACATAGTTAAAATTGAGAATAAAATAATGCATTTTCAATATTATATTTTGATAAGTACAAGAATACATTTTTCTAATTTCAATAGTATATTTTGGTATTTGGATTCTTTTTATGGATTCTTGTTAGCATATATATATATATATATATATATATATATATATATATATATATATATATATATATATATATATATATATATATATATATATATATATATATATATATATATCTATATCAATGTTTTAAATTGCGATATAGCGGTCCATTGCGATTGAACAATAATTTACACATGATCCTCGATATTGCGTCATATTGCGCCATATTGCGGCGATATTGCGGCGCAATATAGCAGGTTACGGTGTTGCATTTTGTGGATATTTATTGCGATTTGCGCCGCAATTTAAATCATTGATATATATATATATATATATATATATATATATATATATATATATATATATATATATATATATATGATGGTTAAGATACTCAATTAAGTATCATGGATTCGGTAGTTAGGATTTTCTGACCATTGGATTTGCTTTGAGATTTGTGTTTTTTAATGCTATATATACTCATCATTAATGATTACCATATCTGTTTATGCTAATCATTAATTGCACAAATCTCAAAGCAAATCTAATGGTCAAAAATTCCTAAGTACCAGACTCACGATACTTAATTAAGTATATTAGCCATCCTCATATATATATATATATATATATATATATATATATATATATATATATAGATACTTAATTAAGTATCATGAGTTTGGTACTTAACACTTTTGGACCATTAGATTTACTTTGAGATTTGTGCATTTAATGATTAGCATAAACTGATATGGTAATATTTAATGACGAATATATATATATATATATATATATATATATATATATATATATATTGGCTAATTTAATTTTTGTAAATTCAAAAAATGATTATTAGTTAATTTAATTTATAGATAAACTTTGTTAATTTATAGAAAATATATAGAAAATACTAGTTAATTAATTTTTTATAAATAATAAAAAATAGATACTAATGATCATTAATGTATATGTTCTTTTAAACTAATCAACTATTAGTTTTTTAATATAAACAAATAGTAGAAATGATTATGGTCATTAATATCGCATTAATGTATAATTTAATTACTGAAGTTTTGAGTGGATTATTTTTGAATTATGTTAAAGTGATATTTTAGTAAGTAATTAAACAAGTATAATTAGTGTAGTTTAGGTATTTTTTAATTATAAATGATATCGTCCAAATGAATTGAAAAATGATTAAAAAAAGTTATACCATAACTTAACTGAGAGAAAACATAATTACGAATTATTTAAAATCATATGGTACTTTTTAATTTATTGTTTCAAAATTATCTGTCATATTTAATTTATGTTTCCTATGTTCAAAATACTAGTTCTGTTCTGATAGCTAAACCATTATGTATCATTAGTTCATTTTTGAAAATTTTAATATAAAAGTTTTTTTTAACAAAAGCACGACTATGATATTTGGAATAATGACTATGATATTTGGAATTCAATAATGTAAATATAGCTTATTTTACATTGTATTTTCTTATATATTTTTTTCATAAATTGAAGCTCGATAAAAAGTTATGTTGCAGCTATGTTAAGATGTATGTGGAAAAAAAAAAATTGAATATCATCCATTTTATAGACTTTTAAAATTATAGTTGTAAATTACTATGAATGTTTGATATTTATAAGTATATCATATATTTAATAATATATATATTTTTAAGGTATAAACAAAATATGTCTCATGAAACTAGATTCATGGAGTGATAATGAACTTACCAGATGCGCTATATGTTTATGGAATATAAAATCAGAAAAAAATCAATATAAAACCATCAAAATCCAAAACACTATGGCGTGATACATCTTATACAGTGTAATGAAAATATCATATCATGTATTTCTAAAAAGTATAACTTACATATAGAAGGACATGACACGTAACTGAAAATATATATTGTAGAATATAACAAAAAAATATATTATACTTTTAAAATGTATATTTAAGTTCAAAATTAACATTTAGAAAGAAAAAATTGAGCATCATATACTCTCTAATAAATGGAGAAGGCTCATATGTCCTCCATTCATTAGGAACATATACTCTAAAATAATATCAAACAAAAACATAATATACGCCGAATCGTAGCGAGGTTACCATCTAGTATTTTTCAATTATATGTTCACTATTCACGATCCTCCTTGTTGTTTTGGTCTTGTTACATGTATTTTTTTTAGGAAAAAGTCTGTTTTTGGTCCCTAACAAATACCGAAATGTTCAACTTGCCCCCTGACTATTTTTTTGGTTCATTTTGCCCCCTAAACTTGTTATTTTTGTTTTATTTGCCACATCCGTCAAATAACTCATGCCCCCCCCCCCCCCCCCCCCAGTTAAAGAGCTGTTAAACAAGACAATTTTACACATTCAAAAGAGCAAAAATAAATGAAGAGGAGAGCAAAAATGAAAGAGGGTCTTCGCGAGAGAGTGCTGTGAGCGAGAGAAAGGGGAGAGAGCGCAGCGAGAGAAAGGGTCGTTGTGTGTGTGTGTGTGTGTGTGAGAGAGAGAGAGAGAGAGAGAGAGAGAGAGAGAGAGAGAGAGAGAGAGAGAGAGAGAGAGAGATAAGTTAATAAACGGGTCGGGTTAAACCATTTCGGGTCGGGTAGAAAAATAGGTATAAAATAACGTGGTTTAACAGCTATTTAGTTGGGAGGGCGGGAGTTATTTGACGGAAGGGGCAAATGGAACAAAAATAACAAGTTTAGGTGGCAAAATGAACAAAAAAAATAGTCAGGGGGCAAATTGAACATTTCGGTATTTGTTAGGGACCAAAAACAGATTTTTTCCTTTTTTTTTGGAATAAACGGAGAAGGTTTTTTGTTTTCTCTTCATTGATGTCAATTTAGTTTGAATCCACAATATCTCACAACATATGATTTTTGTGTCAAATACTGAATTAACTTGATTATGGGCTCATTGACTTGGTATATATGCCCCTAATTTACCTCCGTTACAAGTGTCTGCACCCCTCTGAAGAAAACTTGTGGATATAGTAGTGTGCTTAATTAATCATTTTGGAAAGTAAAATTGCATGTATATGAAGTTGATTATTGTTAGTTTATCACAGAGACGCATCATTTTTCCTTTCCACGAACTTAATGGTTTCTGAACGTTTTGAAAGATTTGAAGAAATTGCAAATTGTTTTGTTTTCTTTAGTTTAATGGAAATTTCAAGTAATTTATTAGAAATGATTTTTTTATGAAGCCAATTATGAAGCTAAATATCTCATGAAATTGTTCGGAATTGATATAGGAACAAAGCAACTTTTTAGGGTTTGTTTGGATGTTCTAGTTTTTTCTAATATAGGATCATTAATTTCTAAAGATTGAGATTGTAAAAAATGAAATTATATAGCACATAAAAATTTAGTAATTCATACAATGCTATATTTGGATGTAACTTAAGAAATTTTATGAAAGTATTATTTAAAAAAAAAGTATTTGTATTGTTTTACTTACATAATATAATATAATATATAACATAACATAACATAACATAACATAATATAATATAATATAATTATTCTTGAGAGAGTTTTTTTAAGATAATATTATGCCAAAACTTAATACATTACGATCATTTAACATATGTTGCAATGACGAACTATTTAATGTTATATATAACCATATAACCATATACACATCAATTATGAGACGAGAGCTATAATTGTCCTAATTTATATGGTGCATTATTAATTTTGCTGAGCTGTTTGAATAATTAGACACCTCACATAATATACATTTTTATGGTAAACATAGTGATATTTAGCTAACTTATATGGAATCAATCAATTTAGAATTTGGTATTTTGCCTAGCAACATTAACTCACAAAAAATATGCAATTTGATAGTAACTATTGTTATCTATGCATACGATTGCCATCTACTTCATAAATAAATGCATCTTCAGTCTCCAGATTTAATGATTTGTGAACTCGACAAACAGACAAATTGTATAATAATAGAAGTGTTTTAATAATAAAATAATAAACCAACCCTTTTAACAATTTGCAGGTACATGTAAGGGTGTCAATGGAGGCGGATATTTGCCCGAACCGATTCGAACCGTATTCGAAAAAATATCCGGATCTGAATGAATTTGGGTCAGAACGTATTCGTTTTTACGGGTACGGATCCGATTTTAGGAGTTAATTTTTTTATAAATTCGGATACTATCCGGATCCGAATAAAATTTGTAAACGAGTATCTTTTTTTTGTTGAAAGTATGATTTCAATCATACTAATACTCAATGGACAATAACTCTATTTTAAATTCATAGTAATACTTCATATTTGTGTTTAAAAAATAATATTATATTATTACATCACGGTGCTCGTTTTAATATTCAAATAGGATCCGAATTCGACAATATCCGAATCGTATATGTATTCTGTATTCGTTTAATATCCAAACCGTATACGAATTCGGGTCCCAAAAAAAATATGAATATGAATATGGTATAACCACTATCCGAATTTTATCCGAACCGGTGACACCCCTAGGTATATGCTTCCTCAGGCACATTGCCCCCAAATAAGTTGCAAGAATAATTCTTATCATATTATGATTGCTGTGAAGAACTGCAAGTGAGTTGTGTTTTTGTCCCAAATATTCTTCTAACTTAATTTCATAATTCTTAATTCCTCCACTAACTCCAAGTCTGGGATTTGATTCCTTTCATGCGGGAAATTTGACCCAATTTGTGCACAGTTAATTGAAAAACACTAGTTTAGAAGTTAGGGGGATTTACATATTTACCATTTGTTAACTTTAAAATTACATATTTGTCCTTCTTAAAATTAAAATATCATATTTGCCTTTTGTTAAATCGAAAATATCATATTTATCCAAAAATAAAAAATCATCCAATTTTTCCGTTAAAACAAATGGGCAAATTTTATCCTTTTACATATTTACCCTTCTAAAAATCTAAAATATCTTATTTACCCTATATTGATATGCACAATGATTATAAAATATGTGAATTAATCACAGAGATGCACATGCACTTAAAATATTATTTTATTCACTTTTAAAAATCTAAAATATAACAAAACAATCTTATTCACTTTCTCAGTAATAAAATATCATATCGACATTGGCATTTCTCTCTGCATGTCCAAGTTCATAGAAAAATGAAGATATGATACAAAGATTTCTTATTTATTAGAAGTATTCCCTTTTGCTGAAAATAAGTACTTTTTTTTAAGATACAAGATGTGAGAAAGATACAAGATATGAGGAATAAAAAGGAAATATGTATTTTATACCAACAATGAAGATACACGATATGATTAGAAGGGTAAAAAAAATCAAGTTTTGAAATTCTTTTGTTTCAATAGAAAATTAAGTGCATGTGCATATCTGTCGTAATTAGAAAATGACTAATACAAATATTTTATAATCAATGAACATATCAATATAGTATTGTATTAATAATTATATAATATGATTGGGTTTGAAAAATTCTTAATCTGAACTTAAATATTCTTAACTCTTGATCTTATGTACAAGAATCAAAGTCTAATTATTAATATTTGATTGATCCATATATTCTTAAAAGGGTAAATAAGATATTTTAGATTTTTAGGAGGGTAAATAATAAATATGTAAAAGGGTAAAATAGTAATTTTAAAAGCTGGCCGTTAGTTTTAACGGAAAAATTGGATGGTTTTCGATTTTTTGGTAAATATGATATTTTCGATTTAACAAAGGGCAAATATGATATTTTAATTTTAAGAAGGGCAAATATGTAATTTTAAAGTTAACAAAGCGTAAATATGTAAATCCCCCTAGAAGTTATAACAAGAGTCTATTTAATAATGTGTTTGCAGTATGATTTGTAGCATAATTAATATGTAATTAAACCGATTTTGTATATACTCGACTCACTGTGATTTCATCAGTTGATTAGTTCATTGATATACTTATAATATTGTATTTATTTGAGCTCTAAATAATGAATAGGGAGTACATTATTCAATATAATTATATTTTATATTGAAATAAAAAGTGCATTCAGCATTTTTGAGAATGGAACAAAATATTTTCAGTTTTGTCGAATGCTACCTCGCTCAGATTGATTTTGAACCAAAATACACGGTTTAAGGTTTAGGGTTTGATCAATAGTGAATCGAACGACGAAGGTCCTTAAATATGGAGCAAGGAGCGGCGTGATTAGTAATTTGGATACTATTTCGATCCGAATAAAATTTGTAAACGAGTATCTTTTTTTGTTGAAATCATGATTTCAATCATATTAATACTCAATAGACAATAACTCCATTTTAAATTCATAGTAATACTTCAAATTTGTGTTTAAATAATAATATTATATTATTACATCACGGTGCTCGTTTGAATATCCAAATAAGATCCGAATTCGACAATATCCGAATTGTATCTGTATTCGTTTAAAATCCGAACCGTATACGAATTCGGGTCTCAAAAAAAATATGAATATGGATCTGGTATAACCACTATCCAAATCTTATCCGAACCGGTGGACCACAATACCAGTTAATATTCTATAACAAAGAGCTGTCTTGTCGGACACATACTGGACCTTTCTAATTGGATCCTAACCCGAATCCTATAAAACCCGAACTTATTTAACACAACAGCACAGTCAAAATAGATCAACTAAAAACAAAAGAATAGAGCAAAACCCGGTCGACTCACGACAATATATCCTCTCCCCCAAATACTCATTCCTTCCTCCCCTCCCGCCACTTCCTGCTAGATAGAGAGAGTGAGAGAGAAAGAGAGAGATGGCGGAGTCATGTTGCGAAGCGATGTTCTGGGTGTACTTGATGATAAGTTTTGGGCTTGTGATGTTTGCCGGAATCATGTCCGGTCTCACCCTCGGCCTCATGTCTTTGAGTCTCGTCGATTTGGAAGTACTCGTCAAGGCTGGGAAACCTCAAGATCAACGAAACGCAGGTTTGAGTTTTTGCGAATTCTTCCGTTTTGTTGTTTTTTCGCGAAGAATTTGTGTTTATTTTGCTTTTTTGTAATTTAGCTAAGATCTTGCCGGTCGTGAAGAATCAGCATCTGCTTCTGTGTACACTCCTAATTGGTAATTCGCTTGCTATGGAGGTCTGATTTCAATTCAAATTACTTTGTAGTGTTTGTTTATTGATCATATTCGATTGATTAACCAAACAAGATTCGATTTTTAGGCTCTACCGATTTTTCTGGACGCACTAGTTCCGGCATGGGGAGCGGTTCTAATCTCAGTAACGCTAATCCTTGCGTTCGGTGAGGTGATTTCACTTTAAAATCTTTTAATTTCTCCAATTCAATTCCCAATTCCTCTTCTCGAACATTTAAACCTCAAATTCAATCTCGTCAGATCATACCTCAAGCAGTTTGTACGCGATACGGATTGAGCGTCGGAGCTAAAATGGCTCCGGTTGTACGAATCCTACTTATAGTATTTTTCCCAGTTGCATATCCTATCAGTAAGGTAATTTCTATTTTAGTTCGTAATTTGAATTTAAGTTGGTAGGAAATTAAAAAAAGTTGTGATCTTTTTCTAGTCAAGTTCTTTTCTAGCACTACATCGATTAGTGGCTTCCTTTTAGTTTGTCAAGTGCCCCCCTAAAAAAATAAAAAATAAAAAGGAATATATTCTTATTTTTATACTTTTTGACTTAGTTTTGTACTTCTTTTAGATCTTAATGAGTTTAATTATTCATGCAGTTGCTTGATTGGATATTGGGGAAGGGCCATTTTGCATTAATGAGAAGAGCCGAGTTAAAAACCCTCGTCGATATGCATGGAAATGAGGTTTGATTTTACTTTTTAGTTTTTATCACAACTTGTTCAACAGAAATTAGTTATACAGTTACAACTGGAATTAATTGATCATCTCCATTTCTACACCGACTGGACAACTCCAGTTGCATAATTAAAATGTTATGTTTCTATTTTTATGTAGGCGGGAAAAGGAGGAGAGTTGACTCATGACGAAACGACGATAATAACTGGAGCGTTAGATTTGACTCAAAAAACTGCTGAGGATTCGATGACTCCAATAAATAAAATTTTCGCCCTCGATATAAACGCTAAATTAGACATGTATGTTTATTCAAACATTAATATTTTCATAAACTTTGTCTTATGTATTATGTACGTTATTTTGAAAGGCATACTTTGGGATTAATAATGAGCAAAGGGCATAGTCGCGTACCGATTTATTCAGGCAATCCGGCAAATATCATTGGCCTCATTTTGGTACCAACACTATTCTTTATTCTTTTATGTAATTATAAAAAAATACAGAATATTTTTAATTGGTCGATTAAACATGAAATAAAATCAGGTTAAAAATTTGATAACTTGCCGTCCAGAGGACGAAGTGCCTATTAGAGACGTCACGATCAGGAAAATCCCAAGGTTAGTTAAATTAATTAAATTAATTCGCATTGAATTTATTTTATATATTTTTCATGAATTTTTTTAATTGTTTCTGTTTAGGGTATATGATGATTTGCCTCTTTATGTGATTCTCAACGAGTTCCAAAAAGGTCACAGCCACATGGCCGTTGTTGTAAAACGCAACAAATCAGCAGAAAATAATATCGTCAGACTTAATGGTAATATTTTTAAAATATTTGTACATATATTCAAATATTATTATTTAAAAATTATGTTGTTTTTTTTTTGAAGGAGAGAAGCCGCGTAAGATATTGGCGGAGCACTTAGCCAGTTCGTCACCGGCAAACACGACGCAAAGCCCTATAAAAAGGACCAATGGCGAGGCGCCACGTCAGCAAATTAAAAGATTAGATAAGTCAGAAAGGAGTCGGAAAAATAACATTTTGGATGTGAATAATTGGGAGTCGCTTCCGAGCTATTCGGACGAAGAAGTTGTTGGGATCATTACCATGGAAGATGTCATGGAAGAATTATTACAGGTTTATTTCTAAATTTTTGTTTTTATCGTGCATATTTTTTGATATAATAATGTAATAATGTTTTTATTGGGATTGTGGTTTGAAGGAGGAGATACTTGACGAGACGGATGAGTATGTTGATGTTCACAACAAGTAAGTTTTTTTATTATTTTAAATAAATTGATATAAGTATGATTTTTTATTTTATCTTTTTATTTTAATGTAGGATAAAGATAAATATGTTGCCGCCAAAGAAATCATCGCCGGGGATCACTTCTGTCTCTAATTTGAGCCGCAAGACTCCAATTTCATCTCCATTAAATAATAATAATAATAATAATAATTTGAGTGCACCGAGAAATATGTCTTCGCCACAATCCAATTCGCATAATAATGTTGCCAATAATATTAGTAATATTATTAATAGTAGTAGCGATAATAATAATAATAATAATAATAATGTTTTGAGCATACCAATTTCTCAAAGTTGTGCTCAAACCCCAAATATTTCACCGAATATAAATTTCTCTGCGATAAGGTCCTTGCCTGCTTCCCCTTCTAAAGGACAAATTTCCCCTTCACATAAGGTAAGTAAAATATTTAGTTTGTTAATTTTTATTCTTCAATTATTTGATACATGAATTTCAATAAAATGGAGGTTCCAAGAAAATCGTACGAAAAGCTTAAAAAAAGCGGAGAAGAGAGCTAACAAAGGGGATTCATGGAAATGCAGTCACTTGTATTATTTGATTGCTTTTTCTGTATATAAACCGGAACGAAATTAAATCAACACATTTGTAGTTTTGTTTCTTGAGATAAATTAATGGCTCTGCAAAAGAGAACATTATAGAAAAAAAAAAACTATTTGTGCATATATTAGTAAAATTATTACAGTACTTTTCTGTAGGGTGCTGGACATTTAAACTCCCTGATTAGTTGTTTCAATAAAATTACTTGTAAATGCTTCGTCTTCATTATATTCACTACCTCAAAAATGGGAAAATAAATAAATAAGGTTATATATAACTCAATTTTACAAAGTATCATCATTTTTAACTAGAATTGAGGTCTTTCATTGGTTTCTACAAATGGGCTGACTCATCATGCCTGTATCTTGTGTTGGGCTAAAATATTAGCAACTAAAACACACAATCCTATATGCCCAATCAACATAAATAAAATATCTAGAGTGACGAAAAATAATATTTCAAAAGTTGGTGTCCTATAAGATATAAATATTACATGGGTAAAGTTTAAGAGATATTTATATTACTAAAGATCATTCAACAATTACTAACAAACTAATCAATCCGCTATTAAAAATGAGCAATGTAACAAGCGTTCCAATGATATTTATATTTGTTTAACTACTGAAACTGGGAATCATATCTTTTGGGGTCTTGTACGTACGTGCCATCAGCGTGGAAATAGACCGAGCGACTTGATATACGACATCACTCGACATCCTTTTTTTTTTTGAGAAAAACCCGTAGGTAATTTTAAATAACAGCAAATAAAGTATCTTACATCACGAAGTCATACAATGGATAACATTAAGAAGCCTACTACAGAGCAACTAGGAACTAGAAGAGAAATAACATAAACTAAAAACAAAACAGAACATAAAGAGAAGAAACAGCTAAATTAAGAAACACTACCCCTCGAAGTGTAATAGACACTGGAGAAGCCATGTGTCATTGCTAAGGATTCACTTGAGGGTACCGCAGGTGGTTGTAGTGAGAAGCGCAGTGCGTAGAGACCCAGATACGACTTTAGCGGTTCGCCGTAGGATTGTGAGCTTCGACATTCAGCATTCGGTTCTTGTACATGAATCTCGGATCTTTCATATGCTGTTTTTGTAGTACACAATCTATTGCAATCTTCCTAGCTTTCCAATCAGAGATGTACACTTCATTGGGGTCGTCGAAGTTATTGAGAGTGGTTATGACTTCCTGGTTGTCTGAAAAGAAAAGACAAGAGAGATTAGAGAAGCGATGAGCCACTGTTGTTAAGGCGATGGACATTGCATGGAATTCCGCGCTTAAGATACTGTCATCCCACACTTTCCTGAGAGATACCCATTTAATCTCTGCCATGTTACCTCGAACAACCGTAGCCAGCCCTGTTCCCCCATTCATACCAATCGACGCATCGACCCAAGCATAAAGATCTGATTTTGTGTTTGAGTTATCGGGATTCGTACTGGTTGAACATTCAAAATCTGGAACCCCCCTGGGGTGTCCTATCGAGAAGGCCAATGAGAGGGCTCTAGAGGTAGTGAAATTAGGCGTTTGTTTGTCGTTCCTGAAAATCAGGTTGTTTCTTGCTTCCCAATTAGCCCAGAAAATAGCACCAATTATGCTGATAGAAGTTTTATCACTCGATTTTAAGATGGAGATGATATTACTGATCCACGAACCCGATTTGAAGAACTCATATAAATGAGAGGCCCATGCACGTAACCAGACCTCTTTAGCGAAGACACAATCCATAAATATGTGTGCCATGGATTCGATCATGTTATTGCATGTAGAGCAGATAGGGCTTATATGGATTTTTTGGTGTATTTTCTCCTTACTCGGCAGTGCATTGTTAAGGATCTTCCAAAATAGGAGTTTTATTTTCGGTATCAGAGATTTACATTCCCAGATATTGAAGTCCAGCGTGTACCCCCATTCTCCTTGTGAATTCAATTTATTCCATCTTAATAAATTGTGGGCCTCTTTTACTGTTAGATTTCCTGATTTGCTCTTTGTTAGTTTTAATATCCGGCCCAAACAACATGGATATCTCTAACCATTTCCATGAATTAGTATCTATGTTATAAAGGTCTGAGACGGTGAGCAAAGCTTGTTCTTTATTGCTTGGTTTATACATTTCCCACCCTAAAAACCATGGATTACCGATAGCTTTGGCTGTTCTCCCGTTTCCAAGCTGCCATATCGTATCTCGAAGGAAAATTTGTTTCATAGCTATCAGGCTTTTCCAAAACCCCGAGCATTTATTTTTCCTGTTGGTGTTCCAGAAATTCGTGCAAGGAAAATATTTAGATTTGCAAACGTCGATCCAGATCGCATTTGGATTGTGAATAATTCGCCAATTGAGTTTCATGAGGTAGGCCTCATTAATACACAATGGATCCCGTATGTCTAAACCACCAAAATTGTACGGACGTTGAATGAAACTCCACGCTTTTAAAGCCATATATCTAGATGATCCGGAATTAGACCAAAAACTTCCTAATTACTCTATTCATGCTAGCTATGATTGTTTTCGGGATTTTCGAGGTGCCCATATGGTATGTAGGAAGGGCCAGGAGAACTGATTTAATTAATACTAGACGTCCAGCTTGATTTATAAAACCTTTCTTCCATGAGGCTAATTTTGTCTCTAAATCGTGTATAAGGTGGTTGAAATCAGATAAAGTTTGTTTTTCCATGGATAGATATACACCCAGATATTTCTCTTTTGTTCCTGCTATTTTGGCTTTTAAGTAGCTGGTAAGAGCTTGCCTAATCTCCTCACTAGTGTTTTTGCTGAACCAAAAGATGGATTTTGACTCATTAATGATTTGTCCCGAGATTGCAGAGAACAAAGCAAAAGCTTTCATTAAATTAGTTAACTCAACCATGTGCGCTTCCCCGAACAGTACCAGGTCGTCAGCATAGAAAGTATGGGTCAAAATCGGAGCAGATTTTGCTAATTTAATACCTCGTATGTCACCCCTTAATTGAATGTGTTGCAGAATTCTTGAGAAGATTGATAAAACGTAAAATAGGTCGTTTAAAAGTGTAAATTCAATCTCACGAGTTAATCAAAACAATTTATAAAAAAATACTAAGTATAGTACTAAGTATAGGTTCGATCCAAGGAAATTTTGCGTATAATCGAATTTCAATTCTAGAATTATTTCTACTGTTCCAGAGACTATAATATTTTGTCACAATCAAGATATAAACTTTATAATGTTCTGGTAAAAATTTCACTTTCACACACACAATTTTCGAATTTATGAAATTTATAGATCAAAAGGGTATTTTAGGCACAAATCAAATTCCAGAAAAATATAGATCGGAAAACAAGATCTCAAATTTGGCACAAAGATTCACAATTTAATAATAAGAGAGAGAACAGAAGAATTTCACAGGTTTGATATTTCAGTAAAAAGTAATGAGCGAATTACAAATAGGTCCCTGCAAGATTACATAATAGTCCATGCAGTTTTGAGATTGAGTAACAGAATTCAAAAATTCAGATCAAATCGAAAATTATATCAAACAAACTCAATCAAAATCCTAATTCAAGAGTGATATCAGATCTAAAGTTTCTAGTGAAATTAGGAATTTAAACGGTTCTACAATTGATCCAAACAGCACAGACAATGAGGTCCAGAATTAAGATTTTTCATCAATTTACAGTTTAGTCCTTAACAGCCTGATTTTGTAAAATCAATAACAAATAGAAAATTGCAGGAAATTGATTTATTCAAAAAACTATATTAAACTACAGATCTAGATATAAACAGTGATATTGAGAAAGACTTATTTTTGAGGAATTTTCTATTTTAAATGGAATTAACAAAACAGCACAAAACAATCGAGTATTTCACAAAGGAAAAATAGGAAAATTACGAAATAAAATCCACAAAAATTCTACAAATTCTATTTTATCAAATATAACAGATCTACAATCAGAGTTTATTCAAATCTAATATTTTCCTAATTAAAACGCAACAATTGTAAAAGAGAGTACCGAAAAAGGAGAGAATTGAGTCCAAGAATGGATCTTGGAGAGGTCCTCGAGCCTTCACGCCTTGAGAGGAGGTGAGAGGACGAGGAGAACAACTTCCTTGAGCTTGAGAAAGGGAGGAAAAGATCCTCGGAGCGGCCTCGAAAACCGTGCGGAGACACGATCTTCTCGGCAAAATGGCTCGACGACGAGCGAGAGGAGCTTGAGAGCTTCTTAACAATGGAGGGGGAAGAGGAAGAGACCTTACCTTCCCCCTAAAATGGTGGTTTGACCAATGAGGACCAAAGGTGGAGAGAGAATGGTCTTGGATCTCTTTTATAGAAGGTGGAGATTGCTACAGGACAAGACCTGAGTTGCAACTTGTATGGGTAGGTAGAGAATGTTTCAATGAATCCAACGGTTCAAACCTCATCTAATTTGGACATCGGAAGGCCGAGAAAACTCAAAAATACGATTGTAAACTTCTCCCACGGATCAAGATTAAATCCTCCGAAAATCCTCTGAAATTCCCAAAAATAGTTCTGTTCTTCTGCGGTTCAGAGAGATAATGGAGAGTACGGTTAGAATTTACTCTCACTAAATGGGACTGGAGGGTCTGGTTTCTTTTTGAAATGGAGAAAACACGCTGCTGCATGGCTCCAAAAGAAGGAGTTTGAACTGCCTGTCTCGATTCTCTGTGATATTTCTCGTGTGGCCGATCGTGTAATGGAACGGATAAAGAGAGAGTATGGTACTGTAGCGCATGTCACAAGATCGTGATTCCACAGAGAATCCGGGAAACAGTAATCGTTGACTGGTCATTGGTTGATTTGCTGCGTCTATTCCCGTGCAGATTTACGTGTGTCAGATTTCATCATGAAATGAGTCATTTTTGACCCGGTTGAAGTAAAAACTCGATTTCTCTCTCATCCTTCCGTCAAATATCTACATATTATATATCAAATCGACCGGCTCGACGAGAGGAATCCATCTACACCATTGGTTCTGCGATATTTTGCACTTTTCACCTGACATTAATACAAAAACACAATTTAAAGTATTTAATCTCAATATATTGGAATTATGAATATTTCTTATACTTTAATCATATTTATGTGTTTAAATTCTATATTTTATACTTGTAAAAAGTGATGAATAATCCCCTTATCAAATCTCCCCACACTTAGAGCTTGTTTGTCCTCAAACAAAAATATATATAATTTAAGCTCAAAAAGAAATGCATGTTCTAGGTTTTGTTGAAAATGTATTCATCGATTTAAAAGTTCAATTTCCTCAAGAAAAAGATTTTTTTTACTCTCATTTCATCATATGTCCTTTATATTGAAAGAATTTAATTCAACCTTTTAAAATCTATTTTCAAATGAAAGGTTCGCAATTTCAAAAGTTTTTAGAGAAAAATTGGTCTCATTCGAATAAGATGATTAAACACCAAATTTTAAATCTTTTCACTCCATAAATCACAAAGATTTTCATCAAAAAAGTGAGAGAACCAATTATTCCGATTTGCAAAAATCATTTATTCAATGTAAATTGTCACTTTTTAAATCGTTCGGTACTTTAGTACTTGGTTCCTATTCGGTTTCAACTAATTCCCCCAATTGCGCTTGTTTACAATTCTTTTCTTATTTAACCGAGAGTTCCGCTGCACCGAAATACAACGAAATTACATCCCGGTGTTCTCTTTTCTTTTCTTTTTTTTTATTTTTTTATTTTTTTTATTAGATCTTTTCTTTAACAGGGAGTTTCGTTGCACCGAAATACAACGAAATTACATCCCGGTATTCTCTTTTTTTTTAGATCTCAAGTCGCAAGCGGGTCCAATCTATTTACTACCGAATCCCCATGAACGATCGAGCTCTTAAGTGCAAGTTGTCCCTTTTTAAGATTTATGCAAAACTTACTAGAGTGGTTTAAACAAAACTTTTTTTAGAAATTTCGAGTAAAATATGGGTTTAAGCTTCAAAAAATGGTGTGTCATGTAAATCGAAAATCGACCAAATTTCAATAAACTCCAATTTTGTGATTTCATTGATTAGGGTTCGAATCCCCAAAAGAATCTCTCAAAGATCTTAATCAATTCCTTCAAATATCTTGTCATAATTTTGAGAGTAAAAATCTAAAAAATCGATGATTTATTCAATTAAGTGGAGAAAAACCTTTAACATGCAAAAAACTCTTCTTCTTTTTTTTTTCGAAAATTTTTAAATTTTTAGGATTTTTTCTAAAGTCAAAAAGGAAGAAAATAGGTCGTAAAAACCCTCCCCACACTTAGAAAATTGGCTCGTCCTCGAGCGAAAAGATCAATTCTAGTAAAAATTAAGGGAGAGAGATGGAGAAATACGACCTTTTGAAGCGTGGGTTGCCTCCCCGCAAGCGCTCTTTGTTTAACGTCGTTTGAGCTCGACGTTTGCCAAGGTTATCCCGCCTTGAAGTGGAAAGAATCACCATTGTGAGTTGCGGCTTTTCGACCACCTTGGAGCATTCGTTTCGAGAGAGAGAGAAGAAGAGTGCTCGTTTTGTTGACTATGCGTGGAATTTCGTTTTGAGCATGTGTCGAGATTGCCGTCAAAAATTTTCCTCGATCTTTCACGAATGCATTTGCGCTTGGCACTTGTTGAATAGGCGTGGTAATCGGCGTGAGCGCTTCGAATGTGTTCGGCATTGTTGATTTATCTACAAAAATTAGACCAATTCTTTCATTAGAAGTATCAATGTTCTTAGTAATTTGATTTGATATGAAATTAAATAGAATTGATTCACCTTTGAGAATTGGAGAGACTTTTTCTTCTTCATGTTCGTCCTTTATTTGAATTTTCGTGTCAAGATCTTGATTCGCCAATTCTTCATTTTCTTCTTTGACCTTGATTGTCGTGTCGACTTCTTCCTCGAATTTCACCACGCTTAGCTCATCGATCTCGATTATCGTCTCAATTTCTTCTTGTTTTTCAACCCTTACATCTTCACATTCGATTCTCGTTTCGTATGTGATATCCTCATCGAATCTCCCCACACTTAATTCTTTGAACTCTTCCGAATTGTCGAGGGCATACTCGCACATTTCTTCGCCATTGTTTTTTAAAGAGCTCGAAAAAGTTTGACATTCGTTTGTTGGCTCGTGAGATTCGTGTGGAGGAAACTTACATTCTAATTTCTCGAGATTCGTCGATTCTTCGAATTGTTTGTTGAAATTTAACATCATTTCCATCATCAAATCTATTTTCGATGAAAGCTTGTTGATCGCGTCGTATCGTGATGATTCTCCTTCGTCTTGATGTTGTGTTGGTTGAGATTGAGGAAACGCGCAATGTTGTTGGTATTCGTATGGAGATTCATCGAATTGAGAAGGTTCGTATTGCATGTGATCGTGTTCTTGACCATAAAAGGTGGAATATTCATTTTGGAATTGGTACGAGCTTGGAGAGGGTTCGGCATAAGCATCGAAGTAAGGCCCTTGATGAAGAGGTTCGTTTCGAATCGGAGGTTGATAACATCTTTGCGGACGAATCTCTCCATTTTGATCGAAAAATTCGTTGTATTCGAAAAAGCTTGCGTTTCGTTGAGAGTGATTTCTTTCGTTGCATAGTCTTCTTTCTCGTTCTTCTTGTTCCATCATTACCCTTCGTACAGTTCGATCGCACAATTCTTGTAGAGTTTCGTCTTGCCAATCCATCGTGAATGTACCTCGCAAAATAAGAGAAAAAGAAAGTGAATTAGAAAAATTCAAGAATTTCAAGATTTCGAAAATACTTCAACAAAAAATCCCCGGCAGCGGCGCCATTTGATAAAACGTAAAATAGGTCGTTTAAAAGTGTAAATTCAATCTCACGAGTTAATCAAAACAATTTATAAAAAAATACTAAGTATAGTACTAAGTATAGGTTCGATCCAAGGAAATTTTGCGTATAATCGAATTTCAATTCTAGAATTATTTCTACTGTTCCAGAGACTATAATATTTTGTCACAATCAAGATATAAACTTTATAATGTTCTGGTAAAAATTTCACTTTCACACACACAATTTTCGAATTTATGAAATTTATAGATCAAAAGGGTATTTTAGGCACAAATCAAATTCCAGAAAAATATAGATCGGAAAACAAGATCTCAAATTTGGCACAAAGATTCACAATTTAATAATAAGAGAGAGAACAGAAGAATTTCACAGGTTTGATATTTCAGTAAAAAGTAATGAGCGAATTACAAATAGGTCCCTGCAAGATTACATAATAGTCCATGCAGTTTTGAGATTGAGTAACAGAATTCAAAAATTCAGATCAAATCGAAAATTATATCAAACAAACTCAATCAAAATCCTAATTCAAGAGTGATATCAGATCTAAAGTTTCTAGTGAAATTAGGAATTTAAACGGTTCTACAATTGATCCAAACAGCACAGACAATGAGGTCCAGAATTAAGATTTTTCATCAATTTACAGTTTAGTCCTTAACAGCCTGATTTTGTAAAATCAATAACAAATAGAAAATTGCAGGAAATTGATTTATTCAAAAAACTATATTAAACTACAGATCTAGATATAAACAGTGATATTGAGAAAGACTTATTTTTGAGGAATTTTCTATTTTAAATGGAATTAACAAAACAGCACAAAACAATCGAGTATTTCACAAAGGAAAAATAGGAAAATTACGAAATAAAATCCACAAAAATTCTACAAATTCTATTTTATCAAATATAACAGATCTACAATCAGAGTTTATTCAAATCTAATATTTTCCTAATTAAAACGCAACAATTGTAAAAGAGAGTACCGAAAAAGGAGAGAATTGAGTCCAAGAATGGATCTTGGAGAGGTCCTCGAGCCTTCACGCCTTGAGAGGAGGTGAGAGGACGAGGAGAACAACTTCCTTGAGCTTGAGAAAGGGAGGAAAAGATCCTCGGAGCGGCCTCGAAAACCGTGCGGAGACACGATCTTCTCGGCAAAATGGCTCGACGACGAGCGAGAGGAGCTTGAGAGCTTCTTAACAATGGAGGGGGAAGAGGAAGAGACCTTACCTTCCCCCTAAAATGGTGGTTTGACCAATGAGGACCAAAGGTGGAGAGAGAATGGTCTTGGATCTCTTTTATAGAAGGTGGAGATTGCTACAGGACAAGACCTGAGTTGCAACTTGTATGGGTAGGTAGAGAATGTTTCAATGAATCCAACGGTTCAAACCTCATCTAATTTGGACATCGGAAGGCCGAGAAAACTCAAAAATACGATTGTAAACTTCTCCCACGGATCAAGATTAAATCCTCCGAAAATCCTCTGAAATTCCCAAAAATAGTTCTGTTCTTCTGCGGTTCAGAGAGATAATGGAGAGTACGGTTAGAATTTACTCTCACTAAATGGGACTGGAGGGTCTGGTTTCTTTTTGAAATGGAGAAAACACGCTGCTGCATGGCTCCAAAAGAAGGAGTTTGAACTGCCTGTCTCGATTCTCTGTGATATTTCTCGTGTGGCCGATCGTGTAATGGAACGGATAAAGAGAGAGTATGGTACTGTAGCGCATGTCACAAGATCGTGATTCCACAGAGAATCCGGGAAACAGTAATCGTTGACTGGTCATTGGTTGATTTGCTGCGTCTATTCCCGTGCAGATTTACGTGTGTCAGATTTCATCATGAAATGAGTCATTTTTGACCCGGTTGAAGTAAAAACTCGATTTCTCTCTCATCCTTCCGTCAAATATCTACATATTATATATCAAATCGACCGGCTCGACGAGAGGAATCCATCTACACCATTGGTTCTGCGATATTTTGCACTTTTCACCTGACATTAATACAAAAACACAATTTAAAGTATTTAATCTCAATATATTGGAATTATGAATATTTCTTATACTTTAATAATATTTATGTGTTTAAATTCTATATTTTATACTTGTAAAAAGTGATGAATAATCCCCTTATCAAAGATATCTGCCGCTATTATGAAGAGGGATGGGGATAAGGGGCACCCTTGTCTCAAACCTCTCTTAGGTTCGATAAAAGCACCATTGTTTCTTCCATTGATGAGAAAGCTAGATTTTGCCGAACTTAGACAGTTGAGAATGAGCTTAATGAAATCGCCCGGAAAACCGTATGCATTTAAAGCATCCATTAAGAATGTCCATTCCATTCGGTCGAAAGCCTTGCTTAAGTCCATTTTTAGAGCAAAGTTGTTTTGGAGGATTTCTTTCATTAGTATAATGTTATCTTGAATGCAACGTCCTTGTACAAAAGCTGTTTGATTGAGACTAATAATCTCAGGAAGAAGCGGTTTAATTCGAAGAGCCAAGAGTTTGGCAACCATTTTGTATGCAAAATTGCATATGCTAATGGGTTTGTAGTCGGATACTGTTTCTGGATTCGAAATTTTGGGGATTAAGGAAATATTTGCAAGACCGAAATTTTTTGGGAGATCTCTGCCTTTGAAAAAATCCTGGATCATCAAGATTAAACTAGGTCCAAACAAGTCCCACTTTTCTTGGATTAAACGGCCCGCTAGATCATCTGGCCCACTTGATTTGTCACCATTAATTGAGAGTGCAACTTTTTTAATTTCTAATGGACCTGGTATTGAAGTTAAAAGAAGTTGGTTCATTGGGCTAATCTGGGGCAGTGTAGATGTAATATCATCTGGCAGCAGGGAGAACGGATCGGGACTCGTGGTTTCGAAGAGCTCTTTATAGTGATGGACGAAGGCCGTAGCAATCTCTTTATCAGAATGAATCCACTGATCCACTCCCGATCTAAGGGCCAGGATTTTGTTTCATTTGTGTCGTATAGTTGCCATGGAGTGAAAATATCTTGTATTTAAATCTCCATCACTTATGCATTTCGTACCAGCACGTTGTAGCCAGTAGATGTCCAGGTGTTTCAAGCATTCATCATACGATGATTCGAGGTTTTTAATTATAGGGTTGAAAATTGCGGGATAAAGTGGTTGCATTGTTTGCGCATGAAGCATATCCGCATTAATCTTGTTTAACCTCTGCTGTGGTGGTTTGTTCCCAGTAGTATGTATCCATTTTTTTATATTAGTTTTCACATTAGTCAGTAGAGAATTCCATGGTAGTGCAACAGGTGAAGTCGATGATTCGCATAGCAGATGAAAGGACCGTGATTCTAGCCACCAGTTCTCGGTTCGAAAACGACCTGTAGCAGGTTGTTTTGTCTGTTTTTTTATTAATCTAACCCATAACGGGTTGTGGTCACTGTTGAAGCGAGGCAGGTGAAAGACCATGCTGTTAGGGTATTGCGCAATCCACAGAGAATTTGCTAGGGTTCTGTCTAATCGTTTGAATTTTAATGAGTTACCAAATTGGTTATTACACCACGTATAGGCCGGACCTTGGTGTTTAAGGTCAGGTAACCCCGAGGAGTTGATCATCGAGATGAATCTACGATTGTTTGTGTCTAACCAATTTTTTTTATAACCCATAGCTTCAGATTCTGAGAGAGTGGCATTGAAATCTCCAGACACACATATTCCTAAATTTGTGGTGAGCACAATTGCTTCGATTTTTTCAAAGAATTCTCTATTATGGACATGGTGAGGGTCACCATATACCCCCATGAACAGAGAGTCAAACATTGAGCTTGGAAATTTAACCATAGCTAGAATATATCTCCTGTTTGTTTCTAAAAGCGACACTTTGATGTGATCATTCGAAAGGAGCCATAACCCACCGGAGTTTCCACACGAAGGAACAATGATGTGGTTACGAAGAGGTAGGCGATTGATAATGGAGATGGATTTGGCACGGTTGCACCGCGTGTCGCTGATGAAGGCGAGGTCGACAGCGGTAGCAAGGAGGTATTGGTTTAAAGAACGGAAGGTGGCGGGCCCTCCACACCCGCGTCCGTTCCAAGCCAGGAAGCTCATTGATCCTCCGGCAGTGAGGATCGCCTCACCACCTTTAGACGTTTGAGAGGGTTCTCCTCTTGGTCTATGTCCATAATTTTACCACCAGAATGATTTGGAGCTGTATTTGTCGTTATTACAGCTTGAGCGATTGCTGGATGAGGGATATAAGCTGACGAGGAGATCCATTTATCTACTTTGTCTTCTAGGTTTTTCTTTAACATGAGCTGGATATGGGGGGATAGGTAGTTAATCTGGCTGTGATGGCGAGTTTTTTGGGGCAGTTCTGGCTGTTGTGACCTAGACAAGCACATAATAGACAAACACCATTAATCCTTTCGTACGTGATATAGGTAGTACCTGTGGAGTTGTTCGGGAGCTTGTACGTCAGCATATCCTTCAAGGGTTTGGTAATGTCGATATTGATTTTGATCTTCACCATGCCAGGTTCTCTCGAGGAAGCTTGATACGTGAGGGGGAGAGGAGAGCCTAGGTTAGCTGCCAGAAGTTCTATGGCATGCTCATTCAGTAGATGAGTAGGGATGTGATGAAAACGAGTCCAGATCTCGACCGTGTCGATCTGCTTTAGATCGAGATCTAAAGTAGAGACCGGTAGCATGGTACGTATCAGGTTTTGGCGGAAGGTCCATGGACCCTTGAGTGATACCGACATCGGCTCATCGTTATCGGCGAAGGTAACGAGGAAGAGGCCGTGTTTTGTTTTTGAGAACCCGGTATCCGGTCTGGAATTCCAAGCCCGGATCATGGTAGCCTTGAAAATTTCCTCCATATGAGGTTGGAGTGACGGTGGCTGTACTAACAGACATCTTGTGAGGTCGATGGAGTTAATGGTGCTCTCCGTTAGCTCGACATGGTAGTCATCTGAACTGTTGGATAAACCCTGTTCCAGAAGTAGTTTATTGAAATCCCTCAACAAAACTTCTTCATCGCGGTTAGTCATGATTTTTTGGTTCGGAAATATAGTGAGAGAAGAGTTTTTGTTGGGATCAATGTTTTTTTGAAGGAGAGGGTGCACTGAGTTTAAAGACGATATGGAAGAAGGAGAAAAGCATTTATGTGAAAAGGGATGGGGGCCCAGGATTGATTGCTTGTGAGCCACGTTCTTTTGTTGCCTATGTGGTTGTAATAAATGATGTGGGTGGGTTTTTTTATTTAGAACTTGAGAGGATATAAGTGGCGTCTTGCTTTCATGACCATTTGCCACCGACTGTGTGTACACTTGGGGAAGTTGACACGTGTATATGGGGTGATAAGGTTTTGTCACTAATTTCGAATTAAGGGAATCGTCATACGGACAAGCTTGTCATTTTTTGCTATTTGACGGTATATGGTCAGGGCTGATCGTGTCAGCTATCCTTCTCTCTGAGATAGTCGTATTGTCAGAAAATTTCATCCTCAGCGCGTGCTTGTTATTTTGGAATTTTTTTATTTTTGTCTTGTAGTGATAAGCTTGTGCTTGGCCATTAATGGCCTGAGGGAGTTGTGAAACCGCTTCTTCGGGAGGGAAAAGATCCGGAGGTGCAAGCATGTCTATCACTTCAGGTTCGTCAGGTGGTTCATCTAGTATCATAGCATTGTCATGGTTTGGCGCTTGTGGGATATGCTGCTGTTGTTGTTGAGGAGGGTTAGGTAGTATTAGCGGTGGGAATATCATGTTTTCATGCGGGTTGTGCGGTGGTTGGTTATGAAAGTTGAGCGGGATCGGGGGGTGACTAATGATCGCTATATCTGAGTAGTTAGTTCCATGAGATAATCTTACTATATTTGGGATTAGATTGGGTGAGTGACAAAGAACATCTACTTCGACATTGGTTTTATCTTCGCCTGAGATTGTAGCTGCTATGGATATCACTTTTCCGAACCCTGCTACAGCTTGCTTGAAATAAGTGAGATGCCAGAAGTCTAGAGGAAAGTTTAAAAGCATTATGGGCACTCGGAAAATTTGTGGTACATGGTGGGTAATGCTCGCCGTTTGCCATAGCGACGGCCTGAGGTTGAGTTGTCCCTCCCAATATTCTGTGTCGTGGATGACTCTTTCTACCGGAACCCATCCTGGTAATTCTACCAGATAGGAGAGGCCTTCGTAGGGTGCTAGAGTGTAGTCCAGCATGATCCCTCCATATTGTTCTATGAAGTGATCTTGCACCGTCATTATTGGAGCAATATGTCCTGGCGTGATTGATTGAAGGAGAACTGTGTGTTCCAGAGTTTCTTGTATGTATCTGTGTCTCGAGGTTTGAGTGAGGGTTGCGTAAATCATATGAGGACGTTGTTGCGGCCATGGATCAGGCTCATCCATTGGCAGAGGAAGGGTTTGCTCGGGAGAAGTTTGCTTGGGAGAAGAAGAAGAAGAATAAGTTCAGAGAAGTTTGCTTGCTCGACATCCTTGCAAGGAGATTAGGAGACCTACTATTTTTTCTAACGTCCGGTAGAAAGAATAAGGACGACCAGGTTCGGTCCTGAGTTTTTTGAGGTCTTTGACAACTATATTACGATATACCGAAGAAATTAAAGCGAATATTATACGTGTCGAAATTTTGCTAAAACAGTCTTTTCCAAAATTTTGATACATTTTTTTCAAATTTTACTCAAATTTTGTCGAAGAACCCTAGATTTTTGGTGAAAAAAAGAAACTGAATATTCATAAAATCATGCAAGAAATCCTAAATTTTAGTGAAAATTCTAATTTTTTTTCTCAAAAACAGCTCGATTTTGTTCAAATTTTGTCGCATACCCCATATTTTGGAGAACAAATCTTAATAAGTCTTAAATTTTGATGCAAACCCCTGAATTTTAATCAAATTATGCTGAAAATCCTAAAATTTCTTAAATTGACCAAAATAATTGTTGAAATAACTAAGATAATTGCTGAAATACATAAATCAAACAAACCTTAAATTATTAAAATTTAAATTTAAACTTAAATTGAACCTAAATTGAACATATATTTACTGAATTTAGTCCTGAAAACTGAAATCTATTAAAGTGGGTCTTAAAAAAAAAGAGGTCTATGAAAAAGAGAGGCTTGTGACCTGGACCAACTCGGCCAAAGTCTAGGTCCGGCCCTGAGGACGATTAAAAGGAAGAATGGATATCAATGTGGACAACTATGACACGAAGTTTATAAAAAGAACGTAATAACCATATATTCCGAAAGAAGGAAGCACGACCATGAATACTCTGATTTCCTCCATTATCTTACTTTGAAAGTAATAATTCAATCCTATGCATTGTTTTATTATCATATCAATAGTATTATTACTTTCTGTTTGGGTACAATTAAATTGTATATATTTTATCGATGTATTTTCATAAAATGTTGGTATCTCTTGGTTATATATGTTTGCAGGGGAGTTAATGCGAAATGAATGATCATGTCATGCATAACATGCTTTCTTATTTTGGAATTTGAACAAATGATTGTAAATACATCTCTTTGAGTACTAATTTCTAAAAATATTTAATACTTCCCTCAAAAGTAAAAAAATAAATTAACTTGCCGTCCAGAGGATGAATTGCCTATTAGAGATGTCACCATCAGGACAATCCCAAAGTCAATTAAATTAATTCTCATTAAAAAATATATACATATTTCATTAATTATCTTTTATCGTTATTATTTCTGTTTAGGATATATGATGATTTGCCTCTATATGTTATTATCAACAAGTTCAGTAAAGGTCACGACCGCATGGACGTTGTTGTAAAACGTAATAAAGCCGCAGTAAATAATTTCGTCAGACGTAATGGTGATATTTTGAAAATATTTGTACATATATTCAAAAATTATTATTTTTAAAATAATTTTGTTTTTTGAAGGAGAGAAGCCGCGTATGATATTAGCGGAGCATTTAGCCAGTTCGTTGCCAGCAAACAACGGGCAAAAACCCTATAAAAAGACGAATGGCGAGGCTATTGAAATTAATGTTTTAATATTTTATTTAATAATATATTTAATTAATGGGCAGGATAATTAGGATAATTATTAGAAGTGTCTAGATTAATTAAGGGGGGTGTATCTTGTAATAAATAGGTGTCTATTCAAATAGAAATATCTAGAATTTAGATAGATTATGATGTATGTTTGAAATGGTGTATTTAGGGGATGTATATTGTTTCTATTTAAACCCTTGCATGTACTGTACGAAATAGAGAGAAAAATTTATAAGAAAATTAAAAAGGGGCAATTGCCCCTGTGGGGGTCTCTCTCTCTCCATGTTCTATTTAATTAAAACTTCCATTGGTTTTGATATTGATCCCCCAATATAAAATCCCCATATTATCTCCAATCATATGAAGTCCAAATTCTAACATGGTATCTAGAGCCGAGGTTGTTTGCGATTGTTTATCGAGAACGACGGATATCGAGCGACGAATATCGAAAGCGGCGGTTATCGAGCGACGATTATCGAAAGGACGGTTATCGAGTTTAGTAGAAGTCGGAGAAGGAGTCACCAAGACAACCAAAGATGTTACGTACTTGGGCTCACACGAACTTCACAACTCATTTCCGAATTATCGAGTTTAGTAGAAGTCGAAGAAGGAGACACCAAGACAACCAAAAATGTTACGTACTTGGGCTCACATGAACTTCACAACTCATTACCGATTTATCGAGTTTAGCAAAAATTTGGAGTAGGAGAAGGCCACGACAACCCGAGACGGTATGTTCGGGTTCCCACAAATTTTGCAACTCAAATTCGATGAAGAAAGAAGTCAATTTCGACGAAAAAAAAAACGATCCGAAAAAAACGATCCGGAAAGAGGACGATTCGGAAAAAGAAGGCAATTAAAAAATATATATAGACGAGTGTGACGGAAAAAATATCACGGAGGAGTATCGAGAGAAAAAAAAAAAGGCAATTAAAAAAAATATATATATAGACGAGCGTGACGGAAAAAATATCACGGGGGAGTATCGAGAGAAAAAAAAAATAACGAAAAAAACATTAAGGGGGAGTATTGAAATTAATGTTTCAATATTTTATTTAATAATATATTTAATTAATGGGCAGGATAATTAGGATAATTATTAGAAGTGTCTAGATTAATTAAGGGGGATGTATCTTGTAATAAATAGGTGTCTATTCAAATAGAAGTATCTAGAATTTAGATAGATTATGATGTATGTTTGAAATTGTGTATTTAGGGGATGTATATTGTTTCTATTTAAACCCTTGCATGTACTGTACGAAATAGAGAGAAAAATTTATAAGAAAATTAAAAAGGGGCAATTGCCCCTGTGGGGGTCTCTCTCTCTCCATGTTCTATTTAATTAAAACTTCCATTGGTTTTGATATTGATCCCCCAATATAAAATCCCCATATTATCTCCAATCATATGAAGTCCAAATTCTAACAGAGGCGCCATGGCAGCAAAATTAAAAGATTAGATAAATCGAAAAGGAGCCCGAGAAATAACATTTTGGATGTGAATAATTGATGTCGCTTCCGAGCTATTCGGACGAAGAAGTTGTTGGGATCATTACCATGGAAGAATTGTTACAGGTTCGTTTCAAAATGTTTGTGTTTTATTGTGTGCAATTTTTTATATAATAGTTTACTAATGTTTTATTGGTAATTGTGGTTTGAAGGATGAGATATTGGACGAGACGGACGATTCTGCTGATGTACACAACAAGCAAGTTTTTCGATCATTTTAAGTAAATTGATATAAAATATAAATATGTACATTTTTATTATTATTTTATATTAACGTAGGAGAAAGATAAATATGTTGCCGCTAAAGAAATCGTCGCCGGGGCCCACTTCCGTCTCTAATTTGAGCCGAAAGGCTCCAATTTTATCTCTGTTAATAATAATAATAATAGCAATAGTAATCATGTTTTGAGCACACCCAGAAATATGTCTTCGCCACAATTCCATTCTCACAATAATGTTGCCAATAAAAATAGTAAGAATATATTATAAATAGTAGCAGTAGCGATAATAATAATAATAATAATAATAATAATAATAATAATGCAAATAATAATGTTTTGAGCATACCAATTTCTCAAAGTTATGCTCAATCCCCAAATAATATTTTTTGAAAGGAACCTAGAGCACGTTTCATGAAGTTTTTTATTTAATAAATTTAAATATTACATTACATCCTCAGCTTATTTGATTTTCCCTTGTAGTTAATAAATTGAAATATTACGTTACAATCCCCAAATAATTAACAGAATATAATTAATCAAAAAAATAATTAACAAGGTATAAATTTCTCTGCGATAAAAGTCCTTGCCTGCTCCCCCTTCACATAATGTGAGTAAAATTTTTAGCTCATTATTTTAATTTTTAAATTTTTTCCTTCAATTATTTCATACATGAATTTCAAACAAATGAAGGTTTCAAGAAAATTGTACGAAAATCTTAAAAAAGCGGAGAAGAGAGAGCTAACAAACGGTATTCATTGACATGCAGTCACTTTTATTATTTGATTGTTTTTCTGTAGGGAAATGTTGAATATACCGCACCTCTATCCAAGAATTTTGATAACTTGATATATTAATTAATGATTTAACATTTTAAGTATATGTTCAATAATAAATTGAAATAATTAAATCATAAATTAAAATATTAAATCATGTAGTTATGTGTTAATTTTTAAGGTGTTAAATCATATTCACGTCATCAAATTTTTTTGAGGAGGGTATTACAAATTGTACATCACTACTCTTTTCTGTATATAAACCGGAACGAAATTAAATCAACACATTTGTAGTTTTGTTTCTCGAGATAAATTAATGACACTGCAAAAGAGAACATTATAGAAGGAAAAAGAAACTATGTGTGCATAGAGTAGTATATTATTACCGAACTTTTCTGTAGGGTGGTTTGAATTTATAATCTCCTGATTAGTTGTTATTACTTCATTCAGTGCTTCTCAAGACTAATGCACATTATTTCATTCTAGTGTTGGGACTAATGTATAGTAAGTAGAACATTAGTATATGGGTTTATTAGCTAATTGGATCATTAGTTATAATCATTTAATTAGGGACAATTAATTAGGATCACTTAATTATGGTCTGGATTAATATTTTTGCCACTTAATTAGGATTTGGATTAAAAATAATGACGTCATCCAGATTTTTTGTATGGATGTGGTGGGGACAAATATGAAATATATGCCCTCGATACTTAATTAAGTATTATGAGTTTGATACTTACAAGATATTAAATTTGTAAAACAAAACGTGTTCGATATGATATGATACGATTATTCTATGATATAATACGAAACAATATTTTTTGGTATGATATGATGCAATGTTTTATGATGTGATCTTTTGATGTGATACCATACGATGTATATGATTTTGATACGATACAATTTTGAGATGATATGATTCTGATACGATACAATTTGAACATAATATGATATGATTTTTGAGAATCCAAAATAAAAAGAATATGAACTATTTATAAAAGGAAATAAATATCATATATGACCTAATGGACTAACATGTTGTGTTGTACGAATACGACAATACGACGATACAACATTTTTAACATATAATTTATGATACGATACGGATACACGGGTAAAATTGATTTTTTGAAGTATTCGCGCATCATATCTAACATGTCATTAAGATGGTCTTAATGGACTAGTCTCTAGGTCACACCAATTAACATTTTACTAACTTTTACATTATTTCTCTCTTAATGGACTAGTATCTAGGTCACACCAATACAACATTTGGAACTACCTTCGAGTTCAAATTTATATTCACGATACATTTGAAACCACTCTTTATATTTGCTAGGTCTTGAATAATGTAATGTCGTTATATTAACGTCTAAATGCACGAGCCTTAACACTTGTCAAAGTGTGGTGGCGATAATCATATCTCATTTTCGCAATTGCAAGACGTGACAATATATTATTATCCTGAATTGGTATATTGATTCTGAAAATGATGTATTGATTTTTACGACCTTGAAAATATTATATTGACGCTAAAAGGGTATTTCAACAGAGAAAGATATTGCATAGGCAAAGTCTGCGAGATATTTGTAGTCTTTTCAGATGTCTAAAAACAATTCCACAAAAATACAAGATATAATTTTAGAAAAGTAGAAATTTGTTACAGAGTTTTTGAAAAATTTGAAAATTAAATATTTTGTTTGTTTTAAACATCAATTTTGAAATTACCCCAGATATAAAGACTTTAATTCTCAAAAGGCTATTTGAAAAACACCTTCGTTGTAGTGCACAATATTTTCACAATATCTGGAGTAACAAAACAATGATATTTCGAAAGGTCTTATCACAAAATCACCCGTTTCAAAAACTATTGTGCTCCTATAAGATATTGCATAGGCAAAATCTACGAGATATTTGTTGTCTTTTCATCTTAGGTTGCATTAATTAATTAGATTTTGTGCAAATTATATAAACGAACATATAACAAATTGATCAATCAACCACTAAAAATTGAGAAAATTAAGCAGAAATGAGCAAACTAACTTTGATTCCAAAGATATTCGTCATGTTAACCATCCTTCTATCAATTGTGTCTGGCAAGTTGATCATGTCAGTGAAATCTGAAGAGACGACAATAACTACTCCCCCCATAACAACTGGAGAGATTAGTTCGAAGGCCATAAGTAAGCTTACCTTTGTTTTCTTTCCCTTAATTTATTTGAGATGTATCAAGTAATTTTATCGCATTTTAGTAAATGAATCGAAAATCCTAAATTAGGAGAGATGAAGGAAAGTATCCCTGCATATGAGGAAGAGAAGGTTATAATCGCACAAGGGCGTCCTTTTGTGCTATTTCCTATCCGCTTCCCCCCAAAACCGCCATAAAATGCTATCAACTATTGAAATTTCTCGAAAATCTGAACCCCGCAGCCAGATACTTATAAGTTAGACATCACTTGTTAATTGCTATAATGCAATCAGGAATGCGCAATAAAGTGAAACGATGTTACATCTTTCCTGATTTATCAGTGTTCTATGAAACAACAACGCTTGCGTATTTCCGAGAATAATTGTTCTTATAATCTCAGCATCAACACTTTTTTTCTCACAAAATGAAAAAATATTTTCTGAGCAAACATCCAATAACCTTTCTTTATGCTTCCCAACCATGTCAATGTGGGTTAATTATAAAACTAGTAAATAAAATAGTATATAGGTTTAATAATGATAACAACAAATAGGTGCATGAAAATAGTATATCAACAAGGCGTGTTACGTGTATAAGCTTTATAAAATAGTATGTAAAATATAAATATGTCAAAAACATTATCCAAATGTAGGTAGTTATACTAAATTCGGGTTCTGTGTTTCTCAAGGCCTTTCACGGTTTCTTTAAATTAAAAGGGAGTTCTATCATACGTCCTAAAAAAATATTTTGAGTATTTAGAAATGTGCATCATAAATTTTATTATTTATGGATTTTTTTTTAATCAACAATTCATATTTTTTATTTAACCTATCAATCATTGATTACATTAAATACTTATTAATTGATAATTATTTAAAATATTTTTGAAAATGAGTCTATCATAAACGAAAAGGATGTAGGATAGAACTTCCCTTCTTGAAAACACCTCGAAATACAAAAAAAGATATGGCTTTGATTTTAATTAAGAGTTGACGAATCGAGGATAAATTACAACATAAATTGGGGCAATTTGAACTTTATTAACTGAACGAGTATTAATTAAAGTATATATTTCTAACTTAGGTGATAAAGATTGCAAATTTAGATTTAAACTAGCTTTATCCCCGCGCAATTGCGCGAGATTTTTTTTATATAATTATTTAAATAGAATTAACGCGTGTGCGAATAAAACCGCATGCGTTTGAACTAAATTAATCTAATTATGACATATTTGCAAATATCATGATGTCAATAGATGCATAAGGTTCATGAAATTAGTCTATCACGGATATTATTTTCTAATATAATTTGTATAAATAGCATTTGTTCAGGTGCTTCTAAAATCGATTAATATAATCATGACATATTCGCAAATTTTAATATGTATGTAAAATAGGAAAAAAAGACCAAATGTAAAAAAAGGACCAAAATATAAAATAAGAAAAAAAGATCAAAATGTAAAAAAGAATCGAAATGTAAATTTAAAAGGACCAAAATGTAAATAAAAATGACTTAAATGTAAATTAAAACTAAAAATGACCAAAATATAAATTAAAAATGTAAAAAAGGACCGAAATATAAATAAAAAGGACCCAAATGTAAAAAAAGGACAAAAATGTAAATTAAAACTAAGAAGGGCCAAAATGTAAATAAAAAGGACCAAAATGTAAAATAAAAATGTAAAAAAGGACCGAAAATATAAATAAAAATGACCAAAATGTAAACAAAAAGGACTAAAATGTAAATTAAGAATGACCAAAATATAAATAAAATGGACCAAAATGTAAATTAAAAAAATATTTTTTTACAAAAAGACCCCTGATGACGTGAAGGCTTAGAATTGCAAAAATTTTGTTTACTTTATACATAAGATTAATAAGTACTAGCTTGGAGCCCTCGAGTTTGTCATGATTATTCGCACATCCGTGATTTGGTATATTTTTAACCCCCTAATTTTTTTTGGATATTGTAAAAAATTCTCTATCTTTTCGTAAACTCCAAAAAAAAAACTCTTTACCAAACTTTTATTTAAAAATACTCCTTATAGATGATATTAATTTTTTTTTTCCAAAATACCCTCCAAATCTCATATGTAATAATTAAAAGTTATTTTTCTTATTTTTTATTAATTTTAAGAAAATTCATAAACACTTCTTAACATGTAGTGATTTAAAAAAATTTAAATTATTACATATTTTGTTTATATAATTTTAATATTCCATTCTTTATTCATAAAAAACTAACATTAAATAATAATAAATAAACATCTTGCAAATATATTCATAGAAAATATCTATTTAAACATCTACTTTTTATTTTAGTTTTCCTTTTATGTATTTTTTAATAGTTTTATGATATTTTATTTTTAAATATTTGCAAGATGTTCTTTTAATAATATTGTTCAACTTATTATAATTTTATGTTAGTTTTTCAAGAAAAATAATACATAAGTCGAATATTTGTAATGAATGAAATATTAAAATTATATAACATATAACATATAGTAATTTTTTTTTAATTATTATATATTACAAAAAGTTTAAGAATTTTTTAAAATTAAAAAAGCATTTTTTTAAATGAATAATATGTAAATTAATTGTTTTTTACAATATCTAAAAATTTAAGGAGTCTTTTGAAAATTTTCCAAGTAAAGTGGTGATAGGGAGCAATGTTCCAGAAATCGCTCGGTGCTCGCTGGTCGGCAGACGACCATCAAGCGCCAAGGATGATTAATCGGGATTAATCGGGAATCTCGGCGGACCTCGGCGGATTTTTATTTTTTTATATTTAATATTTAAATTAATTAAACAAAATTACAAATCACAATTTTTTTAATAAGTTTTAAATAATTTAAGTAACAAAATACACTACGTCACTAAACTAACATAAACTCAAATAATATATATATATATATATATATATATATATATATATATATATATATATATATATATATATATATATATATATATATAATATTAAAAATATGAAAAAATTTAGTCCAAATATATTTTTTTGAATAGTATCCGACAAACGATCATTTTCATTATTGATGTCTAATTTTTTTGATGTCAATGAAAATCAATTGGCAATCCATAACAAAAACGATCATTATTTTGAATAGTATCCCACAACCTCTTATAATATATGATTTTTTGTGCTTCACATTCAACCAACTAGACTATGGACCCGTTGGCAATTCAAAAAAAAATTTTAAAAAAAAAAAAAAAAAAAAAAAAAATTGCAAAAAATTGCAAAAAAAAAAAAAAACTGTACACATCTAAAAATCGGCTCGGCGGTGGCTTGGCGGTCTTGGCGGACCCTTGGCGGCCGCTTGGCGGAAATCCGCCAAGCACAAAACGCCAAGAGTTTATCTCGACGGCGGACCCTCGACTACCGATTAATCGGTGATTAATCGGCCGCCAAGGCCGATTTCCAGAACACTGATAGGGAGGCATAATAAGGTGGTGATGTGGAGGCATGAGATGAGAGGAATTATTAATAATGTAATAAATGACCGAAATTTAAATTAAAAAGAACCAAAATGTTAATAAAAAGTATCAAAGTGTGAACTAAAACTGAAAAGGACCAATATATAAATAAAAAGAACTATAATGTAAATTCAAAAATGTAAAAAAGGACCGACATGTAAATAAAAGAGGATCAAGATGTAAATACGAAGGACCAAAATGTAAGTTTCTAAACTTAAAAGGACAAAAATGTAAATAGAAAGGATCAAAATGTAGTTTTTTCAACTAAAAAGGATCAAAATATAAATAAAAAGGACCAAAATGTAAATAATTTTTTTCAAAGAGGCCCCTGGACCAAAGTGTAATTTTTCAAACTTGAAATGACCAAATGTAAATAAAAAGGATCAAAATGTAAATAAAAAAGGACCAAAATGTAAATAAAAAAGAACCAAAATGTAATTTTTTCAAATAAAAAGGACCAAATTGTAAATTTGAAAGGACCAAAATGTGAAAAAAAAAAAAATTACAAAGAGGCCCCTGGTGACGTGGCCTCATGTATGAGCTCCAATTTTGCAAACTCTATACCTAAAAAGGATCAAAATATAAATAAAAAGGACCAAAATGTAAATAATTTTTTCAAAGAGGCCCCTGGACCAAATTGTAATTTTTCAAACTTGAAAGGACCAAATGTAAATAAAAAGGACCAAAATGTAAATAAAAAAGGACCAAAATGTAATTTTTTGAAATAAAAAGGACCAAATTGTAAATATAAAAGGACCAAAATGTGAAAAAATATATTTTTTTTTACAAAGCGGCCCCTGGTGACGTGGCCTCATGTATGAGCTTCAATTTTGCAAACTTTATACATAAGTATAATAACTGAAGCACCAATGCTCGGTTGAGCCACTTGGGAATTTTATTGTTTTAACAAAAAAAAACTTCTAGTTGAGTTGTGATTGGGTATAGCTAAAACTAAGAAGCGGAAAATTGTTTTTGTCTCCTTATAATTTCTCTCCCAAATCTAATTAATAATTCTAAATCGTGGTTAGTTGGATGAAAAATTGACGGTAGAGACAAATTTGATATCATATTAGTTTTCGGAGGATTAATTTGATAAATTTTTACTTTTGAGTGGATAAATTTGATATTTTCTTAGATTTTAAAGGATAAATTTGATATTAATCATTTTAGAAGGACAAATTTTATATTCCAAACTTTTGATGGGACATACAAAAAATTAACCCTTTTAATTATTAGTGGTAAAGTACAATTAATGCCCAATTTTTTTTGTCTCACTTTCAAAATAACTGGTAACATCAAGTTTAGCCGAGATGGACATACAATCGGTCACAGATAATCCACCACATTCACAATGAACTAGTTTACCTGTATAACTCTGATTTCATTGCAACTTTTTTTTTTAAGGAAAGACAAATACGATATGCGCTAGATCCGATTTTTTTTATTATAAATAAACGGAAGTACAAAGTTGTGGAAATATTTACAATGATAAGTACAATGATGAAACTCTAATAAAAATCAACTATAATTTTGTTCGAACTTAATTAGCAACAAATGAGCCATTGATTAATTAAATCATTGATAACATTTATAACGAAAACGTGCATCCGTCCTTTTCTTTGAAAGATACGATTGTTGCGTTCCCTCTAAATTATCCAAATTGTTGTTAGTCATTTGGTATCTCATCATAAGTTTCTTCTTTTGACTTTCGCACACGTTCTCTCCACCAAAAATAATGTATGGTTGTCTAATTGCAATTCGCCGTAGGTACAACATTTTTTCATACTTCCTTCGTGAAGGGACATTGTAAGAATAGATGATTGACCGTTTATATGGGAACCGCACATAAGAAACATAGTGGGTCATGTGACCAACCTCGTTTGAGGAGGTTGTCCGTCGTCAAAATTCGATTATTGAGTGAGCCACCCGAACATACAAACTTTTTTTGGGGGCCTTTATTTCTAAGATTTTATGTGTCCACTCACGTATCACCTCCGGATGCGATATTGAGGTATAGACCTTACTCGTTGGATATTTGGTCAATTCGGACGGTTGGAGTGTATTCGGGTTAGGAGTATTAATCGCAAATATTCCTTTTAAAGAATTGTAAAGAGGAATTAGTTTTAATTGCAGTTGTGTATGCTTGGTCAGAAAGAACCTCATTGTTCTAATTTGGTCACGTAAAACTTCCAGAAACAAATTTGCATTTTGCACTAATTCCCAATTTGCAAGAGGAAAAAAAAAGAGGAAAAATTAAGGAGTACACGCGCCTAATTACGGCAACGACGAGCACAAACACATGGGAACATATAATTGATATTGAGGATTTAGGCAAGGCAAATTACAGTTTTCAAGGCGAGATTACCCGAAAAATAATTGAATTACCAAAAATAAAAAATTCACAAAATCGGGCCTGGTATTCACGACAGAGATGACAATTTCTACGAGCCAAACATGTTCTCCATTGGACCGTATCATCACCGGAACCAATCTACAATGTCCACGCAAGAGGCGAAATGGGAGGCTGTCTTATACATTCGCAGTTTGAACCCTGCAAAGAAATTATTAGATTATATGAAGGCTTTGAAGGGACTGGAGAAACAAATGATAAGCTTTTATGCAGACGATATTAATATGGATAAGTCCGAATTTTTAAAGACGATGTTGCTTGATGGATGCTTCATACTTGTTGCTCTAGGTGGGTTGGTAGGAATCGTAACACTCGAAGGTACCAAACCAAGAACGGAGAAAAACAATGACGATTCGATTATTGATATCGTCGTGACTGATGGAACTAATGCAGATCATTTTAAAAATGGACATGAACATGGAGAAGAAGATCCTAATGATATTATGATGTTCTATAATGATTTCTTGGCAATCGACGTTCTGCTACTAGAGAATCAAATCCCATTTTTTGTTGTCATGAAAATATATGAACTGGTTACGGATGGAAACGACACGGCCTGTTTACTTATGGAAAACATCGCAAAATTCATGGAAGACCTTATTGGTAGCTACTGTCAAGGAATTCAGAAATTTAGTCGTCCAAAAGAATTTCATCATTTACTTCACTTGTGTTACATGTACTTCCGGCCGATCTGCCAAACACAAGTCGGGAGCAATCTAATTAATCCAAAGCCCGAATTATTTCGTTCTTCTTTTGATAAAAAGAGAACTTTGCAGCAACAATCCACATTCACTTCTTGATATTGCATTTTGCGATGTCGAAATAGAAATTCCTCGTTTGATTGTTGATCCGAACACTTATTGCTTATTTCGGAACTTCCTTGCATTCGAACAAACATGCCCGGAACTTGGTAACGACTTTACTACATATGCCGTGTTTTTGTCTCAGTTTATCAGCATGCCAGATGATGTGTCTCTACTCGCAAAGAAAGGTATTATCGTCCACCAACTAAATACTGATGCTGAGGTGTACAATATTTTCGCAGCACTTTCAAAAAATGTTTTCTTCGACTTCAATGGAAGTTATTATCTTCGACCTCTGTATCATGCAATGCAAGCACATTATGAGAGCCAGAGGCCGATCACTTCGAAAATTCATGAATGGGTGCTTTCGCTCATGCCATGATGAGCGAGTTCACATCTGAATTTGGATCATTCTTGCTGGGTCCTTCCTTGTATCGGGCTGGATAAATCATGGCTTTTATGTTATTCTTCTTTCTTTTATAGTTGGGGGAATCAACATGTATTGACACCTGTCTATACGATATATTAATAAACAAAGTTATAAAACAAAATCTTTACTGGTTTATGGTGAGAGTATCCGTTGCACGCCTTGAAGGTTCTGGGTTCGAAATCCGTTATTTACTGTATTTAATATATTTTTAGTATGTATATTTAATATTAAATTAACAAAATTATAAGTTGTCTATTGGTGAGTCGGTTCGAAACCCGAAGGCAGCTAATTTTTTGTTGTATTTAATATATGTTTAGTATCTATATTAAAGAGAGAGAAAACATCTTTATACAAGTGAAAAGAGGAAAAAAAAATATGACATGTACAAGAGAAATAAAACCAACATCAATTTTTTATTTTGTACTCAAAACCTATAAAATAAAATAAAAAAAACTTTTCTAACAATAGATGTATTATGTTATTATGATATATTTATACAATAAAAATGTTGCATATACCTCTCATTTTCCCCACGCCTCTTGATGTGCTGATGTGCTGGCAACCGTCTTGATCCATAAGACACATGGTAAGCCATGACCAACTAGACGTATAATCATCACGTTGGATCATCACGTTGTTAATCCATAGAGGGGTGTTAATCCTTCGTGAACTTAATGTCAAATTATATGTCAACCCACAAAAACTCTGCATGTGTGTACTCCACGGCAGTGCCGGCTCAAATAGGAAGACACTCTAGGCACATGCTAAGAGCCCCAAAAATATTTAAGCCCCTACAATATAACTCTTTGTTTTTTATGTTTTGACCAGTCATATATATATATATATATATATTCAAACTCAAGAAACAAACAAAACTGACAAAACTATATTATAGAAACAAACCAAAACTTGTTAGGTCAAGCGTTTGGGTATCAACTAAAGCCTCAAAGAGGTGAGAAATTCGAGTTTCGGCAAAGCCGATATCTCAAAAAATAAGCGACGGACAAAGAGCCCGCCCTCGAAAAAAAACATTTCAAAGTATTAAGTTTTTTTATTAACATAAACCTATCCATTTAAATATTTTATCTTCTCATATCTTATATTTTCTTTTGTCCGGAGCTTATTTAGTCATTTCTTAAAACTCATTTATGGACATTTTCATAAGCCAAAAAATTATGTATATTTGTATTGGGATTGACAAAAAATCTTGTAGCGTGATGTTCATCGAACTTGGATCGAAGATCGTCAGAAAAAATCCGTTCGAAAATTGACTCGAACAAACTCGAGCTGAACCGAGCCAGTTCGAGAAAAAATCGAACCGAGCTCGTATTGGGTTAATCTCGGCATGAAGCATCTCCAGTTCGAACACTTATATATAAACCAAAAAAATATAGTTTTTTTCGAGACGAGTCGAACCAGCTCGAGCTGAGTCGAGTGGGCACGAGTTTTTTTCGAGCCGGGCTCGAGCTGAAAAACACAGCTCAAATACATATTCTAAGTCGAGCTCAAGTTGATCTTTGTTTGTTCAAACTCAACTATAGGTCATAACTTGTATAGGTCAGTTATTTCTTTTTCCTCCGAACGGTTATTGTGCATGTATTATTTTAAATATTGAAATTGAAGACAACTCCATATTTCTTAATAAATTTCAATTTGTAAATAAGAGCAAATTTCAAATATTATTTTTATTCTTTGCGTTCTTACTTGAAAATACTAAAAAATTATATATTTTTCATTGATTCTTTATATCGTTATTATTTCTGTTTAGGGTATATGACGATTTGCCTCTATATGTTATTCTCAACGAGTTCCAAAATAGTCACAGCCACATGGCCATAGGCGCGTAGTTGTCAAACGTAATAAAGCCGCAGAAAATAATTTCGTCAGACTTTTGCTCAAAAAAAAAAAGTCGTCGGACTTAAAGGTAATATTTTTAAAATATGTATACATATATTCAAATATTATCATTTTAAAAATAATTTTGTTTTTTGAAGAAGAGAAGCCGCGTACGATATTAGCGGAGCATTTAGCAAGTTTGTCGCCAACAGACGCGTCGCAAAGCCCTTTAAAAAGGACGAATGGCAAGGCACCATGTCAACAAATTAAGAAAAATCGGAAAGGAGCCGGAGATATAACATTTTGGATGTGAATAATTTGGAGTCGCTTCCGATTTATTCAGACGAAGAGGTGGTAGGGATCATTACCCTGGAAGATGTCATGGAAGAATTATTATAGATTTGTTTCAAAATGTTTATTTTTTCATTTTCGTTACAATAATTTACTAATTTTTTTTTTTTTTTTTCGTTTGTGGTTTGAAGGAGGAGATATTGTGGGCCTGAATTTTGTAAAGGCCTTGAATATCAGTAGATGAAACAGACAACATTAGACAAAGGGTCCGAAACGAATCAACTGTAACAAGAAAATAGTATTTCAAAAGTTAGTGCTCTTAAGATATTACTTAGGCAAAGCCTATGAGATATTTATATTCTTTAGAGCTTAGGTTGGACTTGGTAGAATTACCCAATTTTTCCAGATATATAAATGAAACTGAAAACAAATTAATCAATGCACAACTAGAAATTAACAAAATTAAGTAGAAATGAGCAAAATAATGAGGATTCCAAAGATACTCATAATGTTAACCATTCTTTCTGTTGTATCTGGCGAGTTGATCAGGGCAGTGAAATCTGAAGAGAGTACAATAACTACTCAAATTGGTTCTGAAAAATTATCCATTCCAACCGAAGAAATTAGTTCGAGGGCTATAAGTAAGCTCACCTTTGTTTTCTTTCCCTTTATTTGCTATGTATTAATTAATCCATTTCTCTGATTTGGCAACAGAAGTCGAAAATCTTAAATTAGGAGAGAACAAGGAAAATATCCCCAAAGATGAGGAAGAGAAGCTTATTAGCTTACCAAGAAGACCCGTACTGCGCCTTCCGCCAATTATAACACCATCAATGGCTATCGAGTCTCCCTAATTTGTAGCTGTAGCTTGAATTTCTGATATAAATAAGACTACAATAAATTACCATGAGTGCTTTCTGAAGAAATCCACGAGACCATGAAATCGGGATCGAGTGAGTGTTACGCATAAAGATATGAGTAATGATACGATCCATGAAAATTTCCATGAATTTTCCCATGAATGGGATTAAAGTTGCAACCAATCACGAGGTGCCACGTCACCATTCATGAAAAAATTCATGGAAATTTTCATGGGTCATATCATTACTCTAAAGATATACACATCATAAAGTTTGTACAATAAAATATTTGTTCTTCTAAATTGTCAAAATATAGTAATAATTTTTTTTTGAGAAAATAAAGAGGGTTTATAAGTTCCCATCTATTAATTCTTCATATAATTACTATAAAATTAGAACACCAACCATGAAATTCTAAATCTTAACTTGTTACTACATGTTAAATATCTCCCGTAATTAATTACATCCAATAAAACAGGAAACTAAATCTAAACATAATCTGAGCCCAGAATTGATATTGAAGTTTTCAAATCCTGGTTTTTTTTAACTTAAGAAGAATTAGGTATATAAACCTTGTTTGTTCAGGCCACGGTTTCCAGTCCCATTTTCTCGCCACTTTATCTCTTCTCCTTCCTCTAGCTATGTCTGCCATTTTCGACCTTCGCTTCTCCTCTGAGTTATCCGACTTTCTCGACCTTAAAACCACTCCCCTTTCTTTCTCCCTTCTTCCGACATAGTACTGTTGGAAAATATCTCGTCCCCGGTCCCGCGCAGCGGATATGAAGGCCCAGTCCGGTTCCCAAAATTCGAGATCACGCCTCGACTTCGAGAGTACGATGCAAAGTAGGATAGACGATTACCAACGTGAAATTGATCACGCACGACGGGTTGATCGCTCGCATCCTTTCCTTCTCCAGTGTTACGTTGGTGACTAGCCCGTGCGTCCCATACCACACGTCTCCCACCGTCTTGACACGTCTTCGGTTGTCTTCATGCATCCCATGCCCACACGCTTCCACAGCCTATTACTCGTTTACTTCTTCGGTTTGATCACAACGAAGAGCCACAAGTGTCGCTCCTCTATCCGTATCCACCGTGAGTCGTAGCACCTCAGTCGCGGATGCACCTGCCTAGACGATGCACCGACGAACTTGCATGATTGAATTGATTCTCTAAACCGAGAAAAATTGTTTTTCTCGTCTCTCTCTTTTCGCACCCTTTCACTCTCTGAAAGATGACTCTCTATTTCGGGATTAATTAGTCTAAATTGACTGATTGGTCTAATAGAAAGAGAGAGAAATATCCTATATATATCACATAGGATTAGGATGGGCCAAAATGTTTGTATATCCAATATACACATTTTCACACACAGAAAACTGCATGCACCCTTTCATTATTCTGTCAAAACGAAAATGTTAAATCGTTCAAACCGACTTCAAATCTTCACAAAAGTTGTATATAATCTTATTATCTTTCCAACCCAATTTGGCCCAGCCAAATTGGAGTTCGGATCCGAAAGTTATGACGGTTTTACTAACTGTATGTCAAACTGTCGCATCTTTTCGGGTTGTAAAATTTGATTTCGAATCATTCGCTTTTTCAAAAATTTAGTTTTCGGATAATTTCTGATTTATTTTATTGATTCCGAGATACTTTAGCAATATTATATTGATTTTAATCATAATATTTTAATTTTCGGGTCATTCGGGTCGTGAATTTCGGGTCATTCGGGTCGTGAGTTTCGGGTCATTCGGGTTTCGGGTTTCGGGTTAGTTCGGGTTTCGGGCGTTCGGGTTTCGGGTCATTCGGTTTCGGGTCGATTTCGGGTTCGGGTCATTCGGTTTCGGGTCGGTTTCGGGTTCGGGTCATTTGTTTTCGGGTCGATTTCGGGTTCGGGTCATTCGGTTTCGGTTTCGGGTTCGGGTTCGGATTCGGGTTCGGATTCGGGTCGTTGACTTTTCAATATTTTCGGGTCGGGTCGGGTCATTTTTTCAGGTCGGGTCAGATTTTGCCAGCTCTAGCGGTTATTAGTTATCTTGTTTGCGATATCCGTTAATCAAAAGACATGGTAGTAGTCATCCTTATAGTTTGATTAACTACACTTAATTTCCAATTCCGAATTGAGTTAACAATTTCAATCGATATTAACTATTAATATCATTGACTGTGGCCACAGTTTTCGTTAACCAATTCATCGAACGGCGCCTAAGAGATATCTCTTCCTTTCGGAATATACAATTCCTATCTTGGAGACTCACATTGAATTCCGTGTTTCGGACAATACCCAATGATGACCGTTTTAACCCCTTGTTACAGTAAGCGTAAGGTCATATCAAAGCATTGTGTTACGCACGTAACGCAATCGATGGTCCCCTCAAGTATGAAGAACCTAATACCCTACTCGTCGCAAGTCCATCCATAATGACTAAACCATGTCATGGTCTCGCGGCTTTGGTCATATCCAATATATGTCACCTAGCATATATCTAGGTTCCCGGTTCGACAAGCACCTTGTCCTATGATTAGCAAAACATAATCATCTCCTCGGCTAACGTACTATGTACACGTTCAGTCTATTATCAGATAATAGATATGCTTCTCTCTTAAGCAAACTGATTCGCGACTAGGGATGTTTAGAAATGAAACTTTAAGTGTGACGGTTGCGCTGCACATAATCACGTATTATGTCGACGTCCACACAAGTTCAAATCAAGGTTCATGTAATCATATTACACAACCCGCACACAATTTTCATATAAGGGATGCATTCATATGGATTAAGTATTTGGGTGATACAACGTTTACCTATGGATATCTCCATACCCATAACCTGCGAGGACTATCGTATTAGATAACTACACTCTACTCTCTTCTTCCTCCTCTAGGTATCTCCATCCCCATAGTCATCGCATGACAGTCACGCGCGACTAAAGAGAGTGGTTTTGTAAACGGGTCCGCACATTGCTGCTAGTGTTAATCTTCATACCCATACTCTCTTCTTCCTCCTCTGGGACGTTAGAACTAATTCTCTAAACCGAGAAAAACTATATTTCTCGTCTCTCTCTTTTCGCACCATTTCACTCTCTGAAAGATGACTCTCTATTTCTGGATTAATTAGTCTTAATTGACTGATTGGTCTAATAGAAAGAGAGAGAAATATCCTATCTATATCACATAGGATTATGATGGGCCAAAAGGTATGTATATCCAATATACACCTTTTCACACACAGAAAACTGCATGTACCCTTTCAGTATTCTGTCAAAACGAAAATGTTAAATCGTTCAAACCGACTTCAAACCTCACGAAAGTTGTATATAATCTTATTATATTTCCAACCCAATTTGGCCCAGCCCAATTGGTGTTCGGATCCGAAAGTTATGATGGTTTTACTAACTGTATATCAAACTGTCGCACCCTTTCGGTATTTCATTAAAACGACACTGATACTTCGTTCAAATGAAATATTATTCTACATGAAAGTTATATATAATCTCATTATCTATCTAACCCAATTTGAACCATTCAAATTGAAGTTTCCCACTGAACGTTATACCAATTTTACTAAAACTGTTTCTTATGCCTACGAACGCGTACGTTCGTTTATCCTTGTGTACACTTTTACGGTTGATCCAAAACTGTATTTCTTTCAAGTACACCTTGCTTATAGATATTGTGTACCTTGAGATGAGTACATTAGGGGTGTATCTTAATAGGACTGGGGGAGTCATTGTCCCTTTCGCTCAAGATTTTCGTCGAACAGTGTATATAAACTAGTGACCTGGTGTATTTTATTAGTATAATAATGTAAACTTATTGTTTCGCCTTCCAAATAAATTATGGAGTGTAATTTTAGATTCTGTCTTTATATTAGCCCTCAATTACACTGAATAGATATAAAGATAGAAATGAGAAATCTAGAAAATATCAAGCAGTTAGCAAAATAGTTTGGAGAAGATGATGTAAAAGGTGGAATTAGAACAACTAACAAACATGGCTGGTCCAAATATCTTTAGGACCAGAATCAATTTTTTTTAAAAACATCCCATCAATTAATTATTAAGAAAGACTAACAATTCACATGTGATTGTATGGTTTATTAGTTAAGACTTTTTTGACAAGATCTGAATACAAATTTACTAGAATTTCACAACAAAAATTTGAACTTAAAAATTCTAGAGTACCATCCCAACACGAGATAAAACTAGCAATTACTTGCACATCCAAGCAAGCCCTTAGAAATTCAATGGTTGGGATGAGATCTTGTCCAAAAAGCTTTGGGCAAAAATTTGTTCAAAACCCTTGATTATTATAAGATTTCGATGTGATTTCGGTTGATTTTTTATGATATTTAAATAACATAAGATAAAGTTACATGAATTATTCGTTTTTCATTAAAAAATTGAACAATTTAATATCATGTTCAGTAATATTAATGATATATATTGTAATTTGAAAGTACTACATGGATTTTTGTTGTAAAATTTCATTCTCAAAAATATCTATCGTGTGGATGCGAAAGGGCTTTGGACAGAATCTTGTCCAAACCCTTTGGACAAGACCCATTCGTTGATTGTAGCACACATCATAATTTAACTAATTTTGATTACTTGGCATAAGTACATTTATCCATAGTTGAATGAACAAAAAAAGAACTGGAGTTAATTAAGAGCGGTTGCTGACCATTGTTTCTCTGTTGTTGCTTATCCATATTTAGCCATCATAAACTCTGTATCAAGTTTCTAACATTATTATTATAATAAACGAAAAAATAAACAAATAAAAATAACTAAAGAAAGGACCTTCTAAGACGAATACATAATATTTTTCTTCCTCATCTTCCATAGTGCAAAATGACGATGAGGAGCACCACCACAGGAGAATTTGTAATTGATATTGATGAATTGGCCAAGAGAATCAGCAATTCTCAAGGCGAGACACGAAAAATAAGTGGATTCCCTTCAATTCGAAAAATCCTGCCTACAATTCATGATAAAGATGAAAAAGTCTTCGAACCAAGCATGTTCTCCATTGGACCATATCATTACGGGAGCGCTTCTACAATGTCCATGCAAAAGATCAAATGGGGGTATCTAGAATACATTCTTAGTTTGAATCCGGAAAAGAAATTATCAGATTATATTGAGGCTATGAGGGGGCTAGAGGTACGAATTAGAAGCTGTTACGCGGAAGAGATTAATATGGATCGATACGAAGTTCTAAAGATGATGTTGCTTGATGGATGTTTCTTGCTTGTTACTCTAAATGGGATAGAACGAATTCTACCAGTCGAGGAGAACACAATAAATATGGATGAGATTGCACAGACTAATGTGAATGGAAACAATGAAGGATTCGAGCACGGCGGCGAATATCATTATGATATTAGACAGTTATATGATGGCTTCATAACCAGAGATATACTACTTCTACAAAACCAAATTCCTTTTTTTGTTCTCACAAAAATATATGAACTAGTTACGGGTGAAAATAATGCAAGTTTACCAATCGACAACATTGTGGACTCCGTAGAAAACCTGATTGATGACTATCCCAAAGGAATCAAAAAATCTAATCGACCGAAAGAATTTCATCATTTACTTACTTGTGTCACATGTACTTCAGGCCGATCAGCCAAACACAAGTCAGGAGCAATCTAGTTAATCCAAAGCCCCAATTATTACCTCGTTTCCATCATTTGCGTAACACATTTTGTAAGAAAATTTCCTCTTCTGATTATGCCGGGTGGCACCGTGCGGTAGAGTATCATAAAGCAGGAATGAAGTTCAAGAAAAGAGAAGTTTGCAGCAAGAATCCACATTCACTACTTGATATTGTGTTTTGCGATGGTGAAATAGAAATACCTCGTTTGTTTATTGATCTGGACACTTATTGCTTATTTCGGAATTTCGTTGCATTCGAACAAACATGCCCAGAACTTGGTAACAGCTTTACTACATATGTCGTGTTCTTGTCTCAGTTTATCAGCATGCCCGATGATGTATCTCTACTCGCAAAGAAAGGTATTATCGTCCACCAACTAAATACTGATGCTGAGGTGCCCAATATTTTTGCAACACTTTCAAAAAATGTTTTCTTCGACTTCAATGGAAGTTATTATCTTCGACCTCTGTATCATGCAATGCAAGCACATTATGAGATCCAGAGGCCGATCACTTCGAAAATTCATGAATGGGCGCTTTCGCTCGTGCCATGATGAGCGAGTTCACATCTGAATTTGGATCATTCCTGCTGGGTCCTTCCGCGTATCGGGCTCGATAAATCATGGCTTTTATGTTATTCTTCTTTCTTTTATAATTGGGGGAATCAACATGTATTGACACCTGTCTATACGATATACTAATAAACAAAGTTATAAAACAAAATCTTTACTGGTTTATGGTGAGAGTATCCGTTGCACGCATTGAAGGGTCTGGGTTCGAAACCCGAAGTCAACAATTTTTTTACTGTATTTATATTTTTTTAGTATGTATATTAAATTAACAAAATTATAAGTTGTCTATTGGTGAGAGTACCCACTGCGAACCTTGAATGGCATCGGTTCGAAACCCGAAGGCAGCAAATTTTGTGTTGTATTATTTAATATATGTTTAGTATCTATATTAAAGAGAGAAAAAATATCTTTATGCAAACGAATAAGAGAAAAAAAATTATGACATGTATAAGAAAAATAGAACAACATCAATTTTTATTTTGTACTCAAACCTATAAAATAAAAAATAAAAAAATTCTAACATTATTTATACAAGAAAAATGTTGCATATATTCCTGATTTTCCTCATGCCACTTGATGCGTTGGCAACCCTGTTACTCCGTAAGACACATGATAAGCCATGACCAACCAGGCGTGTAATCATCACGCTGTTAATCCATAAAGCCTAAAGGGGTGTTAATCCTTCGTGAACTTAATGTCAAATTATATGTCAACCCACAATAACTCTCTGCATGTGTGTACTCCACGGCAGTGCCGGCTCAAATAGGAAGGCACTCTAGACACATGCTGAGATCCCCAAAAATATTTAAGCCCCTAAGATATAACTCTCTGTTTTTCACCATTGAATTTGTATCAAAAATTTGGTACTTAATTAAGTATCAAAGATTTGGTCATATATATATATAAATATGGAGGTTAAACTAGTTAATTAAGTATCAAAGATTTGGTACTTAATGATTTTTCACCATTGGATTTGTATTGGATTTGTGTATTTAATGATTTGCACCAATTTTTAGGATCATCATAAAAAAAAACATAAATCTCAATGCAAATCCAATGATGAAAAATCATTAAGTATCAAATCTTTGATACTTAATTTAGTAGTTTAGCCTTCCTATATATATATATATATATATATATATATATATATATATATATATATATATATATATATATATATATATTTCATATTCATATTCAAATTCAAGAAATAAACAAAACTAACAAAACTATATTATAGAAACAAACCAAAATTTGTTAGCTCAAGCGATTGGGTATCAACTAAAGCCTCAAAGAGGTGCGAAGTTCGAGTCTCGGCAAAACCGACATCTCAAAAAATAAGTGAGAGACAAAGTGCTCACCTATATTCGTCGAAAAAAACATTTCAAAGTACTAAGATTTTTTATTAACAAAAACCTACCCATTTAAATATTTTATCTTCTCATATCTTATATTTTCTTTTATCTGGAGTTTATTTAGTAATTTCTTAAAACTCATTTATGGATATTTTCATAAGCCGAAAAATTATGTGTATTTGCATTGGGATTGGCAAAAAAATCTCGTAGCACGACGTTCATCGAACTTGGACCAAAGAACGCCCAAAAAAGATTCGTTCGAAAATTGACTCGAACGAACTCGAATTGGGTTAATCTCGGTTTGAATTACTATCTCCAGTTCGAACACTTATATATATATATATATATATATATATATATATATATAAACCCAAAAGAATATAGTTTTTTTCAAGCCGAGTCAACCAGCTCAAGCTCAAGCTCAAGCTGAGTCAAATGGGCACGAGCTTTTTCCGAGCCAGGCTCGAGCTGAAAAACACAAACACAGCTCAAATACATATTCTAAGTCGAGCTCAAGTTGATCTTTGTTTGTTCAAACTCAACTCGCTATCGGTCCTAACTTGTATTGGTCAGTTATTTTTTTTTCCTCTGAACAGTTATTGTGCATGTATTACTTTAAATATTGAAATTTAAGAAAGCTCCATACTTCTGTATAAATTTCAATTTGTAAATAAGAGCAAATTTCAAATATTATTTTTATTCTTTGCGTTCTTACTTGAAATTATTAAAAAATTATATATTTTTCATTGATTCTTTATATCGTTATTATTTCTGTTTAGGGTATATGACGATTTGCCTCTATATGTTATTCTCAACGAGTTCCAAAATAGTCACAGCCACATGGCCATAGGCGCGTAGTTGTCAAACGTAATAAAGCCGCAGAAAATAATTTCGTCAGACTTTTGCTCAAAAAAAAAAAGTCGTCGGACTTAAAGGTAATATTTTTAAAATATGTGTACATATATTCAAATATTATCATTTTAAAAATAATTTTGTTTTTTGAAGAAGAGAAGCCGCGTACGATATTAGCGGAGCATTTAGCAAGTTTGTCGCCAACAGACGCGTCGCAAAGCCCTTTAAAAAGGACGAATGGCAAGGCACCATGTCAACAAATTAAGAAAAATCGGAAAGGAGCCGGAGATATAACATTTTGGATGTGAATAATTTGGAGTCGCTTCCGATTTATTCAGACGAAGAGGTGGTAGGGATCATTACCCTGGAAGATGTCATGGAAGAATTATTATAGATTTGTTTCAAAATGTTTATTTTTTCATTTTCGTTACAATAATTTACTAATTTTTTTTTTTTTTTTTTCGTTTGTGGTTTGAAGGAGGAGATATTGTGGGCCTGAATTTTGTAAAGGCCTTGAATATCAGTAGATGAAACAGACAACATTAGACAAAGGGTCCGAAACGAATCAACTGTAACAAGAAAATAGTATTTCAAAAGTTAGTGCTCTTAAGATATTACTTAGGCAAAGTCTATGAGATATTTATATTCTTTAGAGCTTAGGTTGGACTTAGTAGAATTACCCAATTTTTCCAGATATATAAATGAAACTGAAAACAAATTAACCAATGCACAACTAGAAATTAACAAAATTAAGTAGAAATGAGCAAAATAATGAGGATTCCAAAGATACTTATAATGTTAACCATTCTTTCTGTTGTATCTGGCGAGTTGATCAGGGCAGTGAAATCTGAAGAGAGTACAATAACTACTCAAATTGGTTCTGAAAAATTATACATTCCAAGGGCTATAAGTAAGCACACCTTGTTTTCTTTCCCTTTATTTGCGATGTATTAATTAATCCATTTTTCTCATTTGGCAATAAAAATCGAAAATCTTAAATTAGGAGAGAACAAGGAAAAAATCCCCAAAGATGAGGAAGAGAAGGTTTATATCTTACCAAGAAGACCCGTACTGCGCCTTCCGCCAATTATAACACCATCAATGGCTATCGAGTCTCCCTAATTTGTAGCTGTAGCTTGAATTTCTGATATAAATAGGACTACAATAAATTACCATGAGCCCTTTCTGAAGAAATCCACGAGACCATGAAATCAGGATCGAGTGAGTGTTACGCATAAAGATATACACATCATAAAGTTTGTACAATAAAATATTTGTTCTTCTAAATTGTCAAAATATAGTAATAAGTTTTTTTTTTGAGAAAATAAAGAGGGCTTATAAGTTCCCATCTATTAATTCTTCATATAATTACTATAAAATTAGAACACCAACGATAAAATTCTAAATCTTAACTTGTTACTACATGTTAAATATCTCCCGTAATTAATTACATCCAACAAAACAGGAAACTAAATCTAAACATAAACTGAGCCCAGAATTGATATTCAAGTTTTCAAATCCTGGTTTTTTTTTAACTTAACAAGAATTAGGTATATAAACCTTGTTTGTTCAGGCCACGGTTTCCATGTTGGTAATACGGGATTCGAATATGGATTTTTAATAGGAATTTCTAATAAACAAAACTCGCTTATAATTCTAATAGTGTCTTACAAGTATTTCTCTCTTTCTCTCTTACCAGTGAGGTACATCTTGTTTGTCTTTTGGCAGATGCGGAAAATATTTCCTTTGAAGAAGCCGTGAGAAACAAGAAATGGAAATTCGCGATGGATGAAGACTTGGGCTTATCAACAAATTCCTCCCTTAAGCACAAGCCTCTTCATCATCCCGATCATCGTCTTCAAATTTTTTCTTTTTCTTGTACACCCGCTTGACTCCTATGGGCTTGCATCTTTTTGGTAACTCGACCAAGTCCCACGTCTTGTTTTTCTCGATAGCCCCAATCTCTTCATCCATCGCGAATTTCCATTTCTTGTTTCTCACAGCTTCTTCAAAGGAAATATTCTCCGCATCTGCCAAAAGACAAACAAGATGTATCTCACTGGTTGCATCGTATAGCTCTTGTAGGCTCCGTGTGCGCGTCTGTCTCGGTTCGTCTTCTTCATCAGGTATTGCGGGGCTAGTCGGTACAGTAGCTGCGGATTCTTCTTTCTCGGACTCGTCTGACTCGGCGTCCTCATCCTCCATCTCACACTTCTTATTCCAGTCCCATGCGCTCTTCTCATTCACATGGACATCTCGGCTCACCACAACTTTTCTTTCAATGGGGTCATACAACTTGTATGCCTTCGTTTTCTCGTCATATCCAATGAACACGAACTTCTTGCTTTTATCATCGAGCTTCGTTCTCCTTTGATCCGGTACATGTGCATATGCTGCACTTCCGAACACCTTGAGATGCGACACCGTCGGTTTCATGCCGCTCCACGCTTCTTGAGGTGTTTTCTCGCCTAATTTCGCATGAGGACATCGATTTTGTACATACACCGCACACTGTACCGTCTCAGCACAAAATTCTTTTGGCACTCCTTTGCTCTTCAACATCGATCGAACCATGTCGAGAATGGTCCGGTTCTTCCTCTCGGCCACACCATTTTGCTGAGGCGAGTATGGCACAGTCAAGAATCTCTTAATCCCTTGCTCCTCACAAAATCTCGTAAATGCGGTTGACGTGTACTCATCACCTCTATCTGACCGCAAAGCTTTGATGTATCGCCCGGTCATCTTCTCGACAAGCATCTTGAACCTCTTGAACACTTCGAATGCCTCGGATTTTTCCTTCAAAAAATAAACCCAGGTCCTCCTAGTGTAATCATCAACGAATGTAATAAAATACCTTTTCTCACTGAACGATTTCGGTGTGATCGGACCACAAATGTCGGTGTGCACCAGCTCGAGAGGGTTTGCTGCTTCATATTTTGCCTTCTTCTGAAATGGGACTCTTGCATGTTTACCGAGTACGCAACCTTCGCAAAATCTGCTCGTGTAGTCCATATCTGGCAGACCGTGCACCATGTCCTTCTTGGCCAACTCTCGCAAGCCTCCATAGTGCAAGTGTCCAAACCGCAAATGCCAGAGCCAAGCTTTCTCCTCCATATCGACTCGTAAGCACATTCTCTGCACACTTCTCAGGTTGAGCTTGAACATTCGATTCTTCGCCATCTCAACACGCGCAACCAATTGACCTCGATCGTCCTTCAGCTGCATCGTTCGATCTTTCATGAAGACCGAGTATCCTCTCTCCAATAGTTGCCCCATGCTGATTATGTTGCTCTTCATCTCAGGCACGTAATAGACATTTTCGATATGTCCTTCTTTACCATCTTTCTGATAGAATCGAATTTTACCTTTACCCTTTACTTGGACCTTTGACGCATCTCCAAATGACACGTGCCCATCGTCTAGCTCCTTTATCTCTACGAAAAGGTGTTTGTGCCCGCACATGTGGTTGCTTGCGCCGGTGTCGAGGTACCAGATTGTATCGCTCTCCGATGTGGTGTCTTTGTGAGCCATCATGAGAACACCATCAGTTGCCTCCTTCTCTAATAGGTTGGCATTTTCTTTTACCTTTTTCTCGGACCAGCACTCCTTCGCGTAATGTCCAGGCTTGCCGCAGTTGTAACACTCGACACTTGCTCGACTCGACCAGCTTCCTCGTCCACGACCTCGTCCTCGGCCGCGCCAATTTTGCTGATTCGGTTGCTTCTTTTCTTTGGAATTATAGTTTCCGCCTCTGCCTCGACCACCAAATCGACCTCCACGGCCGCGTCCTCTTCCTCGATTGTTCTCAGCGTACATCGCCTTGTCTTCATCTATGGTCGCCTTGACTTGCAGAGCTTCTTGTTGTGCCTCGTTCTCCTTCTTTTTCTTTCGCTGCTCGTGTGCCTCGAGTGAACCTGCCAATTCATCAACGGTCATTTGATCTAAATCTTTCGACTCTTCAATAGCACACACCACGTTTTCGAACTTCTCGGTCAGAGATCGTAGAATCTTCTCAACAACTCTTGCGTCGGTTAGAGCTTCTCCTTTGCTGTTTAACTGATTCGCCACTCCTTGTACACGCGAGATGTAATCGGACACTCTTTCCGATTCCTTCATCTTCATGGACTCCAATTCGCCTCGCAAAGTCTGAAGCCTCACTTGCTTTACTCGATCGGCACCCTTGAACACTCTCTCCAAATTGTCCCATGCTTCCTTCGAAGTTTTCGCGCCGGCAATCTTCTGAAAACCCGACTCGTCTACAGCTTGGTACAACAAGTACATGGCGGTCTTGTCCTTCACTCGTTTCGGCAACCGGTTCCACGTTGCTAGCTTCGACTATCTCTCAAACATCTTGCGCACCGAGTAACGCCCGTATTTGGATACTCCATACTTCGTAATTCGTCTTCGTCAATCGCGATAGCGGTATATAGCCAAAACACTCCCAGAACTCGCCATCGCTCTGATACCAATTTGTTGGTAATACGGGATTCGAATATGGATTTCTAATAGGAATTTCTAATAAACAAAACTCTCTTATAATTCTAATAGTCTCTTACAAGTCTTTTTTTCTTTTCTAATTGATATTTGATTTATGATTTCAATGTGTTTAATCCCTAAACATCTAAGGCCTATTTATAGGCTCCATGAACTTGCATTACAAGGAATTAAGCCTTGCCTTAAAACTTATTTCCTAAATTACTTTCCTATAATAAATCTTGCCCTATAATAATTTCCTAAATTACTTTCCTTAAAACAACTTTCCCTAACATTAATTGGGCTAATTAAACTTGATTTATTATTTCGGACTTGGGCTTATCAACATTCCAGTCCCATTTTCTAGCCACTTTATCTCTTCTCCTTCCTCTAGCTATGTCTGCCATTTTCGACCTTCGCTTCTCCTCTGAGTTATTCGACTTTCTCGACTTTAAACCCACTCCCCTTTCTTTCTCCCTTCTTCCGACATGGTACACCTTGCTTATAGATATTGTGTACATTAGGGGTGGATCTTAGCAGGGCCGGGGGAGTCATCGTCCCTTCCCTCAAGATTTTCGTCAAACAGTATATATAAACTAGTGACATGGTGTATTTTATTAGTATAATAATGTAAACTTATTGTTTCGCCTTCCAAAAAAATTATGGAGTGTAATTTCAGATTCTGTCTTTATTTTAGCTCCCCAATTACACTGAATAGATATAAAGAGAGAAATGAGAAATCTAGAGAATATCAAGCAGTTAGCAAGATAGGTTGGAGAAGATGATGTAAAAGGTGGAATTAGAACAACTAACAAACATGGCCGGTCCAAATATCTTTAGGACCAAAATCAATTTTTTTTAAAAACATCCCATCAATTAATTATTAAGGAAGACTAACAATTCACATGTGATTGTGTGGTTTATTAGTTAAGACTTTTTTAACAAGATTTGCATACAAATTTACTAGAATTTCACAACCAAAATTTGAACTTAAAAATTCTAGAATACCATCCCAACACGATATAAAACTAGCAATTACTTGCACATCCAAGCAAGCCCTTAGAAATTCAATGGTTGGGATGAGATTTTGTCCAAAAAGCTTTGGAGAAAATTTGTTCAAAACCCTTGATAATGATAAGATTTCGATGTGATTTCAGTTGATTTTTTTATGATATTTAAATAACATAAGATAAAGTTACATGAATTATTCGTTTTTCATTCAAAAAAATTGAACAATTTAATGTCATGTTCAGTAATATTAATGATATATATTGTAATCTGAAAGTACTACAAGGATTTTTGCTGTAAAATTTCATTCTAAAAAATATCTATCGTGTGGATGCGAAAGGGCTTTGGACGTAATCTTGTGCAGAACCCTTTGGACAAGACCCATCATTAATTGTAGCACACATCATAATTTAACTTTTTTTTTTATTTTAAGGAGTAGACTCAAAGTCCTACGTCCAATATATTAATAAAATAAAATGTTTTTATGTACACGCGAGCATCTCCAATCGAGTTGATCAGGGATACTAGTGGTTAGTTTAAATTAAATACAGTGAGAAAATAAAAAATAAAAATAAAAATAAAATTAAAGAGAAGAAAATAAAATAAAATACAGCTAGTTGTTGTTGTTGCATAGGTATCGATTCCAATTTGTAATCTTGTCTGTAATAAGTGAGGCCACCATTCCTACAGTCTTTACTGACTCTTGAAAAATACGATTACATCTCTCTTTCCATACATGGAAGATGAAAGCCAATACTATTTGTTGTAGTTCGGTTTGTGCGGAATGGTCTGATAATTGTTGAAATACGGATTGTAAGTTTGTTAATCGCGTGACCGGATATTTTTGGTTGATGAAGGACCATACTTCAAATGCAAATCTACATGAAGTAAATATATGGTCCACAAACTCCTCATCACTTTTACACAGCGTGCATCTATTGGCGAGTATTCATCCCCGTTTACGTAAATTGTCCACAGTTAATATTCTCCATTGTAAGGATAACCATCCAAAAATCTTAATTCTGAGCGGTGATTTAAGCTTCCATATATTATTAAGGTCGGATAACGTATATATTCCCTTAATTAGCTGATTATATGTGCTCTTAACCGTGAATTGCTCTTTCGATTCCCATTTCCACTTTGGAGTCGGGCTTTGTTGCGATGTTTGTATCACATGTATTTGCACATCATAATTTAACTAATTTTGATTACTTGGCATAAGTACATTTATCCATAGTTGAATGTACAAAAAAAGCACTGGAGTTAATTAAGAGCGGTTGCTGACCATTGTTTCTTTGTCGGTGCTTCTCCATATTTAGCCATCATAAACTCTCTATCAGGTTTCTAACAATTTAATACCATTGTTTCTTTGTTGTTGCTTCTAAGACGAGCACATAATATTTGTCTTCCTCATCTTCCATAGTGCAAAATGACAATGAGGAGCACCACCACAGGAGAATTTGTAATTGATATTGATGAATTGGCCAAGAGAATCAGCAATTCTCAAGGCGAGACACGAAAAATAAGTGGATTCCCTTCAATTCGAAAAATACAGCCTACAATTCATGATAAAGATGAAAAAGCCTTCGAACCGAACATGTTCTCCATTGGACCATATCATTACGGGAGCGCTTCTACAATGTCCATGCAAAAGATCAAATGGCGGTATCTAGAATACATTCTTAGTTTGAATCCGGAAAAGAAATTATCAGATTATATTGAGGCTATGAGGGGGCTAGAGGTACGGATTAAAAGCTGTTACGCGGAAGAGATTAATATGGATCGATATGAATTTCTAAAGATGATGTTGCTTGATGGATGTTTCTTGCTTGTTACTCTAAATGGGATAGAACGAATTCTACCAGTCGAGGAGAACACAATAAATATGGATGAGATTGCACAGACTAATGTGAATGGAAACAATGAAGGATTCGAGCACGGCGGCGAATATCATTATGATATTAGACAGTTATATGATGTCTTCATAACCAGAGATATACTACTTCTACAAAACCAAATTCCTTTTTTTGTTCTCACGAAAATATATGAACTAGTTACGGGTGAAAATAATGCAAGTTTACCAATCGACAACATTGTGGACTCCGTAGAAAACCTGATTGATGGCTATCCCAAAGGAATCAAAAAATCTAATCGACCGAAAGAATTTCATCATTTACTTCACTTGTGTCACATGTACTTCAGGACGATCAGCCAAACACAAGTCAGGAGCAACCTAATTAATCCAAAGCCTCAATTATTTCCTCGTTTCCATCATTTGCGTAGCACATTTTGCAAGAAAATTTCCTCTTTTGATTATGCCAGGTGGCACCGTGCAGTAGAGTATCATAAAGCAGGAATGAAGTTCAAGAAAAGAGAAGTTTGCAGCAAGAATCCACATTCACTACTTGATATTGTGTTTTGCGATGGTGAAATAGAAATACCTTGTTTGATTATTGAACCGAACACTTATTGCTTATTTCGGAACTTCGTTGCATTCGAACAAACATGCCCAGAACTTGGTAACAACTTTACTACATATGTCGTGTTTTTGTCTCAGTTTATCAGCATGCCCGATGATGTGTCCCTACTCGCAAAGAAAGGTATTATCGTCCACCAACTAAATACTGATGCTGAGGTGTCCAATATTTTCGCAGCACTTTCAAAAAATGTTTTCTTCGACTTCAATAGAAGTTATTATCTTCGACCTCTGTATAACGCAATGGAAGCACATTTTGAGAGCCAGTGGCCGGTCACTTCGAAAATTCATGAATGGGCGCTTTCGCTCGTGCCAGCCCTTCCTCGTATCGGGCTTGATAAATCATGGCTTTTATGATATTCTTCTTTCTTTTATAGTTGGAGCAACATGTATTGACACGTGTCTATACAATATATTAATAAACAAAGTTATAAAATGAAATCTACTGGTTTAATGGTGAGAGTATCTGTGACCGTGGAACGCCGGGTCTGGGTTCGAAACCCGCGGTCAGCAAATATTTTTATTGTATTTAATATATTTTTAGTATGAATATTAAATTAACAAAATTATAACTTGTCTATTGGTGAGAATATCCACTGCAGACCTTAAATGGCATCGGTTCGAAACCCGAAGGCAGCAATTTTTTTGTTGTATTTAATATATGTTTCGTATCTATATTAAAGAGAGAGAAAATATCTTTTATACAAGCAAAAAGAGAAGAAAAAAATATGACATGTATAAGAAAAACAGAACCAACATCAATTTTTATTTTATACTCAAAACCTATAAAATAAAAAACCGTTTCAAACAATAGATGTATTATGTAATTATAATTATAATTATAATTATAATTATAATTATAATTACTATAATGCAACTGGGCTGCTCTTACCACGTTTTGCCACGTCGCCCCTCAATTCTGGGCCGTTCGATCGAAATCGGACGGCCAAAAATTGAATAGACACGGCTTACATGGTCCATATTATGTTAGTATGACAAGGTTCATATGGACCGAGTCCATCCGACCTTGAATATGCCTCAGCCACTTACCCCCTTCCTCTCTTCTCTCTCTTCATTTCGACGACAACAGAGAAGAAAAAAAAAAAGGACGGAAACCCTAGAGGCGAAAAGGGCGAAAAAGAGGTGAATCTGACGCCGAACGGGCGCGACGGCGACGTCTAGCCAGACCATTTCTCGGTCTCACACCATTACTCCCCCTTCTTCTCTCTTCTCATTTCTCACGACGGGAAAAAGGAAAAAAAAAGCTCCTGAATCGAGAGGAAACCCTAGCAGGCGACGGCCGGTGAAAGCGGGGACGAAATGGTGGCGACGATGGCCGAGGACGACGGCCTTTGCTATGGCAGACGCCAAGCCCTGGTCCGCTTCTCTCTCTTTCTCATTTCCGCGAGCCAGGGGAAAATGAAGCTCGCCACGACGGTGGAGGAAGCATATCGCCATGGCAGGTGCGATTCTTCGATTTTTCCTCCTATTCTTCTTCGTTCCTATGTTGATTTACTTTTTCTTTCTTTCTTTTCAATATTGCATTGAATTTGCGGTTGCACGAGAAGTGTTTGATGAAAAGCTTCTTCAGAAAAACATGGCTTCTTCAACGAAAGTTTTCTTCCAAGCACGAATATCAAAGGAGCTAAAAGAGAGACATCGTGATACGCACCAGTAACTGGTCAGTTTTTCGTGTTCTTCTCTCTGTAATTGGTAAGTTTTTCGTGTTCTTCTCTTATTTTATTTAATTTCCTTTCATTAATGTTATTTCTTCTATTGAAATAAACAATTCTTTCAGGGTTATAATCGTAATTTTGTTGTCTCCTGATTTCTAAGGATGAATCAACGATGGCGGGGCCGCCTCAGTGAGTGCGATAATCCACTGCCGGTACCGAACTATTTCTCGATGACTGAATACGATATTGGAGAATTTGCTCAATGTATTCGGCCCTCAGAACTTTCGGGGTTATAATCGTAATTATGCGATGGATTCGTTGAGAACCAAATGAGCGAAAAGGGAGGCATCGCAATAACCACCGGTAACCGGTAAGTTTTTCGTGCTCTTCTCTCTGTAATTGGTAAGTTTTTCATTTTCTCTTATTTCGTTCAATTTTCTTTCATTAAAGTTCTTTGTTCTATTAAAATAAACAAATGTTTGAGGGTTCTAATCATAATTCTGTTATCTCCTGGTTTCTAAGGATGAATCAACGATGGTGAAGCCGCGTCAGTGAGTGCGATAATGCACTGCTGGTATCGAAGTATTCGTCGAAGATCGAGTGCTATATTGAAGGATTTGCTCGATGTATTTGGCCCTCATAACTTTCAGGAACTTTCCGATTCTCGCCCTTTCATCGTCGTTCAGGTAAAATTAATACAAAAGAGGAATAAAAATCATTACTAATTCTAATTTGTCTTTCCTGTAATGTTCAAACTGTGGTGAAACTTGATCGTATTTGTTTTTTTCATTCCACTCAAAATCAGAAAGTATGAAATTGATCAATTTATCACTCAAATTTCTATTCGTTTGATCGACATTTGTTTGTTCTTTGTAATTCAGGTGCTGGTCTACAAATACCGAGGAATGCCGAGGCTGCTTTTCAAACTGGTATTGACTGCAAGTAGGAATAAAAACTGAAATTTGAGAAATCAGGAAATTAGGGACAAAATTGCAATAACAACCAATTAGCAAATTAATAGAGCAACCAGTAATGTTTTCTATCTATTGTTCAAAATTTTCAAATATATGATTTTAAGTTCGAAATGTTTTGCAGGTTAGTATGGGGAGTATGCTTCTTGCTTTTGCCAGAGCGTGGGCCCAATTTAAGGATGCAAGAGTTTTGACAGAGATCTCTAAGTGACGGAACTGTTAATCGTTGTAAATGGATGTACAAAAAGGTAGTTTCTTTTTTTTTTTAACATTCAAAGTTATTATTGTTCTTTTTTTATTATATTCAAAGTTAAATGGATGTACCGCAGTCCAAGAAGTCGGCTTTCATCTCCTACTTTCGTGTTGCCGTCAGATTTTGCGAAGAAATAGCGAGCCACTTCAGATGGCTTATTGAGGGTAGACGAAGCTTCATCCGAGATCGACTTCTCTGGCTGTTATTGCGAATGAATTCCTTACTGTCTTCACCAGGTATAATCTTTTGCTTAAACCCTAGATCGTGCGTTCATGCTTTAGATCTTCGTTTGGTGTTTTTTTAGTTTATTTGGCTGTATATAGTTCTTAATTTTACCTTCAAACATAAATTTTTTAGTTTTCAGCGAGAGATGTGTTGGTTTGGGCTTAGGAACAAAAATGATTGGTTAAGACTCTAGCTTCTGCTCACAAGAGCTTATTTTTATACGTAATAATCTCTGTCTACAATTTCAATTTTAGGATTCATCAAGAGACGCAAGTGGATTTCATTTATGTTGCTCTAAAGGTACAATATAAGGGGGTTTTACGTAAAAATATTATATTTAAATTTGTTCTTATTTTTCAGAAGGAATTGTTTCTGTTGGAATCTCACTATTTGCGCCTGGATGGTCTACAGACAATAGAAGTGTCCAAAGTCAGTACTTTGCTTTTGGAATTTTCAAATAATTTAATAGAAACAGATTATTGAATAAATTATGTATTAATATTTATTCAGGTTTTGCATGGTGATGGAGTCTTGGATCATTCACTGGTACGCAATGATCAATTTATCTTGATATTCTTCTTAATTCACAAAATAATTCAACACAATTTCATTTATTCCGTATTTTATATTTCGGTACTTATTGCAGGCTTAACATTACCAGGATTGCACAATACTGAGCGCTGATGTCATCATTCGTCATCTTGCAGAATTTTTTGGCCCCAAATACCCAATTAGTTTATCTGGTAATTTCTTACGCTCGGTACTTATATTTTTGAAGAGGATATATAAATTCAAAACTTGATTGGGTTTCGATATAAAATTGACAGATGTGCGTGATGTGTATGACAAACCACCTTCAGATCCCAATGCGGTAATTCTAAGAGGAATCGGTTAGTACTTTATTTGTTTGCAAAAAGGCTCACTATCATTAAAATAAAAAAAATACATTCTTAAAAAAAATTGCAATTTCAACTTAATTTGTATAAAAGACATTGTTTTATTCTGAGTGTGTATGTTTCAATTTAATTTGTATAAAATACATTATAGGGGTGTATTCCATATTTTCAGAAATGATAGGGGTATATTTGCTATTTCCCAAATTTATAGGGATATATTTGATATTTTAGAAAATTATAGTGGTATATTTCGGGGTTAATTAGAGGTTTGCATGACTAATTAGGGTTTCATATAGGAGATTTTCCGAAATGCAATTTAAATTTAATTTGTAAAAAATATTTTTTTATTCTGAGTTATGTTTGCATGCGAAATGAAATCGATTATTGCTTGGCTTTGTATTTGATAATTTCAGACGTTATAGAGGTTTATAACTGTATTCCATATTTTCAGAAATGATAGGGATATATTTGATATTTTCTGAAATTATAGGGGTATATCTGATATTTCAGAAAATTATAGGGATATATTTCGGGGTTAATTAGAGGTTTACACGACTAATTAGGGTTCAATATTGGGGGTTTCCGAAATTTCAGCAATTCAAGGATCATGAAAGGACGCAACAAAGGAAATGCTCTCAACATTTATTTATATTTAATTTTCGAAATAATTGCGCAAAACTGAATATGTCTCAAATTGTAGGAAATGCCCTTGCTCGCATCAGTATCTTGGACGGGATGTTCGTGCTGAGGTGCATGTTCTCGAAGGGCCTTTTTCGGCGTTTTTCGCTTAAGGTTTGTTTTTCTTAGTTTCTTGCTTTATATACGCATCTCTGACTTCTAATTCATGTGAAAGAAATTATCATGTGTTCGTGGGTAAAATTTTGTACCAATATTCGCACAATAGTAGCTATTATGGCAACATGCTTCTTACTTTCTTAAAAAGACTTTATGATTTGTTTATGTTGCGAACTAGAACTATCTATAAAGGCTGAAACATAACAATAACGATGTGCACTTTCTAAAGGATGATATTTTCCAAATATATTGTCTCTGCTTTCTAATTCCAGTGAAAAAACTTATCATTTGGCCATGGTGAAAATTTTGTACAAATATTTGCACAATATTAAAAATGTTGGCACAATATTTATTACTTCCTCAAAAAGACTGATTTGTTTATGTTGCGAACTATATTCAAAGCCGGAAACAGTAACGATCACATGTTCTCAAATACAATTTTGTCATTGCCAATCAAACAAAACACGAGTAATTGTTATCGAATGTCAATTCGCAAAAAAAGTACAAAAAAAGAACAAAATGGTGCCCTGTTTAACATATGAATAATTGTTAAGAACAAACAAAACTATACAATCAATCAAATAAAAAAACAAACATTCTTGAACTCTTCTGCTTTACCATACTGAACATAACATTTCTGCATTACACTTTTATTCTTCCAAACAATCTTCAAATTTTACAAACATTCTCGACATTCTTTGGTTCTCCTTTAGCTACCAACACAGTTTTTGACGACCGCTTTGCAACATTTTCAAACTTCAGGACTTGAACAAATTTAATTTTTCCATATGTTAACTTTTTCGCAATTGAGAAGAAAACAATTCCAAATTTGCATAATTGTCGATTTGTGCTTTGTACTCTTATTCTTGCAAACAACTTGCAAAATCTACTACAACTTTTATTATGTGTTGTTCTGTGTTTTGAACATAAAACATTTAATAAAATGAAAAATCAGGAAAAAAGCTCACTACTCAAAACAAAACTAATCCAACTTTTTCCAGAAGGGGGATGACACTGACAATGCATAAATTGATGGCGAAAATTAGACTTCTACATAAGACGTTATGTACCATTAATACTCTAGAAAGACATCAAACACAAAGCGATACCCTTTTAATTTTTGTTATGAACAATTCCTTTTGGATATCGTACGGATCACTTTGTACTTTTTGTTATTTGATACAAAACTAAATATATCTACTTATTTGCTCAACCTTTCCAGGTGTTTAATGCATTCTAAAAATCCCACGCCAATATCCCCGCAATATCATCCATTGATTAGTGCAAAATCCACAACACTACACACATCGAATCACTGGCCAATGCAGCGCTTCTGAAAAATAACTTGAAACAAACACAAATCATTAAAAAAAAAAAACAAACTGCCCCGCGCAATGGCGCGGGGTTATAGCTAGTTACTCTAATGCAACTGGGCTGCTCTTCCCATAATCGTCCACGTCACTGGATGATTCTGGGCCGTCCGATCTGGCATTTTTTGCCTGGACTTGGTCTTTGTACACCAGATAACATATTAATCTTACACAGAATAGTCCATGATGAACTACGACCATTCAATGTTTGAATCCAAAAAATATATATATCTTTCCTTTCTCTGTCCTCGGGCCGTCCGATCTGGTATTTTTTGAGCGGACTGAATTTGGGCCGTGCATTTTTTGCCTGGACTTGGTCTTTGTACACCAGATAACATATTAATCTTACACAGAATAGTCCATGATGAACTAAGACCATTCAATGTTTGAATCCAAAAAACATATATATCTTTCCTTTCTCTGTCCTCTCTCATTCCCCCACCATTCCACGCCAATCTGAAACCCTAATAAACCCTAGCCGACAACCAAACGCGGAAAAAAAAAAAAAACGCGACGCAATACCGATTTCAGCCTGTCTACAGCCGCTTTTCGGTGTTTTCGCTGTACGGCTGCTTCTTATTCCTTCTTTACAGTGAGTTCTTCTTCTTTATTAGTAGAGCAGTCATAATATCTTTGTGGGGTGTGTTGTATTGTTATTAGTTGTTTGATTTTGGTTTGATGCCACATCTGGTTGTTGTGTGTCCGTCAACGTGTCTCATCTGTGTATTTGTTGCCTTCTTGCCCAATTTCGGTTGCCAGTGCTCTCGATGGGGTTATACTTAGTTTGTATTGTTGGAAAATCTGTTGTACGAAAAATCGGTTGTGCATTTCAATGGGGTTATATCAAGTTTGGATTCTCATAGCTCCATTATGCCTTTTCAACTTCCATTATACAAATGGTTGTTCGATTATTGGTTCAGAGTGCCTTTAACTGTTTGTCTGTCTGTCTGTCAAACAAACTGACGATTTGCATTATATATGTCTGATGATTGAAGGATAAATCGGCTCATTGTTTTATATTATATCTATTCAATTTAAAGATTAAAATATGTTTCTCTATTTTCTTTCTGTTTTGCGTTATTTCATCTTTGTTCGCCATTTTTAAATGAGTTCGAGTCTTTTGACGGTTTCAGTTTTTATGTTTACCATGTGTTGCCTAACCTAGCCTTTTCACCTGCTTCTCACCTTTTTCTTCTCTATGTTGTTTTCCCACTGATATATATTGATGAAACCAGAAATCAATCTAGGTTTTTTTTTCTTTCTGTTTTTCCCTCGCGAGAGAGATGAAGCCGTCTACGGTTTAACGTTTGAAATCAGGAGATAAGTGCCTGGACGCTCACTTGAAATATTTTTTTTACGTATGATCAAATGGCTCACTTTACTCAGTGACAGAAAAAATCGAATGTTAAAAAAGTAAAAAAAAAAATTCAACGATAAAAAGAAGGCTCATTGTTTTGCATTTTCAAATGCTTGCTTATTATTTGTCTTTTACTGTTTTCACATTGTTTCCTCTTCTTTTATGTTTTCCCCTCTTTACTGTTTTCCATAGCCCATGAAGAAGAAAAGTTTAGATGCTTTTTTATTTCACTTCCATCGATATATTTGCGGCTTCTTGGACATTGTTAATATGCACGCTCCTTGAAAAGTCATCGCAAGTTGAAAGCGGCATATTCGCACTGTACAATAAGTTAGTGAATTTTTTATATGAAACAATTTCGTAGGGAACAAAATTCGAACCTATCAATTTCTGAGGCTATTACTTTTCTCTTCTGCTCTTCTGTTTGTTCTCCGTTTGTCTCCATCTTTCTTCTTTTTCTTCTCATACAAATGTTTCATCAATATACTTGGAAGGATTTAAAGAATAATGATTGGTTGCTAAGCTGTATAGCTTTCAATAATTATAATTACCCTAATGCAACTGGGCTGCTCTTCCCACAATCGTCCATGTCACTGGATTATTCTGGGCCGTCCGATCTGGTATGTTTTGAGCGGACTGAATCTGGGCCGTTCATTACCAAAGAATCTCCACACCGACCATTATAATTATTCTCATTATAGTCTGATTTTCATCAGTAAGTGTATCATCTCTTTTGCTTTTTTGATTTTCGATTTACTATGTTTCTTTTTGGTTTTGATTTCGATACATTTCAAAAGTGTAGACCAGTGATGAATATTGTTTGTGATAAGCGAGATTGAGGAGACAAACTATGCTGTGTGCAGTTTGTGCTCTCTGGCAGCCTCGAAAAAAATTAATGGGGTTGGCACCATTGTAATATTTGAATTCAATTCAAAGGTCTTTGCAATTTTATTTTAGACAAAGCAGTGAAATAGTTTAAGAAATCATATTGCTTCAATACATGACTGAGTAGAGTTCTGTTTTCAATTTTGAATTGTCTTTTGTTCATAATGTTTTATAATTATATCTAATATTTTATTTAGCTTCTGAATAATAGAGAATAAGATTTATGAGATCGCCACTTTGCCTCAAGGTCTTCTGTGCCTGCTGTTGGCTTGCAAGGTAAGACGCTACTCTAATGGTATTCACTTCAATTTTTAATTATTATTTCTATTTGTATTCATTTTTTATGGATTTTATTTTTTCAATTAATCATACTAGGTGCCGACCAAGGAGCCAACTGATCGCGAACTGCATGACTGTTCCAACTTCTCTCAACTTTCAGCATTCAAAGGTACTTCCCGACAATTTGCAGCATTTTGAAGAAATTTTTTCCCACTTTCAGGAATTATTGGGGGCTCATTGTAAGTTTCTAGAATGTTTTAGACCTTTTCGTAGTTTACATAATTTTCTTTTTTTTTTTTTTTTTTTTTTTAGGATTTGTAATTTTGCATTGACATCCCATTTTGTTTAAATACCCTTTTGCTTTTTATTCAATTTTTTTGAAAATTGTAGGCAAGATCAGAGGAGATGGTGGATAAAGGAAAGCATGACTGACTTTGCCTCAAGGTCTTCTCCGCCTACTGTTGACTCGCAAGGTATGACGCTAATCCAATTGTATTCATTTCAATTTTTAATTATTATTTTCATTTGTATTCATTTTTTATGGATTTAATTTGTACAATCAATTATGCTAGGTGCCGACCAAGGAGCAAACTGATCGCAAACTACGCGAGTGTTCCAACTTCTCTCAACTTTCAACATTCAAAGGTACTTCCCGACAATTTGCAGCATTTTCAAGATATTTTTTTCTATTTTCAGGAATTATTGGGGGCTTATTGTAAATTTCAACAATGTTTTACACCTTTTCGTAGTTTACATAATTTTTTTTTTTTTTTTTTTTTTTTGGTTATGGATTTGTAATTTTACATTGATCTCCCATTTTGTTTAAATGCCCTTTTGCTTTTTATTCAATTTTTTTGAAAATTGTAGTGAAGATCAAAGGAGACGGTGGATAAAGGAAAACATGGCTGCTTTTTTTTTGCTGTACACATCAAAGTTCGCAGCCGCAAAAAAAAAAAAAAAAAAAAAAATTCAAATTGCTTCTGTCTGGTACCAGGTACTAAGCAATAACCTTTTATGTTTTTTCAAAATAATTTCTAAGGTGTGATTTTGTCTAATTTGGTTCAGGGAAATTTCAAATTGCTTCTGTACATGAAAGCATGCCGTGTTGTTTCTTTCTTTTCAGGATTTGTGTTTAATGAAAGTCGAAAAAAGAAACACATTTCGCGATACTCCCTCCTCCTTGATCGAGGTTTGTTTGTAGCTAATTTGATAATTCTTGGACTATATTTTGTATGTCGGATATTGTGTGGGACTATTAAAAAGTTGAATTAGGAAAAATAACATACGTTCAAACTCAATTAACAAAGACGAAAAATTTGGGTGGGTTTCTGCAATTAACATAATGGATTATTCCCAACCACTCTGGTTTAGCATGTCATTTCATCATATAATTATTTAGATTATAACCATCATCATCATCAATATATGTTGTGTTTTTTATGGTGTCTTTTATTCGTTGAAGTTTTCTTTTTCTTGCTTATAACCCACTTGCATCAGATGTATGAAATGTGTGCGCGCTGTGAAAAAAGGAATCTCGCAAAAACAATGAAATCCGAGTATTTTGTTGGCTGTAATTTTTCGTGCATGAAAAATAGTTTTTTCCTATGAAACTTTTTTTAATTACTTATTATTATTGTGTTTATTTCTTTTCTACTTTCTGTTTATTTATACGAAAAACCAAAGCTTGTGACGAATAAGCTTATCAAGAACTGGATTGAGGTACCGAACGATGTTATGTGCAGTTTGTGCTCTCTGGTTCTTTGGCATGTACCAACAAACATTAACAAAATTGCAACGTCAAAGAAGCAGGACCAGTTGCATTAGAATAATTATAATTATAATAATCTGAGGTTTTTTTTTCCTTTCTTTCATGTTCTTTTCGTTATCTTCTTTATTACTATTTAATAGTTTTTTTTGGTTGTTTTTTCTACAAGAAAGATATTTTATTCTATTACCTATTGTTAAAGTCAACAATTATGTATTTTTACTATTACACGCCAGTATTATTGCTCTGATGTATTCACTTAGTAAGTTTGTTGCTCAATCAGTTATTCTGATTGATAACTGATCAATAATAAGTGCATACTATGAAATATTCGCTATTCTTTATGCATATAATGACGTCTATTATTAAAACTTGTGCAAAATTCAGTCGATACACTTCATACGAATAAATGTACGAAATGATCAATTCTTTGCTGATGACATATAATTGAACCTTTACATCAAACAACCATCAAAACATTATATTTGATTGCTTGCTCTGCAAAGAAAATAGAAAAAATCACATAAACTTGATGCAAAACATAGAAAAAATCCAATAAAAAAGGGCGCAAAACAAAAAACTATTCTAAACAAAAATAGTCACAATAATTTGTCGTTTCAAAAATAGCAATAACAACACAACACACCACAAAAAAGATCATTCGCAAAATTCTAAATTTACAATTGTTGACAATTAATTATTCTCATTTTATTAAGAAGTGCAGTGTAATGTACTATTATGGATGATGCTGCTAGGCGAAGACTCGCGCGAACACAATTATTAAGACGGAAGAGAGAACATACTCCTCGGAATTCCCATGCATCGAAATCTTCTCAAGGCATGTAAATCTTATCAAATTTATTTCTTTGCAGATAATAAACACAATAGATTCTTAATTAACAATATATACCACATTCATACAGCAACAAACGAGATTGAAATATATGATGTTGGTGAGCCTATTCACGTGTGCCAGTATTGCTCAGCATTATTCTGGCCAGGTGAAAAATGTACGAACACATCAACTATCGAAGGACCAAAATATGACCTATGTTGCCGTGAAGGTAGAGTTAAGCTCCGTCCTATTATCGAACCACCGGGCCTGTTAAGGAATTTATTAGACGTAACCACGAACAGTGACTTTAACCACTTCAAAGACAATATACGCATGTACAGTTCAATCTTCTCTTTCACATCCATGGGCGTAAAAATAGACAATAAAATTAATGATGGACGAGCACCATATGTATTTAGAGTATCAGGACAACTTTGTCATAGAATGGGCTCTCTGATACCTGAACAAGGATCGAAACCTGTTTATTCGCAATTATATATGTACGACACATCCAACGAACTTGAAAATCGAATGAACGCATTAACAGATGCAAAAAAAATACAACTTATTACAAAAATACAACTAATCGAATGAAACAGTAGATGGCAAACACATGATAGGTAAGAAAAAAAATACAACTTATTACAAAAAAAGGCCCTACATAACTATACTGACACAAAAAATGATTCTCCAATATCATAAATAGACATCATTGGACAAATCAAAAGCGTTAAACTTCCAAGAGACACACCAAGCGAGCAGAGCTTGACACAAGTCCGAGATATTCAAGTCGCAAACGAGAGGTACACCAAAAAAAATCAACAAGAATAAGTAAATAAAATAATAACAATCGAACCAAAAAATGCTTGCAGAGGATACGAAATAAGAGTATCGATTTGGAGCAGCGAACAGCACCAATTAGACATCAATATGATCATGGAACGATCACAAACTAATCCGATAATAGCAGCATTCAGTTCTGTAGCGATCAAGAAATTTCGAGGTACGCAAACAAAAAACAAAACTTCACTATCTTACAAATCATTAACATCTTTGTTATATGTTATACAAAATGGAAAACAGAAAAATGGCATCTCAGTACCTACTCGGGTACACGCATATACCTAGACGATGCGATACCGGACTATAACGAAATCAAATCAAGGTAAAAAATATATATTCACCAAATACAGAATATAATAATAAAAATGACCAAAATACCCCTTGGTGAATGACAACAGATATTCGACAATACAAATTCGTAACGAACCCATACAAATGCTCGCAAGACCAGCTCAAGAAGCAATTCAAGAAATGTCAATCAAACAACTACTCGCCGCATACAAACTCGGACAGGTAAACCCAAAAAGTTACAAAATAAAAAATATAAAGAACTCTTTAATAGAAATAAAATAAATAGTATAATGCATCTTTCAATTTGTAGAATATAGAATATCGATGCACAGCAACAATCGACCACATAGACGTGGGCTCAGGATGGTACTACGACACATGTGGCGAACACAGTGTAAAGCTAAAGAAGAAAGGAAATACATTCCTATGCGAATATTGCAAAGTGCCAGTTACAAAAATAGTTCCATGGTAACCTACTAATAAACTATTATAAATATGCTATACAAATGAAATTAATCTACTAAATACAATATGTACACCAACAACAGGTACAAAATCACCGCAACCGTATCTGATAATGACGAAGATGAAGCAGACTTTGTGATCTTGGGAAATAACGCAAAATTCTTGCTCGGAATCTCCGCCAAAGCTCTCCAACTCGAACACGATCCCCAACAACATGGCAAATTACCGCAGAGGATCAAGTCATTAGAAGATGAAACGTTTGTTTTCAATGTCATGCGCACGAACATGACCGAGACAATAGGCACAGCAGCTTTCACTGTAACACGAGTAGAACGGCTCAAAACTATAAACACTGAAGCATTACCATTACTCAATGTCGAACATTCCATCACCGATACAACAGATACGACAGCATCTTCAAAGACAACACAATCATCCACCACCGAACCACCACCTAATCCGAAAACACCATCCAAAAAAACAAGCACGAAAAGAACTGTCGACAGGTACAGAAAACATTTACACAAAAAATGAAGAAACAAATATTTTGACTATACCAATATAATAAAGCAGTTACGCGACACCTGGAAAGGGCAAAATAGAAGACACTGATACAGCCACCATAGAACCACCCACGAAAAGGCAAGCCTCCAAGAAATTAGTGATAAGGTACAAACAAAATACAATTCACCATATTCAGTAATTGATTCAAAATACACAAATATGCACTACCTCAAGCAAATTACTCTAATTTAATTCTCAGGTCAGACAAAGAAAATGCTTGAGACACAAGATTAGCAAACACCTAACAATAGCAAGAAAAGAATATTTTTTTATCGTCTAGAATACATTTTGGGATGCATAACATCCGCTGAACATCTCTGTTTTGTTTGTACTTAGTGTCAATTACGGGTTGTAAAAATTTCTTTTGCTTGTGAACGACCTGTAATTGCTGATATTAGTAATCTACATTAGAAGCTTTCATTCTCAGTATCAAATTATTGCTTCCTTAGTTATTATAAAACATACTTCTCCTAATCATAAGCAGAAAACAAACAAATATAATGACATATACAACAAATAAAGAACTACAAACAATTACAAGAATTAACAACAAACAAAAGAACAACAAAAAAATGCGCAAACAGACACGCGCAATAGCGCGGGCCTAAAGCTAGTTATGATATATTTATACAAGGAAGATGTTGCATATATCCTTGATTTTACCAACGCCTCTCGATGTGTTGGCAACCGTGTTAATTCGTAAGACACATGATAAATCATGACCAATCATACGTGTAATCATCACGCTCTTAATTCATAGAGAGGTGTTAATCCTTCGTGAGCTTAATGTCAAATCATGTCACACACACAATAATTCTGTGCATGTGTGTACTCCCAAGTCCACGGCATGTTTCTTCTGCCACTTTCTCCTCTTTTGTCTCCCATTCCAAGCTCTCTCTCTCTCTCTCTTCTCTACCATTCACCACTGAAATATCCTCTCTAACATTCCTTCCAGGCCCGGCCCTGGGGTTAGGCCCAGCTGGCCCAGGTCACAAGCCACCCTTTTCCATGAGCCTTTCTTTTTTACCTATAAATTAATTATACCTATTGCTAATACTAATCCGACCCGCTAAAAATCCGGATCCGCTTACCGCTATTAGCATATTACCTTCCTTCTCCTGTACGCGAGCTGCACACGAGGCGATCTATTACCTTCATTCTCTTGTACGCGAGCTGCACGCGAGGCGATTGAAGAACAGCTACGTCGTCCGTGCTCTGGGTCTGGCGACTGCGAGTCTGCGACTAGGCGACTGCGACGCTAGGACACGCGAGGGCTACGTCGTCGTCCATCACCATGACAGGCCTCCATCACCATTTCAGCTCCTCTTCGTCTCAATTTTTGCGTGCGGCACTCTCCACTTCGAATTTCACTTCAATTTCGTGTAATAATCTTTAATTTTCGTCAATTTATCTTGCAATTTCGTGTAATTTCGCAATTTCTTGTAATTTCGCAATTTGCGTGCGTCTCAATGTTGACAGCCTTTACAGGAGCCAAGGAGAGTGTTCTCCTCTTCGATTTCACACGCTTCAGCTCCTTCTTCGTCCTTTTTTCGCTGCGGCAGCAATTTCGTCGGTTTTTTTCGTCAATTTTGCTTCAGCTCTCTTGGATTCTTCAAAATCTTTGCTGCGATACTCTCCTCTTCGAATTGCTCTTACTCTGGAAGCACATCAACAAACTCGTTCAAATTCTCACAAGACGACGCTTTCACTGATGCACAATTAGATATTGCGTTCAAGTCTAGAGATGGCGCTTACCATTTTTATTTATCATACTTCTGTCGTAAAGGTTTTAGACTCGTTAGAAGATCCAAACACAATTTTATGGTAGTCTTCAGATGCAATATTTGTTTGCAGTAAGGAGAAGCAGCCTCTAAAAATTCCCAGTCAGAAAGGTTCAAGAACTGTTTTTGTGTTTGGACAATGAACAAGGTTCTAAAAATCGGCCTATGCGGACGTCTAGGCGCCTGCCAAACGCGCAGATTTACTCTAATCGTTTTTGTCTAGGCGGAATTCCGCCTAGGCCCTCCTAGATACCGTCCCGAATAATTCCGCCTAGGCCCAGCCCACTTAATTTATTTTATTTTATTTTAAGCCCGCAACCCTTTTTTTTAAAGCCTGTACCCTTTTCTTTTTCTCTTTTCTTATTTCTATTTTTAGTAATTTTATTTTGTGGTTTATTTGGATTTTTGTTAATGTTATGTCGTAGATTTCATGTTATGATTTGTTTTGACGTTATTTTAAATAAAATTCATATACACTATTTTTAGTATAAAAAGTTGGAGCACAAATTATAATATATAAAAATTAAAAAACATGACAAAAATTATGTAAAATTACAAATCCGTCTAAATCCGATTAATCTCTGATTAATACCCAATTAATCCCTCGAGGCGCTAGACGGTGTCCGTCCGTCCGACTAGCGTCTAGCGATTTCTGTAACATTGACAATGAACCGTTTTCGAAGGAACAAAGATTTTGTGATTTTGTAATGAACAATGAACTGTTTTTGTGTTTGGACTATTTAGGTATTTGCTAGTTTGGGTTTATGTTTTTTAATGACTTTGGATTTGTGGTTGTTTTGTGTTAAATTGGATTTTTGTTATTTTGGATTTGGTTTGTTTTCTCTTAAATTAAGTATGAAACATGAATGTTTTGTAATGATGGTTTGAATTTTGATTTAGTTTTAGTTTTAGACTTTCTTTGTTGGAATCTTTTTCTTCATTCTTTTTGTCTATTAATGGTCTGAAAATATTTATGGTCGGAATAAATGCTTTCCTTGATTCTATTCTATCTAAAAACCGGTAAAAATGAAAAAAGTAAAACGTAAAATGGAATTTATTAAAAAAGAATTATGATCCCAAAAGTTTTTTAGTAAGAGGCAAAGCATTGTTAAACCATCATTACCAACCATCATTAGCAAGAAAAGAGGTTTCATAATTTTTTTAGGAATAAATATTGTTAAACCATGAAAAGAGGGTTAAAAAAGAAAGAAGGTTGGAAAATGAAATAATTGATAACTATTAAAAAAATAGCCGTGTTAAATCCGAAATGTTATTTACTAAAAGAAAAAGTTTTTAGGAATAAATATTGTTAAACCATGAAAAGAGGGTTAAATAAAAGAAGGTTGGAAAATGTATAATTGATAACTATTAAAATAAATAACAGTGTAAAATCCGAAATGTTACTTATTAAAAACAATTTTGCAATGAAAATAATCCAACATAAAATGCATCACAAAAATTTCTATGGTAAAACTATTTATATGCTAATTAGTTCAGAAATTACCGGTGTAAAAAAATGGCATCACAAAATGAAATCTATTAAAGAAATAAATAGTTGAACATAAAGAAAAAAAAATAGTTTTTAGAGCTTTTATGGTTGAAATTAGATTGTTAAACACAAATGGTTTGTATAAAAAACCGGTAAGAATGAATAATGTTAAAACATAAAATGGCTTATGTTTCAAAAAAGTATGGTTGATTTTTTTTTATGGAATTGTTTATGGTTAAAATAAATGCTAAAACATTTGTTTATGGTTGAAGAGAGGGTGGAATTAAGGTTCAATAAAGGTACAAAATTATCAAATAGCAAGACATTTGAAAAATGAAATAATTGATTACTATTAAAAATAAATAACAGCGTTAAACCCAAAATGATATTTATTAAAAAAAATTATCGATGAAAATGAATATTTAGTAAGATTATTTGGAAAATGTTTTTTTTTTAAATTGAATACTTCATGTTCATCCATAAAGGATGCAAGGTTGAACAGAGCTGACAAAAATTGTAAGATTAAAAATTGTTTAGACAAAAATATTGAACCAAATCACAGAAAATATTTGCAAATATAAATCACCCAACAATTTTAAACTGTTGAACACAAAAAGAGAGGAAATTGTTGAAGCCTAAAAAATTAGAAACGTATTAAACCCAGAAAAAACAGTAGAATAACAATCAAACAAGCAAATCAAAAGCAAAATGAAATTCACTGCTAGAATTCAACACCTCCCAAAAATTCAACAAATCGGTAGTTAATAGTGGAAAAATGTAAACCAAAGAATTCGAAATCTAGAATGAATGGCGGGTGCTAACTTCCTTGAGTTCATAAAGAATTTGAAAACTAAACCAAAGAATTTTTTCCCCAGCTAAACACTAGTCACTAACCACCACCAGTAATGTCAATTAATGAAGTTCTGCCAGATAGTATTTAACCTATGTTGCGCGGATACTTCAAAAAATCCATTCTAATATACATCACGACTCTTTATAGAATACCAAGCCAATACTAAAATGGATATTAGAAAGAAGAAAAAAGATCTGAATTTTGTATAAGAAAAATAGAACCAACATCAATTTCTATTTTGTACTAAAAAACTTATGAAATAAATAAAAAATTCAGACAATATATGGATTATGATATATTTCTACAATATCAAGCCAATCTAAAATAAATATTAATAAAAAATTATATTACTTCTATGAAACTGTATAATCAATTTATCAAAATGATCATTATTTATAAGTTAATGTAAGCAATATCATTATTAGCTTTCAATAGTATTATTATCACACACACGTCAAATTGATTGACATTAGTTAGTCAATATTGGTAATAATAATAATAATTAAATAAATTTCATAATATTTTTAATAAAAGAAAAATGTTTATCTGCAACATATACAATTCGTTTTCATTGCTACAAAGTATTAAATCGATAATTTAAGTTATCATCGTGTATAAATTTACAAAATATAATTATAATTACTCCCTATAAGTTAAGTCATATTATATTTACTTCTGAACGAGAAATAATTTTCACCATCCGCTAAATTGCTTCTAAGTATCCCATCACTTTGATACATTTGATACATCTAGGGGTGTCAATGGGGCGGATACTGCCCGAACCGACCCAAACCGTATCGGAAGAAATATTCGGATCCGAAAAAAAATATCTGTATCCGGATGGAACCGGATCCGGAACCGTATCCGTTTTTACGGGTATGGATCCGGATCTAGGAGCTAATATTTTGATGGATCCGGATATGGATCCGGATAGTATCCGGATCCGAATAAAATTTATAAACGGGTAACCGTTTTGTTGAAATCATGATCAAAATCATAGTAATATCTAATATATAATAATTATATTTTAATTCATAATAATACTTAATAATCAATAATCACTATATATATATAATTTTTTTTAAAAATTACAAAATAATCAAGACTTGAATTCTAAAAATATTATTATATTATTATATCATAGTATCCGTTTTAATATCCGAATATGATCCGTATCCGTATCGTATCCGACAATATCCGAACCGTATCCGTATCCGTTTAATATCCGAACCGTATCCGGATCCGGGTAATACCGTATCCGGATCCGTATCCGAAAAAAAATATGGATATGGATCTGGTATGACCACTATCCGAACCGTTGACACCCCTAGATACATCTCTTATTTTTTGATGTGTGTATATATTCATATTTGAATAACAATATACATTATTATCTACACGCAATACGTTTTATATGTTTGTTGCACAAGTTTGTGTACATATTTAAGTTTTTTCTATTTCGTTAATTTTTTGTGAGATCAATAGTAGAGGTGGCAATCGACGATACATGTCGGGTTGGATCAGATAAGTTTCGCGTCGGGTCGTTTCGGATTCGGATCGTTTCGGTTTGCGGGTCGTTCGGGTCATCGGTTCGTCCGGGTCATCGGGGCATCTGGGTCGCGGGTCGTTCGGGTTCGGATCGTTTCGGTTTTCGGATCATTCGGTTTCGGGTCGTTTTGGTTTTCGGGCCATATGATTCTGAGTCGCTTCGGTTTTCGGGTCATTCGGTTCAGGATCGTTTCGGTTTTCGGGTCATTCGAATTTCGCAAAATTTAATTTCGAATCATTCTGTTTTCCAAAAATTTAATTTTCGGGGAATTCGGAATTTATTTTATTGATTCCGAGAAATTTTAACAATCATATATTGATTTTAGCAATAACATATTAATTTTCGGATCATTCTGGTCATGAGTTTCGGGTATTCGGGTTTCATGTTAGTTCCGATTTCAGGTTGTTCGGGTTTCGGGTCATCGGTTTCGGGTCGATTTCGGATTCGGACCATCCGGTTTCGGGTTGATTTCGAGTTCAAATAATCCGGTTTCGGTTCCATTTCGGATTCGTGTCATTCTGTTTCGGTTCGTTGACTTTTCAATATTTTTTGGTTCGGGTCGGGTTCGGATTCGGACGGGTCGGGTCGTTTTTTCGAATCGGGTCTCATTTTGCCAGCTCTCAATAGTAATTATTTTCAATACTAAAACAATGTGAAGTTAAGTTTAATAAAAAGAAGTTATATATACGTACAATAAAAATGATAAATTATTTGCGCGGAGCGAGGCTTTCACCTAATTATCTTTATAACTTAATATGTTATGTGTATAAATCATGTATGAATGTGAAAAATTGAATAATTCAGGAGATGTATGATCATGAAAAAATACACAATTGAGCACTCATTTGAAAACATTCATTGGATCAACGAATGTTATGTTCTCTCTATGAAAATGTTTTATGTTGATCATTTATACAAAACAATTCGAGTCTAATGATAAATATTTATTCCTCTAAATTTTTTGTGTTTTGTACCTTTCATTCATAGTAATATTTTTTTTTTTTGTTAAAATGATACGAATTTAATTTAATCAATCTGATTTTAAATTTGTTCAAATTTAATTTGATTAGGTTTGGTTTAAATATATTTCGATTTGATTTAAATCGATTTTTATCGAACCGATTGAATAAACATTCTCATTCCTGATCCCTTCGTTGATTTCTACAATGGGTATCGTCATGGGCCTGAATTTTGGGGTGGCCTTAAATATCAGTAAATGTAAGAACAGATTGACTCAATTCTTTTTTAGTCACGGAAATTTAGGCTTTCTCTTACAGGTTGACTCAATTCTCTTTTTCTTTTCTTTTCTTTTTTAAATCTCTATTTGCTAACTATTTGGTGGTTATCACTAGAGCTGGCAAAATCTGACCCGACTCGACCGAACCCGAACCCGATCCGATCCGAAAATATTGAAAAGTCAACGACCTGAAATCGAAACCGAATGATCCGAATCCGAAATCGACCCGAAACCGAATGATCCGAATCCGAAATCGATCCGAAACCCGAACTAACCCGAAACTCGAATGACCTGAAACTCACGACCCGAATGATCCGAAATTCACGATACGAATGACTCGGAAATCAAAATATTATTTTTAAAATCAATATAATATTGTTAAAATATCTCGGAATCAATAAAATAAATCAGAAATTACCCGAAAACTAAATTTTTGGAAAATCGAATGATTCGAAATCAAATTTTATGAAATCTGAATTACCCGAAAATCAAAATAATCAAGACCCGAACGACCCCGAAAACCGAAACGACCCGAACCCGAACGACCCGAAACCCGAACGACCCGATGATCCGAACGACCCGCAACCCGAAACGACCCGAACCCGACACAACCCGCCCGATTGCCACCTCTAGTTATCACATCTACATAATACCTTCAGTTTGTATCATATTACCTTTTTACTCCGGTATCTCCTTAAAAGAAAAAACTGTAACAAGAAAATAGTATTTCAGTTAAGTGTTCTAAGATATTACTTAGGCACAGTCTACGAGATATTTATATTCTTGAGAGCTTAGGCTGCACATATTAGATAGAGGCCATTTACTGTGCCCCCCATTCCCCCACACCTAGGGGTGTCAACGGTTCGGATCCGGTTCGGATAGTGGTCATACCAGATCCATATCCATATTTTTTTTCGGATAAGAAATTACCCGGATCCGGATACGGTTCGGATAATAAACGGATACGGATACGGTTCGGATATTATCGGATAAGGTTCTCTTTCGAATATTAAAACGGATACTATGTTATCATAACATAATTTACTTTTTAGCTATAAATATATATAATTTGTGGCATTAACGATAAATATGATTATATTTAAACGTAATTTTACGATTGTGAGTTTAAATCGCTCATAAATAATTAATTTGTATATAATTTTTCAACTAATATCAAATATAATACATAAAAATAATATATAATATACGTATCCGGATCCGGTTCCGGATACTCGAATCTGGTTCCGAGTATCTGGTCCCCGCACCAAAACCGAATATCGAATCCGGTTCCGGATCCTAAAATTAGTAACCAGATCCATATCCGGATTCACTCGGATCCGGATATTTTTTTCGAATCCGGATATTTCTTCGGATACAGTTCGGGTCGGTTCGGGCAATATCCACACCATTGACATCCCTACCCCCCCCCCCCCCCCCACACACACACACACACTATTCACGATCCATGAGGGGACTCATTTCCATCTCCAAAATTTCCCCACTCAATTGTATTAACTGTTAGGAAAATGTTGTATATCCCCTAACTTTCCCCCCACCCTCTCGATGTGCTGGCATAATGTGTTAAACAGTAGATCACGGTGGTAACTCAAGAGCATCAATCTTATATGCAGTACTACCTTTTGTCTTTTTAGGGTACTGTTAAACCTTCCTCACCTTTAAATGATGGAGAAAGAAAATGTACTTTTTCAGATATGTCACATCCATTATTTTACGGCCACGTTATCATGATGTTTTTTTCTCTCTCACTTACAATTCTCCCTCTTTCAAACTTCACTCCTTTCTCTTCTTCATGTTTTTTTCTTCCCTCTTTCTTCACCGTTGTTTTTCCTCTTTTCTCGATGGATCATGGATGCAGTGGTGAAGAAGAGTTCATTAGTACTAACCATGTCCCTCTCGATGATTTAACTATTCCACAAGTAGGTTTGAAGTTTGCATCTCGCGAGGATGCTTACAATTTGTACCGTTCATACTCATGTCGATTAGGGTTTGGGATAGTTAGAAGATCAAGCCACAGCTTTTCCGGCCAATCATGAGACGTAACTTTTGTTTGTAGCAAAGAGAAGAAACCTCTCCTACGACACCACGTACCTCACGAACACACCACGTACCTCACGAACAAGTACAATTTTTAATTAACACTCATAAATAATTTTTCAATTAACCATGATCACTTCATTCGACAATCGTAATTAGTGTTTGACATGTTGCATTGTTAACGAGCCTTTAACAGTGATCGACAATTAACAATGTACTCCATTCACCTGATTCATCCTTGTTAATAATGTTGCCTCACAATTCAACATTGTTAATTATCAGTCAACCACTGAGATAGTTCAACAGTTCACAGCATCACCTTGTTCATCAATAGGGTTGAATGTTAATACCGTTAACTGATAGTGTTCATAACATTCATCATTTGAAAATTAATACTGTTATATGATAGCTTCCCTCGTTTAGTGTTAATCAATAGTATTCATAATTTTAATACATTTGCCACTGTTAATCGATAGTACTCATAATTAGTATTGACACTATTAAATGATAGTTTAGGGTTCATCATTTAACAGGTGAAGGGAGTGTTGACTCTGTCCCTCATTTGGGGTTCATCATTTAACAGGTGAAGAGAGTGTTGACACTGTTAATCGCTAGTTGCGGGATGGATTTGTACAATAAATGGTCCTTCGTATACCCAAGTGTTTCGGTAAACATATCAAATAACTAAATAAATATGTCAAATAACTTCACTCATTATTTACATATTTCCTTGATGGGTCATGGTGCCCAACATGCTGATGGAGGAAATGGACGAAGATACTCACAAATCTTTATACATACAACATTATTTGCCTACCCAAATATTATGGTATATTTTATCATGGAACAAATTAGTTTGTGTTTGTGTTGGTCTTGAACAATTAGTAGTGTCTTAATATGTGTTTTGTTGTTTATGTTTTGTTGTTGGTAATGTCCTATGTTGTGGATGTTTATGTGTCGAACAATTAGTAGTGTCTTAATATGTGTTTTGTTGTTTATGTTGTTTAAGTTGAACATTCTACGAAGTTGAACATTTTTGCTTTTTTATGAACGTCCATTACTTCATTAAAAATCCCAATTTTAACTATTCTTAAACCTTTTTATCAAAGCTGAACAACTTCCAATAAATTTTAACTGTTGTCATTAAAAATCCCAATTTTGCGAAAAAACTTTCGATTCAAAAATAAAAAAAAAACTTTCCATTAAACAACGTCCAATTAAACCTAAAGTGAAAACAAAACACAAAACTTTCGATTCGAAAATTTAGTTTTTTCACGTCGAATAACAAACAAGTTAATGTAAATAAGAAAAAATTAGAATAGGAACTGTTAATCTTTTTTGCAAAAAACTAATTTTTTGAATAAACCCCGTTCAACTAAAAAGAAATTGAAAATAACATTTTTATTCCAAAACACAAAAAATTACAAATTTTTTTTTATAATTAACACTTTCCAGTTGAAAAAAAAATGCAAATGAAACAAACAACTCTCGAAAATGACAAAAATTTAGAAAATACATTTACTTTTTTTTCATAAAACAAAAGTTCGAAATTAAATAAAAAGTTTGAAATAAGTTAACAAAAAAATAATATAATCACTCCACAATTCATGTTTAAAAGCACCAATCTTATATGCAAGTTAAAAAAGGGTCATGTAAAATAAGATCATGGTAAAAAGGAATTTTATATGCAGTTAACAACTTTCGAAAAAGATCACGGCAAAATTCAATATAATATTAGAAAGTGTAAAACAAAAACTAAGATCAATTGAGCCTGGTAAAATTTTAGAAAGTTGTAATTTGAAAAATTAATTCGAAATAGTGAAAATTATGATCAATTGAGCTAGGTAAAATTTAGAAAAGAACTCCAAATCTCAGAAAATACTGATGCACAGAAATACCATAAATCAGGAGAACTTAATTGAATTTAAGCAAAAAGAAAAGTAAAGCCAATTATAAAAACACATCTCATATTCATAGTGCTACAAAGATTTTCAAAAAACAAATTTCAATCGATTTCGATTTCACTCCCACATGTGTTAACCCGTAAACCCAATAAGAACTCCACATCTCAGAAAGTACAGAATTAACGCACACAAAAACAATTAATCAGGAGAACATAATTGAATTTAAGCAAAAAAAAAAAGTTATGCCAATTATAAAATCACATCTGATATTTATAGTGCTATAAAGATTTTCAAAATTCAAATTTCAATTGTTTTCCCTCGCACAAGTGTTAACTGTTAAATCCACCTAACAACATTAATTACAAGCATTAATTACAGCCACCCCTACATAGCATTTCCTCATCAGCTATATGCAGGCTATTAATTCAGGGACTGACAGGTGCATTAAATAAGTGTAAAATTTTAGAACTTTTTTGGATTTAACAGTAAGGCCCGTTAAACGCTAAACCATGAAATTGCACCATCCCTTTAGGGGCCTGACAAAATAAGCCCGTATGAATTAACGGGTGCACTTTCCAGCACATCGCCAGTGCTGGGGGATATATCAAGGGGACATACATCATCACTCTAACTGTTAATTGAAATTATTTATTGCATTGATAACTAATACAATTGTATTAATTGTTAATTCAAAGCACAATTAACAATTAATTGAAAATGTGGGTACAAATTGGAGAGACCAATTAATATCATACTTCACTATTCACTGTATCGTGAATAGTGGGAGGAATTGAGGAGGAAGAGTATAATTATCCTATTAGATATTACCTATATATTTATCAAGATATCTAAACGAAAATGAAAACAAATTGATGAATGCACTATCAGAAATTTGCAAAATTAAGTAGAAATGAAGATACTTATCATGTTGACCATTCTTTTAATTGTGTCTGGCCGGTCGATCAGCGCAGGAAAACCAGAGGCCCCATCAACTACTCAAATTAGTACAAAATTACCCATAACAACTGAAGGAATTAGTTCAAAATCTACAAGTAAGCTTACATTAGTGATTGCTTCATTTTTATTTTTGAGATGATAAGTCATTTTTTAATCTGATAAAACGAATTGAAATCTTAAATTAGGAGATATGAAGATCCCTGGAGCTGAGGAAGAGAAGTTATATATCGCGGCAAGACGGCTGCCTTTACTGTTACCTATACGCCTCCCACCAAATTCACCATCAATGGCTATGAAAGCTCCATAAGGGTCACGATATTAGTTTAATGCAATAAGAAATAAAAGATCGTTGTATCGGTGTTCGACTTAACAGATCGTTGTATATTATGTATTTTATTATTGTCAAATATATTTTCTAAACGGATTCAAAAGAATGTGATAAATTTGACAATTCTAGAGATTACCTAAATCGATGATTTCTTCTGATATTTATTATTTAGAACGGATAGGCAACTGCGGAACAAATTTCTAAATGGTGTGTTTTCTCCTGTTCTTATCTATTTAAGTCCCATATAACGAGTAATGATACATACCATATCTATTTTCCCCGAATTTGTTCCCGAATCTGACGTGGCATCTTCTGGTGTGCCACATCAGTTAAACCAATTTCATTCAGTTTAACATGTCTCATAAAAATAAAACAAAGAGAGAGAGAGAGAGAAAAAAAAAAGAACTTCACTCATTGCCATGGATCGAGAGCGAGAGCGGAGATACGGATGGAGAGCGGAGAGAGACGATCGAGAGCGAAGAGATGGATCTTGAGCGAGAGCCACTCGCTGGAGAAGCCGCCCGAACGCAGATCAGGTCTCTCCTCACCAGTCACCGGATCTGGATCGTGAAGCCACCGCATCGCGAGCCCCTCGCTGGAGAATCCACTCAAAAGCCACCAAGTTTCTTCATCAAATGGTATATTTCTTCAAAATTGATGTTGTAAACTGAAATTAGTATTTTTTAAGTTAATTAAGGATTTTAAATTTGGGGGTTTTGATTTGAGTGATGACTTTATGTCAATTCCAGTTTTATCAATTTAGGTCTTTAACTTTCTTCCAATTTTCAATTTTTTTTACTGAAATTAGTGTTTTAACTCGAGCCATATAGGAGAAATCAGTGGAGAATTAAAATTAGTGCTCACTATGTCTGGTAGTTAGTGGAGAATTGAAATTAGTACTGATTAGTGGAGAATTGAAATTAGTACTGATTAGTGGAGAATTGAAATTGGAGCTCATTAGTGGAGAATTCAAATATTTGACGATGAATCCCGGTGATTGTAAGTAATACTCAATTTTATATTTTATGTAATCTCTCCAAAATAAAAAATCAATACTATTTTTTTTAATGAAATTGGTGCTAATTGGGTCTCTTCTAATTTGCAGCTTTTTGTCTGTTTTTGTTCATGATTGAAGAATTCTGAAGGCGATTCACACTCACCAGTAAAAGTGGTGAATTTTAGATTTAAAAATAAGATGTAGATCTATAATTTTAAGTGTGTAATAAAGGGCTTTGAACATGTAAATTTGGATGTGTAGACAAGGACTGTAAATATATATGTTTTGCCCTTTGATCATGCAAAAATGGATGTGGATAATGGTTTAATTGTGTAGCTAAAGGTTTTGAGTGTGTACTGCGTAAAGGTTTGTGTATATCTTTGGTTAGTGTATATTTTGTGTTGGCGGGGACACTAATTAGAATCATCACGTAGAAGTGATAGCACATTTTCAATTTGAAGACAAAATACATGTATATGTGTGAATGTGCAAGTATTTGAGTTTGTGTTTATTTATTAGAACTTGTTCAACAATTCTCTAAAAAAGTGTTTGATGGACTTTACTACTCGGCTCCGAGGAAATGACAGAATTTTGATGTGAAGTCGACATGCATGAAACTGGTGGTGAACTTCTCTCTCTCAGATAAACAATCCCCAAATTCTAGTTTAACAGCCCGTTTTGAGCTAAATATTCATGCTTTAGTGCTGATTTTATTGTTGATTGATTGTGAACTTCTCTCTCACACATAGAAGAGGAGAAACTGGTGGTTTCGAAACAGTAATAAACAATGAAGATGTTAAAGTAATACAAGATAAATTTGAGATTGAAATGATAAAAAATAAAGATAAGAGGAGGCAGCAATAGAAATTTCTAGTTTACTACTTGGCTCAGCCACCAATTATGCTCAATTGAGCTAATTACCTACAAGTAAATCAAATTTGGGAGCAACAAGTGCTGATTAGGATTATCAATTTTTGAGAGAGAGAGAGAGAGAGAGCACCTGAAACAGGGCAAACCCGAAAAGAGAATGAGAATGCCAAAGCTTCACCGGACAGAAATTAAGAGAGGCTGAAAAACTTTGCGGAATCGAGAAAAAGTGAGAGAGCGCAAACCCTACATTGAGGGAGGGGAAGGAATATATTTTCTATTTTCAAAAAGAGAGAACAGGTTCGTATTATTATCATTCTCCAGATAAATTGAAGAAGAAATGAGTCGTAGGGTTTGTTGACGTGACGGACCATAGCCACGTCAGCAATTCGGGAAATAATTCGGGAACAAAGTCATGGTCCCTATCATTACTGCCCATATAACTATCTTAAGTTCTCTAATTATGATGAATCTAATTTTGGACATATTCTAATTCCCGGAGAGTGAAAAGAAGAGACAACTTAAAAATAAATTAGGATTTAATCTTCGTGAAGATTTTCATGCAAGTTGGTAAACGCATTGACTAGGACTTCACGTTAATCACTTAGGGGCTGTTTGGCAAGCGGAATTAGTAGAGAGGAATTAGTAATTTCACAGTTTGTTTGGATGCCCAAATTATAAGGTGGAGGAGTAAAAAGTTATGGAATTAATAATTCCACAGTTTGTTTGGATGCCCAAATTATAAGATGCTGGAAAAATATAATTCTTTGTTTGGTTGTTTACAAAATTTTGAAATTTCGTTATTGGAAATGTAAAACTAATGTTTCATTAAAATTAATACAATACTAGCGTTGTGCCCACGCGATTGCGCAGGTTTTGCTCTATATTCTAAGTTAATATATTTAATTAACATGATAACTAACATATGTTAGCTATTAATTTAATACGTAATTGACATTAGTTCGAATTTACAAATTTGAATCAATATTATTATTAATGAATATTTAATGATGTTATAATTATCACGTTAATTAAATGCAATATCACAAATATGGAGAATGCGGCTGATATATTTTGGAGCTTCATAAAATTTTATATATTGTTTTTCCATTTGATGAACACTACAACTGATATTAAAAAAAAAATTACTCCAAAATGTACCCGCCGTATTCTCCATAATTGTACTATTACATTTAATTAACGTGATAATTAGAACATATCATTAAAAATTCATTAATATTGATTTAAATTTATGAATTCGAACTAACGTTAATTACGTATTAAATTAATAGCTAACATGTGTCAGTTATCATGTTAATTAAATAAATTAACTTAGAACATAGAGCATGTTGTGGTTGCGCGGATTTGCTCTATGTTCTAAGTTAATATATTTAATTAACATGATAACTAACACATGTTAGCTATTAATTTATTACGTAATTGACATTAGTTCGAATTTATAAATTTGAATCAATATTAATGAATCTTTAATGATATGTTCTAATTATCACGTTAATTAAATGCAATAGAAAAAATATGGAGAATACGACAGGTACATTTTGGAGATTCATAAAAAAAAAAAAATTCACGTGTGCTGATATTAAATTTTTTTTTTTACTTTACTCCAAAATATATCCGCCGTATTCTCTATATTTGTACTATTGTATTTAATTAACGTGATAATTTGACAATATCATTAAAAATTCATTAATATTGATTTAAATTTATGAATACAAACTAATGTTAATTACGTATTAAATTAATAGCTAACATGTGCTCGTTATCATGTTAATTAAATAAATTAACTTGGAACATAGAGAACGTTAGGGTAAAATTTGGAGAAGAATATAAATTTTTCAATTGGGCTAACATCCGCCGTATAAATTAAATTAATAGCTAACATCCGCCGTATAAATTTTTGAATAAATTAACTTGGAACAAATAATATTATATTTATTTGTGCATGAGTGCCGTTTTATAACATTGGTATCACAGCAATCATTTTCGTGTAATAGTCGGATTACGTTTCTTTCGCATCATTTGGGCTAGTTTTGTTAAAATTAGGATTCTAATGCATTTTCGTAGAAACTAACTTTAGAAAATATGTATTCGATAAATGAGATTCTGTATTGGGAATAGGTTTCCAAGAGCTCCGGTTTCAAAACGGGACAAAACTGACGAATTAGTGTTCCATTCACGTGAAAAGTCAGGGTTAGATATGTTTGAACGGACTACTTCATCCGTTCAAATAGACTGCTAAGCAGTTTGAAATTTACACAGTCCATTATTCTAATGATTCGTCCGTTCGAACGAGTGTGCTATTGACTGTATTAGAAACTATTGAATGCATGGTCCGTTTGAACGGACTGAACGATCCGTTCGAACGGAAGTGGTTATGGTTAAAAAAATTCCTCTGAATTCTAAAATTTGCAAGGTTTTGGTTTTTACTGTACATTCAAAATCCTAATTTTAAAAACGATAAAACCAAAACTAATAAGCGTGTACCTTAGATTAGGTTGGTGATTGTTTGTGAATGTCTTTTTTTGAATTGAGTCTAGAGCACGAAACGAAACGTGCTCGTTGCGACTCATTTTTTTTGTTTGTGAATGACTTTTGTTCACAACGACAGGTGAATTGTTAAATTTGTAGTTTTTATTTTATAACAATCCATGAGTTGCTTAAAGTTGTAAAAATTATATTAGTCATTTGTGTTTGCATAAACGAAAATTTTGATTTTGAGACAACACGACAAACTTCAAAGGATGAGGTGGCGTTGTGACAACACTAAAAGTTGAAAATTTTCTTGGATATCACTTAGTTTAATGGGTAATTTAATGACATAATCTTTTCAAAAGGATATTTTGAGGATTAGTAATTATTTTGAAAATTTATCAATTAATTTTTTTTTTTCAAGCATTGCATTAATTATTGTTTAAATTAGAGGATTGAAAAATACCAAAATACCCTTGTTAATTTGTTTAAGAATTGGGAAAAATATTCTATCATAGAATCGCCCTAGTTTAATCTAGTTAATTTAGAAATATATATGGTCGCCCGTATAAAAATATCCCCATGCTTAGTGTCGGATCCAGGGGGTGAGGGGAGCTCCCCATAAAATCGAAAATAAAAATATTAGAAAAGGAAGAAGATGATTTTGCTCATTTTTAAAACTAATAATTAAAAAAAAAATGTTTTTTTTCACAAGAGTAGAATGGTGTAGAGGTAAAATTTGTGCTTAGGAGTTCAGAGGTTTTGAGTTTGAAGTTATGAAACCACGGCTTTATTTAACTATTTTGCACGAGGCATATTCTTGTAAGTAAAGAAACAATGTATTTCTTTGTACCTTGAAATAGTACGTATTTCGGAGGAATCATGAAAGAGATACACTCTATGTCAGGAATACTTAAAAAATACGAAGTTTCCTGAGAATACGGGTAGGATACTATTTGTATACGTATACGTGGAATATCTGATTATTTTAATATTTATTTTTTACAAAGACAGCTGGGATACTTCAAGATACGCCAAGATACGGATGTGATACTTCCAGGATACGTTGAGATTCATTTAAGATACCCGGTCCATTATTTATTTCGGCCCATAATATTTTTATATATAAATTATTTAAGATATATTTATGGTACTTCTATATGGATTTCATGATACTTCTAGGATTTGTCTATGATACTTTTATAATATTTTCATGATATTTATATTGCTTAGTTGGTTTTATTTATGGTGATTATATTTAATTTAAAATTACTATTAATTTACCATTCAATTATTGTTATATATATAATATAAATAAAAGAAAGTGATAAATATATAGTCGTTTCCATCTTTTAGATTTTTTAAAAATTATCGTATTGTGATATATGTATCGTATCAGATATGATATTCCGTGCAAGGTATACTACTTCAAGCCACACAAATAAAAATAGAATTGATATGGTCCCTGTCACACCCCAAATATAAAAATTGAAATGGGTGCGACAACCCGCCAGTATACAACTCATATACCACATGCTCTCATATGAAAACATCACAAAACAAGATACTAAACTGATTCGAAAACAACAACAACACACATATATACATACATTACGGAATTAAAATAATAATACAAAACTATTGCTGAAGCATAAAATATATTAATACGAAACTCAATATCGTAGACGTTCTCACTCTCGAAGTACCCGCAACTCCCGATATTAGACCTTCGATACATGAACTAAAAATATGTAAATCGAAAGGATTAGTCACGGAAGTGACTAAGTGAGTGAAACCTCGTTAAAAATAATCGTAACTAAAATAAGTACTTTTCAAATGAGTTCATAAAATAATCTCGTTTATCTTCAAATCATAAGTTTCTAAATATATCTCAAAATCATAAGATAATATCGTTTATCTTCAAATCATAAGTTTCTAAATATATCTCAAAATCATAAGATAATATCATTTATCTTCAAATCATAAGTTTCTAAATATATCTCAAAATACTTGCCCCGATTTTTCAAACTCAAAATCGAAATCGAAATCGAATCGATTACCTTCGTATCTAATCATATACGTACTAAAACTTTTACCCGGGGTGAGGGCGCTAATAACTCTCGACTGAAGTGCCAACCCGAGCTGATAGCGAATCACACACGGGCTGGAACATAACATAAGGAGAACGCATCCACCCGACGACTACTGGATATCCATGCGCCACAGCCAGACCCCTCATGGGTCGGGACTTTGCACTACATCAAGTTAGCTACGCCTTTCCCTCAATAGAGCGCCACGGGGTCACGCGACACTACACCTAACAAACTAAAACATGCCGGAGGAGCCGCGCCATGTTACCAAATGACCCTCTTTCAAAACCGTAAGCCCGGCTTACGTTTTATCCAAATAAAACTCTACATATATATATAGAGAGTCTCTCGGAGACCCTCTTTAAAACTCGTAAATCTTGTTTACGCTTTATCCAAATAAAATCTTTCTAATAATAAAATATTATAACCATATAATTTACTAAATAACTTTCATAAACGAAACACGCTTTTTAGCGCAAATCATTTCTGAAAACAAATTCGAAATATACTTTCTATATTGGAACGAATATCCAAATTCAAAATCACAATTTCACAAATCATTTAATATCATAAATCGTCGTACCTATTATTCAAAATCAATTCCAAATATATCACTAATATCAAACTCGAAATCATAATTTAAAATCATTATCCAAATTCATCTTATTTATCAAATCCTGAAATTCGAAATCATAATTTTATATATATATTTAATATCATAAATTATCATAATCATATTAAAAATCAGTTTTTCGAAATATCACGATATCATAAACACAATAATTTCTAAATTCATATCTTAGCACGGTTTTTGGAACAAAACTCGTTTTTAACGAAAGTAACCAAAATATCTAAAATTTCTGAAATTAATACGAAAAGACTGAAATTAATATTAAAAGAGTGAAAGTAGCACTCACGATATTGTAAACAAAATAATTTCTAATTTCGTATCTTAACACGGGTTTTGGAACAAAACTTATTTTAACGAAAATTACAAAAGTTACTATAATATACGATTTTAATTAGAGAGGAGTGAGAATTACACTCACAGATTGATCGAATTCGATCGACGCCAAGACGGAACCGAAAACCTAGTTTCGAAGTCGAAAACGAGTACCGACCGATAAAGAGCAGAAAACTCGAAACTCAATTGGAATACCTCAAAGTTCCATTCTCTCTAGCACTAACTGACCACATCTACTAAATCTCAGTTCTACTTGAATTGATCTCCACCAACAATATAATTTCTCTGAACCTTTCTCAACGAAATGAAATGGAAATGAACAGGAAAGAGGATATGCTTTTCCCTTCTGAATGAACGAAAGGTTTTTATGCATATATTTAGCACCGCCTAACATAAACAAACTCGGCCCAATTAGAAGAAGGGAACATTTCATATATAACCTTACAACTATATGTATTCACTCAACCCCTCATGCATCCCACGTGAAAGAAAGGATGTGGCCCAATGAAACTATGAAAGGCATGGTGCATTTCATATATAACCCTAAAATATTCTATATTTGCAATCTTTGAAAATCCCTTATTTATTTTATATTACAAAATAGTCCCTCCATAGTTTGTTCACAAAGCCCCAATAAAATATGTATTTCAATGGTACCAAAAATTATATTACCATAATATCCTTGCGAAATTCTGAAATAATAAAATCTTACTTTTGAACTTCGAAAGAACTAAAATGTCTAACTTGAAATTTGGTTTCGAAATATTTTATAAAAAATAACGACAAATATTAAAACCATATTTTTAATATTTATTACAGTCCCCTTGAAACTCAATCCATCATTTTTTATGCGAATACGAAAAATAGTTAATTGATGGTTAATTGGAATGATTAGCAATCCAATTGACAAAAAAATTACATGTAAATATGAATAACAATTAATTCACATGTACATTTATTGATATTGATATGTTGAAATTGATAATTAATTCAATTTTTTGTTGTTAATTGAATTATTAATCATCCCAATTAATTAATATTGGAATTCGCATCGAAGATGTCAATGAGCTTTGGAGGCATAAATTATAACTCCCCGGACAAAAAATGATAACGGTCAGCCCTACAAATCACAAATGTTATCTGGAACGGATTGTTGTGGTAAAAACAGGAAGGTCCTATGCACATTTTATTTCATAATTTACACTTGGAAAAATTATACACGTCCCTTCTAAATCTCTTTATATTAATTAATGAGTTGATCTTGGTAAATTAAATAAATAAGACAAAAAAAAATGTATGTTAGAATTTTTATGTGTAACGTCTAGCTCATTTACTCATCGTATATATTTGTTTAACATCTATTCTTTTAACACATATTAAATCAGATTTATTTACCCATTTATTATTTACGTTTAAATGTAATATTTAATATTAAATGACAAAATTTCATCGGATCCGATATGTATGATGAGGAGATTTTAAAGGAGCTTCCCATCACCATTCTTTACATTTCGGTGGAAGTTGATTGGTTCGATTCTGGTGATGTAGCAAAGATCAACACTAATAACTAACGGTTTCACATGGTCTTCTCGAATTTCTTTGTCGTTACAAACTTGACCACATTCCCATCCTGATTTAACCATCTAAAAAACTTCTCTAAATTTCTAGCATGTCTATTACGCGTGCAAGAGAAAAAGAGGAAAAAAGGAAGAAAAATCTCGAGGACCATTTTTGTCATTGCGTGGTGGTGGAAAATGTCAATCAGGAGCACATTCACAGGTGAGCATGTAATTGATATTGACGAAAATTTGGCCAAGACGAGCTACGATTTTCAAAGTGAGATGCAAAAAAGAATTAGATTGCCTTTAATTCACAAAATTCAGTCTAAGATGCATGATAAAGATGAAAAAGTCCTTGAGCCTAGCATGTTCTCCATTGGACCATATCATTATGGGAGTCCATCTACGACGTTCATGCAAAAAAAACAAATGGGGCTATCTTGAATACATTCTCAGTTTGAATCCTGAAAAGAAATTATCAGATTATATTGAGGCTATGAGGGGAATAGAGAAACAAACAAGAAAATGTTATGCAGATGAAATTAATATGGATAGTTCTGAATTTTTGAAGATGATGTTGCTTGACGGGTGTTTTATACTTGTTACTCTACGCGGGGTCGAAGGAATTGTAGCACACGAGGAAAACACAATTAGCATGGATAATGCGAATCAGAATAACAAAGGGGACGAGAACGACGAAGAATATCCTCGTGATATTAAAATGTTACATGCTACTTTCCTCACCGCGGATCTACTACTTTTAGAGAATCAAATTCCTTTTTTTGTTGTCATGAAAATATACAAGCTTGTTACGGATGGAAATAAGATAACGCAACTTATTTACCTACCGAAAACATTGTGGAATCTATAGAAGACCTTATAATTAATAGCTATCCCAAAGGGATACATCTAGAGGTGGCAAACATGCGGGTTCGGGCGGTTTCGGGCTAAACCCATCGGGTTTCGGGTTAATTATCGGATTCGGATATTTTCGGGTTAAGTCAATTCGGATCAGGTCGGGTTCTGTTCGGGTCATATTTGGTCGGATCAATTTCGAGTTGAAATTATTGTCGGGTCGGATTGTCATGTTCGGGATGATTCGGACTCGGGTTAAATCGGGATTTCAGATTTAATCGGATACGGGTTCGTTCCGGATTCGGATTCTTTCGGAATTCGGGTTAGTTAAATTCGGGTTGTCTCGGGTTTTTTTTAATGATCCACTAAATTATTTTTTTTCGAAATATTGGATATAAAATTAAAATTATTTTTTTTTAAATCAGGATTTCGGATATTTTATGGTCCATGTTTACATCTAAATTATGTTTTTCATTAAAATATGAAAAATATTGCCTCAAAAAAAATTTGGCGCCATGTAGTATTCAGAGAAACAATCTTTCACTTTTTCTATACCATAAATTATCTCTAGTATGATTTTAATCGGGTCAACTCGGGTTAATATGATATGAATCGGGTCAAATTTCGGTTCGGGTCATTTTGGTTCGGGCTTGTCGGTCTCGGATTTAACGGGTTTCGGACAACTCGGATTCAGATCGAATTGGGTCGGACTAATATGTAACACCGGGTCAATTTTGGGTCGGATTTCTCGGGTTCGAGTCGGTCGGGTTCGGTCGTTTGAATTTTCTAAAATTTTCAGGTCGCGGACGAGTCGGACCTCGGGCGAGTCGGGCGGTTTTTTCGGGTTCGGGCTGGATTTGCCACCTCTACTTGTGTCACATGTACTTTAGACCGAGCCGAATACAGGTCACGAGTAATATAAATAACCGGAGGCTTTGTTTTTTTCATCGTTTCCTTGAGTTGCCTAACACATTTTTCAACAAAAACAAGACAGTTTGTTCTTTTGACGACGATCTTGAAATCTTAGAATCAGGTCAGCAAATCATCGGATGGCGTCGCGCAATAGAATATCACAAAGCAGGAATCAAGTTCAAGAAAAGAGAACTTGGTAGCGAGAATCCACATTCGCTACTTGATATTGTATTCTGCAATGGTAATATAGAAATTCCTTGTTTGACCATTGATTCCAACACGTATTGCTTATTTCGGAGTTTGATCGAATTCGAACAATCATGTCCCGAATTTGAACTCCGTTACTACATATGTCGTGCTTTTGTCACGGCTTATCAGAAAGCCAGAAGATGTGTCGCTACTCACAAAGACCGGTATTATCATGAACCAATTAAATAGTGATGCTGAGGTGTTTGATATTTTTGCATCACTTTCGAAAAGTGTCGCCTTCGACTTCAATGGAAATTATTGTCTCCGACCTCTGTATCACGCAATGGAAGCACATTATGAGAACCAAAGGTCGTTCACTTCAAGAATTCATGAATGGGCACTCTCGCTCGTGCCATGAGTGCAAAAGAGCAAAGGGGTTAATAGTTTACATTAGAATTTGGATCATTCTTTCAACTCTAGCTTGATTTGTCATTCCGCGAGTTCGATCTTGTACAAGTCCGGTCCCATGCACCGACCAACAAGACCTCGGCCAGGGATCAAGATTTGAGTTCGCATGTGCATCTTCTGAATTTCAATTAGATTTGTATTTGTATTTTGATATTACACGAATCCGGCTTGAATTCGATCATTGACAGCCCTAACTTCGGTACTTTTTTTTTGATATTAAATACAGAATGCTCATATGTCCTCCATTCATTAATATTAATGGAGATTGAACCCACAATTTCTCAAAACGTATGATTTTTTGTGTCTCACAACTTCGGTACTTTTGTCGTTTATGTATTTCTCATGCGGTTGTCAAATAATAAGCAACACAAACTTTTTTCAAAAGAAAATATATATTTATAATAAATCATATCCTTCTATTTTTTTTCTGGATATATTGAATCTTTTTCTTAGATGTATCATAGAGGTAGCGAAACAAATCCTCGACTTTTTTCTTAGATGTTTCATATCTTTTAGATGTATTTATATTTTTTTTTTTTGAAGGAGGAGGCGATTGCCTCGCTCATAATTGCATTAAGTAAAAATTAGAGAAATAGTTACAACCTAATTACAATCATTACTCTTGTAACTAAACTAGAATATATAAATATAAACTATTGCCAAGTATCTCGGCCTAGGAAAATAAACAAAGAGTAAAAAACAAAGTGACGACGAAAGTCCCAAGGACCTTTACCGTTCTATATGTCAACAGTTTACCCCCCACTTGGTCGCCTCGCCCGTTATCATAGATGTTAGAAGAGAAGTGGACACCACTTTAAACGAGAATATTCTCCTATTTCTCTCTTTCCAAATATTCCACATAGTTGCAATCCATAACGTGCTCCATTTAGAGTTGAAATCCTTATCTCCTTTCTTTTTATTGCAATTCCAAAAATAAATAAGATCTTCGGATGGTTGTAGATGGGGTAATGAGAAAAATAGAGCAACCGAATTCCAAACCCTAGATGCATACGGACATGAGAGGAGTAGGTGGCTTACGTCTTCTCGATGTTGGACACAAATGACACATCCTTCGTTGTTTGGTTTACGTATTTTTTTTTTTTTTAATGTATGTTTTATCTTTATTGCATGTACCATATATATTTATGTGTTATATATTCTTAGATGTATCTTCTAACTTTAAGATGTATTATGTATTTTTTTATATGAGTTAACATTTATATATATTTTGAGACTAGATTCATACATTTTGTAAAACAATTTATTTAGTTTTGTTGGGGTATGTTTGGAGTGAGTCGGTGGCCAAAATGACACAAAAGAAACTGTCACGTGGTGTTTGGAGTGAACAACATTTAAGTGCGTTATAATTCAAAAATAGAAGATCAAATTTGAAATAAAATATAATCAATGATTTAAGTAGCAATGTAGTGATCCGCGGCTCTTTGGCTTTGGGTGTGATTTAAATATAATTTTCATTATAGCTCTGTTATTTAATTGATTGTCGTAGGATCCTCCTTTGGCCATTCTTTTATTTTTAGATGTGATTTCAGTCACGGATGGGCAAATGATTCGGTTTATTTGGAAACCGAACCGAACCGGTCGAATTCGGTTTAATTTGTTCGTTTTTCGATTTATTCGGTTCGGTTCCAAAATTGATATTGTTCGATTTATTCGGATCGGTTCGGTTTTGGTATTTTCAGAACTGATTAAAACGAACCGACTGAAATAATACTATTTTTCACGTTTTTTATTACGCTCATTTAAAAAAATTAAAATTTTATATTGTAAAATTAGAAATAACATAAGTATATTTTATATGATTTGTTTTTTATATCTTTTTGCTAATTAAATTTTGAATTTTATTATTATAAAGTTTCTTTTTCGTTCTACCGAATAAATGGAATAAAAAATTCGGTTTATTCGGTTCGGATTTAAATCGGTTCAAAATTTATTCTGTTCGGTTCGGTTTGAATCTAGTCCTATTCGATTTGAGTCAGTTTGATCTTATTCGGTTCGGTTCGGTTCGGTTCAACCGAATGTTCATCTCTAATTTCAGCTATTGCGACGGTTATCTAGTTGATAGCATATAACTAAAATAAATGGATTATAACAAAATATTTAATTTATAAGGAAATATTTGATATTTGAAACTTGGACAATTCCACGTTTAATTTAACAAACTGAAATTTTTAAAGCCTATATTTGTAAAACAACTTCCTTCTACAGGGCACACTTTTCACAATATCTGCATCAATAAAACAATAAAAATCATAACCTAGTGTCCTATAAGATATTAGTTAGGCAAAGTCTATGAGATTTTTATATTTTTTACAGCTTAGGTTGCACTAAGTACCTACTACATATTGCCTAGCTTATTCAGATATATAAACGAAACTGAAAACAAATTGATCAATGCACAATTAGAAATTAACAAAATTAACTAGAAATGAGCAAAGTAATGAGGATTCCGAAAATTCTCATAATGTTAACCATTCTTTCCGTTGTATCTGGCGAGTTGATCAGGGCAGTGAAATTTGAAGAGACTACAGCAACTTCTCAAATTAGTACCAAATTACCCATAACAACTGAAGAAATTAATTCCAAAGCGATTAGTAAGCATTTTGTATTTTTCGCTTTATTTGAGATCTGTTAAGTGATTTTTTCTCGAAAAAATTATTTAGGAGAGATGAAGGAAAACATTGCAGGATCTGAGGAAGAAAAGGTATATATTGCGGCAGGACGGCCTTTACTATTTCCTATACGCCTTCCCCCAATATCACCATCAATGGCTATAAAAGTTCCATGAGGATCGAGACGAGATATTATTTTTATGCAATAAGAAATCGAAATTGTTGTATACTTATTGGACTTATTAATAATATATTATTTGTTGTATTACTGTCCATTACGTGCCGCGATCAGCCCAGTTTTGCTCATTTTCTTTATTTCTTCGCCGCTGCGGGCTTCTTAGTTTGCATCTAATCACACTCCTTCATCTGCAGAAATATAACAAAGTAACAGACAAAACTATAATATATACTCTAAAAATAGTAATATGAAACATTGAAAACCAATTCATCAACATTAATTGGCATTGTTGCGAATAAACAAATATGAGATAGGATATGGTTTTTTCTTTAATCTCATCTTTTTTAAATCCTAACTAATTTGTATCGGAGGGTATTCTTGTAAGGTAAATAAGCAATGTTGATTTTTATCTAAAAACAGTTCCAACTGAAGTTGATAATGCGTATCCTGATTTAGCCATCTAAATTTATTCCACATTTCTGATATTTTAATTACGCGTGCAAAAGAAGAAGAGGCAATAGGAACATAATATTTTCCATCTTTGTCATCCTGGAATGGGGAGGTCGAAAATGCCAATCAGGAGCAAGATGATCACACCCGAATATGTAATTGATATCGATGAATTGTCCAAGTTGAGCTACAATTCAAAAAGTGAGATGCAAAAAAGAATTGGATTGCCTTCAATTCACAAATTTCAACCTAGGATGCATGATAAAGATGACAAGGTCCACGAGCCGAGTATGTTCTCCATCGGACCATATCATTATGGGAGCCCGTCTACGATCTCCATGCAAAAGGCGAAATGGGGATATCTCGAATACATTCTCAGTTTGAATCCAGAAAATAAGTTATCAGATTATATAGAGGCTATGAGGGGAATAGAGAAACAAACAAGAAAATGTTATGCAGATGAAATTAATATGGATAGTTCTGAATTTTTAAAGATGATGTTGCTTGATGGTTGTTTTGTACTTGTTACTTTACATGGAATGGAAGGAATTGTACCACTACAGGAAAACATAATAAACATGGACGAAAACAAGGATGAATTAACCGAAACTAATGCGAATCAAAATAACAAAGGAAACGAGCACCAAGAAGAATATACTCATGATACTAGAACGCTATATGCTACCTTCATCACCGCAGATCTACTATTTCTGGAAAACCAAATTCCTTTTTTTGTTGTCACGAAAATATATGAACTCGTTACAGGCGGAAAGAGCGCAACTTGTTTACCTACAGAAAATATTGTGGAGTCCGTGGAAAATCTTATTAAGAGCTATCCCAAGGGAATCCGTAAATCGAACCGGCCAAAAAAGTTTCATCATTTACTTCATTTGTGCCACGCGTACTTTAGACCAAGCCAAGTACAGGTCAACAGCAATCTGAATAATCCCATGCCCCGTTTTTTTCATCATTTTCGCCATTTACAAAACACGATTTTCAACAGAAACAAGACAATTACTTCTTTTGATGATGATCTTGGAATCTTAGTATCAGATTCAGATTCGGGGCAGCAAATAGTTGGATGGCGTCGTGCAACAGAATACCATAAAGCAGGAATCAAGTTCAAAAAAAGAGAATTTTCTAGCGAGAATCCACATTCACTGCTTGATATTTTATTTTGCAATGGTGAAATAGAAATTCCTTGTTTGACTATTGATCCGAACACGTATTGCTTATTTCGGAGTTTGGTGGAATTCGAACAATCATGTCCCGAATTTGGTAACTCCGTTACTACATATGTCGTGCTTTTGTCACGGCTTATCAGAAAGCCAGAAGATGTGTCGCTACTCACAAAGACCGGTATTATCGTGAACCACTTAAATAGTGATGCTGAGGTGTTCGATATTTTTGCATCACTTTCGAAAAGTTTAGACTTCGACTTCAATGGAAATTATTGTCTCCGACCTCTGTATCACGCAATGGAAGCACATTATGAGAACCAAAGGTCGTTCACTTCAAGAATTCATGAATGGGCACTCTCGCTCGTGCCACGAGTGTAAAGAGCAAGGGGGTTTAATAGTTTACAATAGAATTTGGATCATTCTTTCGACTCCAGCTTGATTTTAGTCATTCCGCAAGTTCGATCTTGTACAAGTCCGGTCCCATGCACCGACCAACAAGACCTCGGCCAGGGATCAGGATTTGAGTTCGCATGTGGATCTTCCGAATTTCAATTAGATTTGTATTTGTATTTGAATATTACACGAATCCGGCTTGAATTCGATCATTGCCAGCCCTAACTTCGGTACTTTTGTCGTTTACGTATTTCTCATGCGACTGTCAAATAATAAGCAAAATAAACTTTCACATAGAAAATATATATTTATGTATAAATCATATTCTTCTATTTTTTCCCCTTTTTTAATTTTACTTGGTAAATATTTAATTTAATGAAATTATTGTATAGTTTACTTATTTTCACAATTAGTATCTTTTTTTATTTTTTAGATGTCTCCTAACGGGGACGGTTAAATTCCACACTTATTTATTCATGAATTAACGATATAAAATATGATTCAAATAATTTGATGCTTAATTATTTTTATGTTAGAAAATTTAGGGAACAAATATTCTGCCTTGATTTTAGACTGTAAACTTTCAATTATTTATTGTTGAAATTCAAAAGTACATTATATTAGTTATTTATCGAGCCAGAAATTTATTCTCTTTTCTTTTATGATACTATACTTCGCGAATAGGATGTACCAGATACTTCAAAAGATGTATCTGAACATATTGTTTTATAAATAATAACATATATTTCACATATGCATGTCGGAATATTTCACATATGCATGTCGGAATATTTCACATATGCATCATATCCTATGTTTTTCCAAATTTTATTGTATCGTCGTAGATGTATATGTATCGTATCGGATCGGATATAATATAAATGGATAGTACCAATTTTTAGCCAATATTTTTTTGTTCTCTTTTAATTCATCCTACAATTGCTTACTTCCAGTATCATCTTGATTTTATTATTTGATTGCTTTTTTGTATATAAACCGGAACGAAATTAAATCAACACATTTGTAGTTTTGTTTCTTGAGATAAATTAATGACACTGCAAAAGAGAACATTATAGAAAAAAAAAAAAACTATTTGTGCATATATTAGTAAAATTATTACAGGACTTTTCTGTAGGGTGCTGGACATTTAAACTCCCTGATTAGTTGTTTCAATAAAATTACTTTTAAGTGCTTCGTCTTCATTATATTCACTACCCCAAAAATGGGAAAATAAATAAATAAGGTTATAACTCTCAATTTTACAAAGTTTCATCATTTAAACAATGACACAAATTAACTAGCATTGAGGGCTTTCCTTGGTTTCTACAAATGGGCTGGCTCAACATAGCCTGTATCTTGTGTTGGACTAAAATATTAGTAAGTAAAACATACAATAGTATGGCCAATCAACATAACAAAAATATCTAAGAGTGACAAGAAAATTAATATTTCAAAAATTGGTGTCCTATAAGATATTACATAGGCAAAGTTTATGAGATATTTATATTACTAAAGATCATTCATCAATTAACAGCACAATGATCAATTCACCATTAAAAATGAGCAAAGTAACAAGCGTTCCAATGATACTTGTATCTATTTAACTACTGAAACTAGGAATCATATCTTTTGGTGTCATCTATGTACATGCCATTGACGTGGAAATTGACCGACCGACTTGATATACAACATCACTCGACATCCTTGCAAGGAGATTAGGACGATTAAAAGGAATAATGGACATCAATGTGGACAACTATGGCACGAAGTTTATAAAACGAATCGTAATAACCATATATTCCAAAAGAAGGAAGCACGACCATGAATACTCTGATTTTCCTCCATTATCTTACTTTGAAAGTAACTAACTTTATCCCGCGCAATTGCGCGCGACAACATATCTATTTTTTTACATGTTTTTTATATAATTATTTAAATAGAATTAACTCGTGTGCGAATTAACGAGCGTGCGTTTGAACTAAATTAATCTAATCATGACATATTTGCAATTATCATGATGTCGATAAATGCATAAGATTCATGAAATTAATCTATCACGGATATTATTTTCTAATATAATTTGTATAAATAGCATTTGTTCAGGTGCTTTTAAAATCGATTAATATAATCAGGACATATTTGCAAATATATTTGATGTCAATAGATGCATTATAGTTACGGTTCATTAAAGGATCACAATGTGTCATATGGATACAACGGACAAATGACAAAAAAACTCGCATAAATTTGAGGTTACAAAATTTCATATATACCCGTGCAAAATGAGCAAATACAAAAAAAAATTGAAAAGCAAAAAAAGGGCCAAATTATAAAAAGAAAAAAAATTGGGTAAAAAGGAAAATTACAAAAAAAAAATGAACTTACGAAATTGCATACATAACCCTACCCAATGAGGAAATTAAAAAAAAAATTGGAAAATAAGAAAAAACGATCAAAATGTAAAAAAGGACCAAAATATTAAAAAAATGTCCAAATGTAAAAAAGGGCCAAAATATAAAATAGGAAAAAATGATCAAAATGTAAAAAATGACCAAAATGTAAATGAACCCAAATAAAGAACCAAAATATAAAATAAGAAAAAAGGAACAAAATGTAAAAAAGGACCAAAATGTAAATAAAAAAGGACCAAAATATAAAAAAAGAAAGATCAAAACGTAAAAAATGACCAAAATATAAAATAGGAAAAAATTATCAAAATGTAAAAAAGGACCAAAATGTAAATAAACCAAAAAAAAGGACCAAAATATAAGATTAGAAAAAGGCCCAAAATGTAAATAAAAAAGGACCAAAATGTAAATAAATCAAAAAGGACCAAAATATGAAGTGATGACGTGGCCTCATGTATGAGCCCAAATTTTTCTGACTTTATATATAAGAAGAAATTAAAAAAAAATTGGAAAATAAGAAAAAATGATCAAAATGTAAAAAAGGACCAAAATATAAAAAAAAATCAAAATGTAAAAAATGACCAAAATACAAAATAGGGAAAAAGTATCAAAATGTAAAAAATTACCAAAATGTAAATAAACCCAAAAAAAGGACCAAAATATAAAATAAGAAAAAAGAAACGAAATGTAAAAAAGGACCAAAATATAAATAAAAAGGACCAAAATGTAAATAAAGGACCAAAATATAAAAAAAAGATCAAAATGTAAAAAAGGACCAAAATATAAAATAGGAAAAAAGGATCAAAATATAAAAAAGACCAAAATATAAATAAACCAAAAAGGGCCAAAATATAAAATAGGAAAAAAGGATCAAAATGTAAAAAATGACCAAAAATTAAATAAACCCAAATAAAGGACCAAAATTTAAATAAGAAAAAAGGAACAAAATGTAAAAAAGGACCAAAATGTAAATAAAAAAGGACCAAAATATAAATAAAGGACCAAAATATAAAAAAAGATCTAAACGTAAAAAAGGACCAAAATATAAAATAGGAAAAAAAGATCAAAATGTAAAAAAGTACCAAAATGTAAATATATAAAAAAAAAAGACCAAAATATAAAGTAAGAAAAAATGACCAAAATGTAAAAAATGACCAAAATATAAATAAAAAAGGACCAAAATGTAAATAAATCAAAAAAGACCAAAATATGAAGTGATCACGTGGCCTCATGTATGAGCCCAAATTTTTCTAACTTTATATATAAGAAGAAATTAAAAAAAAAAAATTGGAAAATAAGAAAAAATGATCAAAATGTAAAAAATGACCAAAATTTTAAAAAAAAGATCAAAATGTAAAAAATAACCAAAATATAAAATAGGAAAAAAGTATCAAAATGTAAAAAATTACCAAAATGTAAATAAACCCAAAAAAAGGGCCAAAATATAAAATATGAAAAAATAAACGAAATGTAAAAAATGACCAATATATAAATAAAAAGGACCAAAATGCAAATAAAGGACCAAAATATAAAAAAAAGATCAAAATGTAAAAAAGGACCAAAATATAAAATAGGAAAAAAGGATCAAAATGTAAAAAGGACCAAAATATAAATAAACCCAAAAAAAAGACCAAAATATAAAATAAGAAAAAAGGACCAAAATGTAAAAAATGACCAAAATATAAATAAAAAATGACCAAAATGTAAATAAATCAAAAAAGGACCAAAATATGAAGTGATGATGTGGCCTCATGTATGAGCCCAAATTTTGGAAAATAAGAAAAAATGATCGAAATGTAAAAAAGGACCAAAATATCAAAAAAAATATCAAAAATGTAAAAAAGGACCAAAATATAAAATAGGAAAAAAGTATCAAAATGTAAAAAATGACCAAAATATAAATAAACCCAAAAAAAGGACCAAAATATAAAATAAGAAAAAAGAAACGAAATGTAAAAAAGGATCAAAATATAAATAAAAAGGACCCAAAATGTAAATAAAGGACCAAAATATAAAAAAAGATCAAAATGTAAAAAAGGACCAAAATATAAAATAGGAAAAAAAATCAAAATGTAAAAATGACCAAAATATAAATAAACCAAAAAAATAACCAAAATATAAAATAAGAAAAAATAACCAAAATATAAATAAAAAATGACCAACATGTAAATAAATCAAATAAAGGACCAAAATATGAAGTGATGACGTGGCCTCATGCATGAGCCCAAATTTTTCTAACTTTATATATAAGAAGAATAATTCAATTCTATGCATTGTTTTATGATCATATCAATAGTATTTTGGATGTGAATAATTTGGAGTCGCTTCCGATTTATTCGGACGAAGAGGTGGTTGGGATCATTACCATGGAAGATGTCATGGATTATTATAAGTTTGTTTCAAAATGTTTGTTTTTTCATTTTCGTTACAATAATTTACTAATGTTTTTTTATATTTTTTTAAGTTCTCATGTTTATTATTGAAAAATATTATATAAGTTTGTAAAAGTTTAAAAAAATTATTTTTGTCTGATAAATTTTAAGTTCTCATGTTTATTATTGAAAAATATTATATAAGTTAAAGAAATTATTTCTGTTTAGTAAATTAATATCTTTCATTATATTATTATTTTTGTAAAGATTAACATGAAAATGTATTAAGTACAAATACAAATATAACTTTATTGTTTTAAAAATAATAATTATTATTAGGATGTGCAAAAAAAATTATATTATATTTTTAAAAATAATAATAATAATGATTACAACCATTAATATAATTATATTTATTTTTATATCTTTTTTACATAATTATTTTCATAATTTTAAGTTAAAAGAAAAATATTGAATATATGATAATAACATACTTAGTAGTATGTGCAATTTTTTTCAATTATAGTTTTTAAAAAAAACAAAATTAGTCTCACAAGTCATTAATGTAATTATATTCATTTTTATATCTTTTTTTACATAATTATTTTCATAATTTTAAGTTAGAGAAAAATATTAAATGTATAATAATATGGATCTCAAAATAAAGATAAAATTCTAGCGAAAAATATTTCTTAATTTTTTTAAATTATATTATGAAAATACTAACAATAATTGATGTATGTTTTACTATATTATATATTTATTTATTTATTTATTAATGTTAGATATTTAAATTCTTCACATTTTATTTGTATTCAAAATTGATCATGTATCATATTGTGAAAAAATTCAAAATCAAATGCAACTGGTCCAACATGAACCTAACAAATAATATTTTGACTCGTCATCAGTGTAAGGTGACGGGGGCTTCTGAAATTGATTAAAACTATGTGTGAAATAAGGGACACATAAATATCTACAAATAAAACATAATCACACAAAATCAAAGGTTAATCTATGGTTCATATGTTACCACATATCCTAATCTAATGGTTGAAATAATTGTGATGATGTGGACATGAGTTGTGATGAGGTGGCATGAGGAGATTGCATAAAGATAAATCCAAAATAAGGGGTTGGTAAATTTCTAAAAATATTTAATACTTCCCTCAAAAGTAAAAAAATAAATTAACTTGCCGTCCAGAGGATGAAGTGCCTATTAGAGACGTCACCATCAGGAAAATCCCAAGGTCAATTAAATTAATTCTCATTAGAAAAAATATATTTTTCATTAATTATTTTTATTGTTATTATTTCTGTTTAGAAAAAAATAGCAGCAGAAAATTAATATATGATGATTTGCCTCTATATGTTATTCTCAATGAGTTCCATAAAGGTCACGACCACTTGGCCGTAGTTGTCAAACGTAATATAGTAGCAGAAAATAATATTCTCAGACGTAATGGTAATATTTTTAAAATATTTGTACATATATCAAAAAATTATTATTTTAAAATAATTTTGTTTTTTGAAGGACAGAAGCCGCGTACGATATTAGCGGAGCATTTAGCCAGTTCGTAGCCACAGCAAACACGGCGCAAAAGCCTATAAAAAGGATGAATGGCGAGGCGCCATGTCAACAAATTAAGAATCGGAAAGGAGCCGGAGAAATAACATTTTGGATGTGAATAATTTGGAGTCACTTCCGATTTATTCGGACGAAGAGGTCGTTGGGATCATTACCATGGAAGATGTCATGGATTATTATAAGTTTCTTTCAAAATGTTTGTTTTTCAATTTCGTTACAATAATTTACTAATGTTTTTTTTTTTGCGATTGTGGTTTGAAGGAGGAGATATTGTGGGCCTGAATTTTGTAACTAATAGACAAGGAAGGAGATTTGTCAAATACTTCGGAGTTTCGGGATCCTAAATTTTCGAAAAAAATAATTTATTCAGTTAAAAATAAGTATAATTACAATAAAATTATTAAAAATTATAAGAAATCTCGAGTTTTATTGGAAGAACAATTATATTTTTTGTAAGAGTTCGTGAGTTCAAATTTCTACACATTATAATTTTTTTTTGAACGGCGATCGCTTTCGTTACTGATACCTAATTTTTTTGATGTCAATGAGAATCCAACCCACAATCTTTCACAACATATGATTTTTTGTGCCTTACACTCAATCAACTAGGTTATTGTCCCATTGGACTATACAACATTTAAATCTTTGATCTATAGGAAAAAAATTTAAAGCCTCAACCAATAAACCAAATAATCGGATGTGACTAAATATGTTATCCTCCCTTTCGAATAAATTAATTAGATACATGGTCCACTTTCAAACTAGGCTTCAGATACTTAAAAATTTAGGACCGGGCCTGACCATAAATAACGCACATAAGATTTTCGACGAAATACCCGTGAGAGAAAAATTGTCGATTAACACTGTTAGTTTCTCTAACAACTTGTATCAGAGATACGGTTGTCCATTCGTAACAGGCTAATCATCGATTTTAACATATTGAGGGAGATAATAATAGCTTCGTGATGGTTAAACATAAATGGAAGATTTGTTGTAATGCAAGGATGCGTATGACCCAATAAAAAAGGACACACACAAAGATATTAAAAGACATGAGCGATGATCAGGGCCGGCCCAAGAATTTAACAGGCCCTAAGCCAAATTATAAACCTAACTCAAAATATTTTATAATTGACCCTAACTTTCTTTATTATACTATGTAATTTGTTAAAATGGACCCAAATTTTTTTATAATGGACCCCAAAATTTATAAATTATACTACGTATTTTTTTTTTGTATCCAGACCCGAGCAGGGGCTTCAAAAAGATACATATATGGGCCGGCTCTGGGGATGATGTGTGGAATAGAGCTAACCGGAAAGATGTGACACTGATAAAGCAATATATTGGCGATAACGTGTTTCACCAAGTGTCAACGGAGACAAATGTGCACACGTTGTTGAAGAAATTGATGAGTCTCTAGGGACGAAAAACAGCTAAAAACAAGGCGATTTTGATTCATAAGTCGGTGAATATGAAATATTCTAACACAACTTTGGTGCTGGGAGTGGGACACTTGAGCAAGCCCCAAGATCCTGCTTCACTTAGGTTTTCTAATAACTTTGAAAGCACATCCATAACTAATAAAAATAGATAAGTAGAAATAGGATCTCCTTGCCTTAGTCCTCTTTTTAAATGTATATATTTTCCTGGATTTCCATTTAATATTACCCTTGCTGTCCCTGGAAGTACTTAATTTTGAATCCATTCTATGAACTTTTTTCCAAATCCTCTTGCAATTAATATATTAATTAGAAAATCCCATGAAACACTATCAAATGCTTTGTAAATATCTAATTTTAATAAGATTAATTTAGTTTTAGTCATTTTAGCCTTACATATTATTTCCCTTGCATAGACATAATTTTCAGCTATATTTCGACCCTTTAAAAACCCTAATTGATTTTTAGATATCATTTCATTTATATATAAACTCAGTCTATTAGATAGTGTTTTTGAAAAAAATCTTTGTATGCTAGATGTAAGACTGACTGGCCTGAAATCTTTAGGCTCAATAGCATTATCTTTTTTAGCTATTAATGTAATATATGATGAATTAAATTTAGATAATCCTGCCTTTCCTTCTTCATTAAAAATTTCTAAAATATCATATTTTATAATGTCCCAATTAGCTTTAAAAAATTCTCCAACAAATCCATCTGGTCCTGGACTTTTACTGTTTTTCCAACTATTTATAGAAATTTTTAATTCATCCAAATCAAATTCTTTTTCTAGAGAAGATAAATCCATTGATTCATTTTCATATATTTTTTTAAGATTTATATTTCCAAATTTTTTGTCATTTATTATATTTCGACTCATTAAATCCCTATAAAAGGAAAATAATAAATCTGCTGTTTGCTTATGTCCTGTAAATTCTCTACCATGCTTATCCTTTAAAACTGAAATCATAGATTTTGACTTTTTAATTGAAGCATGTAAGTGAAAAAAATTTGTATTTGCATCCCCCATTTTAATCCAATTAAATTTAGATCTTTGTTTCCAATAGATTTTATCTAGTGTAATTAGGGTTTCAATTCTTAGTTTAGATTGACTTTTAATCCAATTTTCTACTCTTGTTAATTTTCTGTTATCTTCTATATTATCAGCCCAGTGAATATATTTTTTACAATTTTTCATTTGTGTGTTATATTTTATGTGCATAATTTTATTTAAATCTTTGAGTTTTCTTCCTAAATTATTGTAAGTATCATATAATTCATCTATTGAATTGCTTTTTTTATCAATTAGGGTTGAATTGATTAGACTTTTAAACTCATTTATTTTTAACCATTTTGCTTCAAACCTAAAACCATTAAATATTGGGTAATTAGTGTTTGCCTCATATAATATAGGAATATGATCTGAACATGTATTAACTCTAGCAATTAATTGTGAGTTTGGATATAAATATATCCATTCTTTGTTAATTATTATTCTATCCAATTTTGCCCTTGATTGTGAATTATTCCAAGTACATTTTTTACCTTTAAGTGGCAAATCTATTAATTGCATATTATTTATAAATATCTTAAATTCATTTGTATAAGCATTATTATTCCTTATCCCACTCCTCTCATCAATGTGTAATGTTAAATTAAAATCCCCCAAAATTAACCAAGGATTTGTATTAGTATTTGCTATTAGTGTTAATTCCTTTAAAAAATCAGATTTCTCATTTAAATGTGTAGGCCCATAAACCCCTGTAATTAACAATATTGTCCCATCCCATTTGGTTTTTAATTGAACTGATATAGCATGTTTATATTTCATAGATGATATATAAGTAAATAAATGTTTATTCCAAGAAATAAGAATCCCTCCTGAAGCCCCTTTAGATTCTAAAAAATCAAATCCATTTAATTTAGCACCACAACATTCTATATTTATTTTATCATTAATTAATTCCATTTTAGTTTCTTGTAAACAACATATATCTACCTTTTCATCCTTAATATTTTTAAGCACTATATTTTTCTTTTCATTTGAATTTAGCCCTCTAACATTCCAAGATAATATTTTAAGTTTTTTATAATTCATTTAAATATTTTATCTCCACAATTGTAAGCAAGTACTTAAGTACTATGCTCACCTATCAATTCTTGAATAGTATTACTTATACTATCATTTATTTCTATACCAGTGGAATTTAATATATTAATTATATCTTCCTTATTTCTTATTTCCTGTTTATTTTCCAAATTCAAGGATTTTATTTCTGTAGTTATAATTTTAGATTTCTGCCTTTTACTCCTTTCCTTTTGAATTTCTTTATATTTGACCAATTGTGCTTTCTCAACAGGAGAACTGTAATGACCAGATTGTTTATTTATAAGTCTGGAACTTCTTCTTTGTGCATCAATTTTTATATTTTTATCACTTATTTTATTATTATTTACTTTAATATTATTATTTTCCTTTTGCATATTAATCTGGTCATTAAACTCCATCATTGGAGGACTCTCTCTTAACTCTAATTTATTTGTTTTATGAATAGAAGTATGTATCTCATCATTGTTATTATTGATGTTAATTGGTTGAAAATAATCTCTAATTTTGGTTTGTTTAATTTCAGGAATTTTTAACTGTTCAAGGATTGTTGAGTGTACTATTAAATTAGGAGGAACCTCAGCTAGACTATGAACTGTTGAAATCTCCTTATAGGGTATGTTGTGATCATCCTTATTTCCATTATACTTGGATATATCAATAATACCATTATAACTAGAACTTTCATCATTTGAGGAGATAAGTATTTCGTCACAAGCAGATTTGATCACTGCTTGTGATCGCTTTGGTATATTTGTGATGATGGCCAAACCTTTGTTTGTAATAACAAAAGATAAGGAAGAAAAATGAGACTGACATGTGTGTTTTATGCAATGTGGACCCTGAGTATTTGTATAATAGTCCTTATGAAAAGGATTGTGGAAAAAATGAGTTATTTGAGAAAGATTTACTTGATATAAATTTGGCCCCCCTTCTATTCCAATAATAAATCCTTGTTGTTTTGATTTTAGTACCATAATCTTTCTTAATAACATATTCTCATCTAAGGGTTTTGTAATGTTTTATATGCTTTCCTTGTGATTAATAATGTTTTTTTGCTCTTTAATCCTCCAAAAAGATATTTGTTTGGCTTTCTTTTTCTGCCATATTTTAATTGGTTTTTTACTCTTTACATTATACTTATTTTTCATTGGCATCCTTGCCTTTTGATGATTTAATGTTTTTGTTGTTTTAATTGTGTTTTTTGTGTTTCCCCCCTCTAATTCTTTTGACTCAATGATGTGCTCTGAGGGCCTGTTTGTAATATTAAATTTTTGTGTCATGATGTGTGAGGTACTTGGAACATCTATTATTTCCTCTACTGGTAATATTGTTGTTACATTATCATCCAATATTTTAATTGTTTTAGGTAAAATTTTATTTTTAGCACAATTAATAGTCAATTTTATCTCACTTATAATTTCTGTTGGAATATAGGACCCTACAGTGATTAATATCCCAATGCTCTCAGTTATGATCTTTAAATCTGTGGGATTGCAATACTTTGAAGGTATGTTCAAAAGTTTTATTAATCTTGTATGAACCTTATTTATGTCTTTATTACCAAATTTATTCATTTTAACTACAATTTGATTTTGTTCATTGATATCTTCATTTATGATTTTGTTGATATTATTATGTTCAACCATAATTTGTTTACCTTTTACTTTCAAAGACTTATTCACTTCAATTTCAGGTTTTTTAAATGCTGCTGGAAAGGAGACTCTATGGACATTCCTATCAGGTGTAAATTTACTGTTATTTTTATTTATATTCAAATTATTCAAATTAGTATAGCAATATTTTTGAATGTGCCCTAGTTTATAACATCGTAAACACCTAATAGGTTCCCTACATTCACTCCTTAAATGTGTATTTGAAAGACATCTAAAACACTGTGCATGAGTTTGAGTTTTTTGTGAATTATTGATTTTTCTTTGTTTTTTAGAAACTAATGTCCATTCATTTTCATTTGAATTTCCCAGGGCTTGTGCATAGGTTCTTTCCATTGGAGGTGTACTCAAGATAGAAAGATAAAAGAAGAAGATTTGAGAGAACTTAGCTTAGCAAGTCGAGCAATGGAGATCTCCTGTGCAATGACTGACTCCACCAAATTGCTGTGCTCCGATGACAATCTCCAGCCCCGATCTATCAATTGCTACCTCCTTGCCTTGAAGCTCTAATTCTTCAGTTTTTCTTGGTATTCTCTTTGGGCATGTTTGATTTGATGTATTTTGAGATACATGGATATATAAAATACATGGATTTGATTGTACATGTATTCTACAATCCACCCTAGTTGTTTGATTAGATGGATTGTAATATCATGTATACAAAAATCCATTGTTTGATTTGTTTTCTTTGAAATTCATGATTTAAGAGTTAGTTATGAATGATAAAATTAATCCATAATTTATAACACATCTCATTCAAATGACATTATAAAATTTCAATATTCGAAATAACAAAATACAAATTAAATATATGAAAAATTTAACTAAAATTTAACTTGCATAATTACCAAAAATAAAAATAATTATCGCAAAGAAGATTCAACTTGCGGTTTTACCACAAAAAATATTTCTCGGCCAAATTAGTATATCCACCTATATTAAATACAAATCTCGGTATCCATCTCCGTCACCAAATTTCGTCCTTTCTCCGTCAAACCTGCAAAATACAAATTATCATAAATGTCCCTACACAATTATCACAAATAAGGTTCAAGTTGTTAAATTACCACAAATAAGATTTTTTTTCTCCATTTGATAGACTTCGCTAACACCCTCTAAGAAGTGAATCAATCAAATTAGCTCAGTAACTCCAAATCAGTAAATGCTTTGGCCTGACAAAGTGACCCTAATTAAATTAAACTCTTATTTGAATCCAAATAAGAACTACTTAATCCTAGTTACTACTAATTAATTATAACCGTGACTCTAATTTGAATCCTAATTAACCCTAATTAGCAATATTTGAGACGAACATTAAAATTGACACCGAAATATGAAAACAGTACATTTTCATACTTTAATTTCAAGTTTGAAATGCAAATTAAGCATCAATAATGCAAATTAAACATCAATAATGTAAATTAAGCATCAATAAATTCATGATAAATCTTATTTAATACATCTAATTACCTGCAAACAATGATGGGAGCAACTCAACAGTGATTTGTCCTCCTCAATGCTGCATGGACATGTTGTTTGCAAATCCTATAATTATTGAGATTTGAGACTATTGCCTGTAGAGTCCATTATTCGATTTGTAAGAAAACAACTCACCTTCTTGATATCTAATCAAAGAAATCTAATAAAAAATTCAGAAAAAATATCTAAAAAACTTGTCTTCTTCCATCTAGGGAAAATATCAATTTATTTACCTGAAAATCATCTAATTAATCCTAATTAGACATCAATTGAAACATAAAAAAAGAATTAAACAAATTGAATCAATTTATTTACCTGTAAATCGTGATTAGAGAAATATTCATCATGCTATCCCAAACTAGAATTAGCTCGGCGACTATACAGGCGAGCTAAGGTTCAACGAGTGAGAGAGCTAGGGTTCGATTAACAATCTACTTGCTCGGCGAAGGATCCATGGAGTTATGATGTGGGGCGATGATAAATAAGGATCAAATAGAGATGAAGGGGGCAGCGCCACAGTGATGAAAGATGAAAAAAGAGAGAGCAACACTTTTGTTATCCCTGGATTTTGGTTGAAATACCGAAATTTTAAATGTATTCCAAAGTACAGGGAGAGTGGCTCTCAAATCCTGGATGGGATAAAATCAAACAAGGGATTTGCTTCTAATCCCGGATTTGGGACTACAATCCCTCCAAATCCCTCAAATCAAACAAGCCCTTTAATTGTTTGAAAGGTTTTGTATAATTGGCCTTTGGAGTATTTGTTGAATTTTTTAGGATTTTGTGAGTTTTTTTTATTGAACGGATTTGATTTGCCGATTTTAGAGAAGGCAATACAATTTTCCTTTCCGTTCAATATGAAACTCGTATCTTGCAATTTCTTGATACTCTATCTCTTCTTCCCCTTAAACACCGCCTTCCTTAACTACCCAAGCAGAATGAAGGGCTTAGCCTCTCTCAACGAGTCGGCCTCTATACCCTTTTCCTCTGCTTAGGCTTGATAGATCGTTGTCGTAACAATCAATGAAGAAAGATGACTTGCTCCAAGAATCGCTCCAAGAATCGCTCCAAGAATCTACCTAATGTTTTCTATGCTTTTATTCATTCACACCCAAACCCATCAAGGTATTAAATCGATTTTATACGATTTGCTTTTAAACCCGCAGGCTTCGAACCCAAACCCATCAAGGTGCACAGCGGATACTCTCACCAACCGATCAGTAAATGTTGTGTTGTAACTTTGTTAATATTATTGATATATCATGTCAACACATAGTGATTCGTCCAATTTTAAAAGAAAGAAGAATATAGAAAAAATCATGATTTATCGAGCCCGATACGAGGAAGGACCCAACAAGAACGATCCAAATTCAAATGTGAACTATTAACCCCCCTAGCTCATTATGGCACAAGAGAAAGTGCCCATTCATGAATTTTCGAAGTGAGCCGCCTCTGGCTCTCATAATGTGCTTGCATTGCATGATACAGAGGTCGGAGATAATAAATTCCATTGAAGTCGAAAAAAATATTTTTTGAAAGTGCTGAGAAAATATTGGACACCTCTGTTAATAAGCCCAAGCCCATACAATATTTATCAAGTTTAATTAGCCCAAATAATTTTAGGGAAAGATTATTTTAAGGAAAGAAAGTTAGGAAATAATTATGGGGCAGATTTTAATTATAATGAAATTAGTTTAGGAAATAGTTTTTAAGGCAATGTTTAATTCCTTGTATCTCAAGTTTATTGAGCCTATAAATAGGGCTTGGATGGTTAGCAATTAAATCATCAAATATCAATTAGAAAAGAGAGAAAGACTTGTAAGAGACTATTAGAATTATAAGAGAGAGTTTTTTGTTTATTAGAAATTCCTATTAGAAATCCATATTCGAATCCCGTATTACCAACAAATTGGCATCAGAGCGATGGCGAGTTCTGGGAGTGTTTTTGGCCATATACCGCTACCGCGATTGACGAAAACGAATTACGAAGTATGGAGTATCCAGATGCGGGCGTTACTCGGTGCGCAAGATGTTTGGGAGATAGTCGAAGCTGGCTACGTGAAACCGGTTGCCGAAACGGAGCAGACGGTAAACCAATTAAAAGCAATGAAAGAGAAACGAGTGAAGGACAAGACCGCCATGTACCTGTTGTACCAAGCTGTAGACGAGTCGGGTTTTCAGAAGATTGCCGGCGCGAAAACTTCGAAGGAAGCATGGGACACTTTGGAGAGGGTGTTCAAGGGTGCCGACCGAGTGAAGCAAGTAAGGCTTCAGACTTTGCGAGGCGAATTGGAGTCCATGAAGATGAAGGAATCAGAGGGAGTATCCGACTACATCTCGCGTGTACAAGCAGTGGCGAATCAGTTAAAGGGCAACGGAGAAGCTCTAACCGACGCAAGAGTTGTTGAGAAGATTCTACGATCTCTGACCGAGAAGTTCGAAAACGTGGTGTGCGCTATTGAAGAGTCGAAAGATTTAGATCAAATGACCGTTGATGAATTGGCAGGTTCACTCGAGGCACACGAGCAGGGAAAGAAAAAGAAGGAGAACGAGGCACACCAAGAAGCTCTGCAAGTCAAGACGACCATAGATGAAGACAAGGCGATGTACGCTGAGAACAATCGAGGAAGAGGACGCGGCCGTGGAGGTCGATTTGGTGGTCGAGGCATAGGCGGAAACTATAATTCCGAAGAAAAGAAGCAACCGAATCAGCAAAATTGGCGCGGCCGAGGACGAGGTCATGGACGAGGAAGCTGGTCGAGTCGAGCAAGTGTCGAGTGTTACAACTGCGGCAAGCCTGGACACTACGCGAAGGAGTGCTGGTCCGAGAAAAAGGTAAAAGAAAATGCCAACCTAGTAGAGAAGGAGGCAAATGATGGTGTTCTCATGATGGCTCACAAAGACACCACATCGGAGAGCGATACGATCTGGTACCTCGACACCGGCGCAAGCAACCACATGTGCGGGCACAAACACCTTTTCTTAGAGATGAAGGAGCTAGACGATGGACACGTGTCATTTGGAGATGCGTCAAAGGTCCAAGTAAAGGGTAAAGGTAAAATTTGATTCTATCAGAAGGATGGTAAAGAAGGACATATCGAAAATGTCTATTACGTGCCTGAGATGAAGAGCAACATAATCAGCATGGGGCAACTATTGGAGAAAGGATACTCGGTCTTCATGAAAGATCGAACGATGCAGCTGAAGGACAAGCAAGGTCAATTAGTTGCGCGTGTTGAGATGGCAAAGAATCGAATGTTCAAGCTCAACCTGAGAAGTGTGCAGAGAATGTGCTTACGAGTCGACATGGAGGATAAAGCTTGGCTCTGGCATTTGCGGTTTGGACACTTGCACTATGGAGGCTTGCGAGAGTTGGCAAAGAAGGACATGGTGCACGGTCTGCCAGATATGGACTACACGAGCAGATTTTGCGAAGGTTGCGTACTCGGTAAACATGCAAGAGTCCCATTTCAGAAGAAGGCAAAATATGAAGCAGCAAACCCTCTCGAGCTGGTGCACACCGACATTTGTGGTCCGATCACACCGAAATCGTTCAGTGAGAAAAGGTATTTTATTACATTCGTTGATGATTACACTAGGAGGACCTGGGTTTATTTTTTGAAGGAAAAATCCGAGGCATTCGAAGTGTTCAAAAGGTTCAAGGTGCTTGTCGAGAAGATGACCGGGCGATACATCAAAGCTTTGCGGTCAGATAGAGGCGGTGAGTACACGTCAACCGCATTTACGAGCTTTTGTGAGGAGCAAGGGATTAAGAGATTCTTGACTGCGCCATACTCGCCTCAGCAAAATGGTGTGGCCGAGAGGAAGAACCGGACCATTCTCGACATGGTTCGATCGATGTTGAAGAGCAAAGGAGTGCCAAAAGAATTTTGGGCCGAGGCGGTACAGTGTGCGGTGTATGTACAAAATCGATGTCCTCATGCGAAATTAGGCGAGAAAACACCTCAAGAAGCGTGGAGCGGCATGAAACCGACGGTGTCGCATTTCAAGGTGTTCGGAAGTGTGGCGTATGCACATGTACCAGATCAAAGGAGGACGAAGCTCGATGATAAAAGCAAGAAGTTCGTGTTCATTGGATATGACGAGAAAATGAAGGCATACAAGTTGTACGACCCGATTGAAAAAAAAGTTGTGGTGAGCCGAGATGTCCATGTGAATGAGAAGAGCGCATGGGACTGGAATAAGAAGTGTGAGATGGAAAATGAGGAGGCCGAGTCAGAAGAGTCCGAGAAAGAAGAATTCTCAATTGTTGTACCGACTAGCCCCGAATTACCTGATGATGAAGACGAGCCAAGACAGACACGCACGAGGAGCTTACGAGAGTTGTATGATGCAACTAGTGAGGTACATCTTGTTTGTCTTTTGGCAGATGCGGAGAATATTTCCTTTGAAGAAGCCGTGAGAAACAAGAAATGGCAAGCCGCGATGGATGAAGAGATTGGGGCTATGGGACTTGGTCGAGTTACCAAAAGGATGCAGGCCCATAGGAGTCAAGTGGGTGTACAAAAAGAAGATGAATGCTCAAGGCGAGATCGAAAGGTACAAGGCTCGATTGGTGGCGAAGGGATATCGGCAACAGGCCGGTATTGATTACGACGAGGTTTTCGCTCCTGTTGCGAGAATGGAGACGATCCGACTTCTCATATCTCAAGCAGCTCAATTCAAGTGGCCGATCTATCAGATGGACGTGAAATCAGCATTTCTGAATGGCGTGCTCGAAGAAGAAGTCTATGTCGAGCAACCACCTGGTTACGTGAAAGCTGGAAAAGAAGGAAAGGTGTTGAAGTTGAGAAAGGCGTTGTACGGGCTCAAACAGGCACCTCGAGCATGGAATACCCGAATCGACACATACTTCAAGAAGACCGGATTTGTACAGTGCCCATACGAGCATGCATTGTACGTGAGGAAGAAGGAAAAAGATGTGTTGTTTGTTGCTCTCTATGTTGATGATCTGATTTTCATGGGGAGTAATGAAAAGATGGCGAAGGAATTCAAAGAAGCGATGACGCGAGAATTCGAGATGACAGATTTGGGTCTGATGAAATACTTCCTTGGCCTCGAAGTTAAACAAGGTGAGTCGGGAATTTTTGTATCGCAGGAGGCATACACGAAGGATATCCTGAAGAGGTACAAGATGGAGGACAGCAACCCAGTGGCGACCCCGATGGAGCTCGGTGCGAAACTCTCTAAATTTGAGGGAGGAGACAGAGTTGATCCGAGCAAATTTCGAAGTTTGGTTGGGAGCTTGCGGTACCTTACTTGTACTAGGCCCGACATTGCGTATAGTGTTGGGGTGGTGAGTCGATTCATGGAGGAACCGAGACATTCACACTGGAAAGCGATAAAAAGGATTCTTCGGTACATTCGAGGTACGGAATCACTCGGGCTATATTACTCGAGGACGGACGAATACAAGCTGGTGGGCTACTCGGACAGTGATTGGTGTGGAGATGTTGACGATCGAAAAAGCACAGCAGGTTATGTGTTTTACATGGGAGATACTGCGTTTATGTGGCTTTCGAAGAAACAGCCAATAGTGACGCTATCGACGTGCGAGGCGGAATACGTGGCAGCATCGTGGTGTGTGTGCCATGCGACATGGTTAAGGAACTTGTTGCACGAGTTGAAGATGACGCAACACGATGCGACTGAGATACGAGTCGACAATAAATCCGCAATCGAGCTAGCAAAGAATCCGGTCCATCATGAGAGGAGTAAGCACATTGATGTGCGTTTTCATTTCATTCGAGAGCAGGTGAAGAAAGGCGATATGCGAATGATTCATGTGGCGAGCCAGGATCAGGTAGCAGACATCTTCACGAAGCCGCTTCCGACAGCGCTGTTTGAGAACTTGAAGACGATGATTGAGATGAAGAATAGGCTTGAGCTTAAGGGAGAAATTTGTTAATAAGCCCAAGCCCATACAATATTTATCAAGTTTAATTAGCCCAAATAATTTTAGGGAAAGATTATTTTAAGGAAAGAAAGTTAGGAAATAATTATGGGGCAGATTTTAATTATAAGGAAATTAGTTTAGGAAATAGTTTTTAAGGCAATGTTTAATTCCTTGTATCTCAAGTTTATTGAGCCTATAAATAGGACTTGGATGGTTAGCAATTAAATCATCAAATATCAATTAGAAAAGAGATAAAGACTTGTAAGAGACTATTAGAATTATAAGAGATAGTTTTTTGTTTATTAGAAATTCCTATTAGAAATCCATATTCGAATCCCGTATTACCAACAACCTCAGCATCAGTATTTAGTTGGTGGACGATAATACCTTTCTTTGCGAGTAGAGACACATCATCTGGCATGCTGATAAACTGAGACAAAAACACGACATATGTAGTAAAGTTGTTACCAAGTTCTGGGCATGTTTGTTCGAATGCAACGAAATTGCGAAATAAGCAATAAGTGTTTGGATCAATAATCAAACGAGGTATTTCTATTTCACCATCGCAAAATGCAATATCAAGAAGTGAATGTGGATTGTTGCTGCAAAGTTCTCTTTTCTTGAACTTCATTCCTGCTTTATGAAACTCTACCGCATGGTGCCATCCGGCATCATCAAAAGAAGAACGAAATAATTGGGGCTTTGGATAAATTAGATTGCTCCTGACTTGTGTTTGGCTGATCGGCCTGAAGTACATGTGACACAAGCGAAGTAAATGATGGAATTCTTTCGGTCGATTAGACTTTTTGATTCCTTTGGGATAGCCATCAGTCGGGTTTTCTACGGAGTCCACAATGTTGTCGATTGGTAAACTTGCATTATTTTCACCCGTAACTAGTTCATATATTTTCGTGAGAACAAAAAAAGGAATTTGGTTTTGGAGAATTAGTAGATCTATGGTTATGAAGCCATCATATAGCTGTCTAATATCATCCTGATATTCACCGCCGTGCTCAGTTCCTTCATGATTTCGATTCACATTAGTTTGTGTAATCTCATCCACATTTATTGTGTTCTCCTCGACTGGTAGAATTTAATCTATCCCGTTTAGAGTAACAAGCAAGAAACATCCATCAAGCAACATCATCTTTAGAAATTCGTATCGATCCATATTAATCTCTTCCGCATAACAGCTTCTAATTTGTACCTCTAGCCCCCTCATAGCCTCAATATAATCTGATAATTTCTTTTCCGGATTCAAACTAAGAATGTATTCTAGATACCGCCATTTGATCTTTTAAATGGACATTGTAGAAGCGCTCCCGTAATGATATGGTCCAATGGAGAACATGTTCGGTTCGAAGACTTTTTCATGTCTATCATGAATTGTAGGCTGGATTTTTCGAATTGAAGGGAATCCACTTATTTTTCGTGTCTCGCCTTGAGAATTGCTGATTCTCTTGGCCAATTCATCAATATCAATTACAAATTCTCCTGTGGTGGTGCTCCTCATGGTCATTTTGCACTATGGAAGATGAGCAAGAAAAATATTATGTGCTCGTCTTAGAAGGCCCTTTCTTTAGTTTTTTTTTTTTTTTTATATTTTCGTTTATTATAATAGTAATGTTAGAAACTTGATAGAGAGTTTATGATTACGGGGAAGCAGCGTACAACAACAAAGAAACAATGGTCAGCAACCGCTCTTAATTGACTCCAGTGCCTTTTTTGTTCATTCAACTATGGATAAAAGTACTTCGGCCAAGTAAGCAAAATTAGTTAAATTATGATGTGTGCTACAATCAGATGAATGGGTCTTGTCCAAAGAGTTTTGGACAAGATTATGTCCAAAGTCCTTTCGCATCCACATGATAGATACTTTTTAGAATGAAATTTTACAACAAAAATCCTTGTAGTATTTTCAAATTACAATATATATCATTAATATTACTGAACATCATATTAAATTGTTCAATTTTTTAATGAAAAACGAATAATTCATGTAATTTTGTCTTATGTTATTTAAATATCATAAAAAATCAACTGAAATCACATCAAAATCTTATTATTATCAAGGGTTTTGAACAAAATTTTGTCCAAAGCTTTTAGGACAAGATCTCATCCCAACCATTGAATTTCTAAGGGCTTGCGATGTGCAAGTAATTGCTAGTTTTATCTAGGATAGAAAAAGTTTACCAAAATATTACTATGATATGTTGGGATGGTATTCTAGATCAATTTTTAAGTTAAAATTTTGGTTGTGAAATTCTAGTAAATTTGTATGCAAATCTTGTCAAAATAAAAACTTAACAAATACGTGAGTCTTTTAATAGGAATTTCAAGTTACTGTTATACATAATTTATGACATTATCTATTCAAAAAAGTCTCTCTCTCATCTTGGTTAAGAAAAAAGTCTCGTATTCCAAAAAAGTGGCATTATCTATTATTTTATTCAATTAAACTTCTCCTATATATCTCCTATAATTTATGACTTTATTAAGAAAAAAGTGACAATATCACGCACCTGATCAAACAAACTAGATTAACTGGAAAATAAAATCTAAAAGTCTTTCAAGAAAGCTCTTTCAAGAAAGCGATTCTTGATCTTCTCAAGATCCTCGATCCAGTTCAGATCTGAGCTCCGGTGAACTCGACTCTCGCAAGCTGGAGGATAGGAAGGGAAAAGAATATAAAGACCTTCTTTGGCGAAAGTTAAGCTCTTTCACTTCCTACTCTCTATTGTTCTATACACTTGAAATTAAAGCTCAGATCAATGGCAAATCGCCCAAGCTACTTAGATGTCGTGAGGAAAGAAATTCAACAGCCAGATTGGCGACTTGTGCAAAGAAAGAACAGAAGAGATAATTCTCAAAAAACAGTACAAATTTCTAAATTCCACAATAAATGCTTCAAATGTCTATCTACTACCCATTTTGTTGCCAATTGTCGTGACCCAGTTCGTTGCTTGCATTGCAATCGATTAGGGCATGTAATGAAGAATTGTTATAATCTAAATCGAAATAATATTTCTCAGGCCAATTATACAAAGATCGATACCATTAAAATTCCTGAGAAAACCCTAAACCAAAATCGAGAACTCAAATCTCTATCTCCAACTCTTAATTCCCATTTCACAACTCCATTCGCAGCTCCATTAACATCTAATTTCGCAGCTCCATCCAAGATGATCTCATTTTCCACCAATTCCAGTGATGAATGTATGGTATTTATCCCTGCAAAATCAAAAAGAGAATCATTCACGGAGATTGAGATTAAGCTTCTACATATCCCTTTATCCTATTGCAACGTGACAGACTTACAATTGATTGTCTCTGGTATTGGGGTTTTGCAACAAGTTGGCTCTTTCCAAGTTGGGGTAGAAGAAATTCCTGAATTATCATTAAAAATTCGTACAAAAATGGTTAAAATTCCTAGTGCGATTAAAATTATTGAGGGGAATAATACTACCTTGGTGAGAATTTCTTCTTCTGCCAGCCAACTTAAAGAACCCGTACCAATTAAAGGATCTGAAACCAAGCATGGTACAAAGGAAAATGAGAAGATGAAGGGTAGAATGGTCATTTTCCATAATAGTAAGGCGAAGGAAGTAATTCCTGTAATAAATAAAAAGAAGATGAAAGAGAAGAAAGAGAAAAATTGCAAAAAAATTTGGAGGGTAAAAGTGCGAAAACCAACCTTAGAGTGGAGGGTTAAGAAGAGTATCGAGAAGAGTATTCAAAATAAGGAGATTGAGTGCAATGTTAAACCCTCAGTTATAAATTATATCATCAATGGGCTTAATAGAGAAGGAGAGGATTTATGGCCTTTATTAGGTCAAAGGTTTGGCCAATGGTTAAGGCATAATTTCATCACATATTCGAAAGGGGCGATAAGAGATGAAAGAAATGAGAAGATGAGAAAGCAGAAAGAGAAGTTAGATAAAGTCACAAACATTGCAATCAAGTTTGGAGCAAAGGGGCTCCATATCCAACTAAGTACCGTACCTCTATGTATTGGTACACCAAGAGATTTGGAGGGGATGGTTCCTGCTAAAACTGTATCAGTCCGAGTACACAAACAAACAAATCCCCCAAAAATATCAATGGACACACATCATGAATGCCAACCTAAAACCTCTATTAATTCCCAAATCCAGTTATCAAGCATTGAACTTCAACCTTCATCTAATATTCTAATCACAAACCATGAATCTTCTAATTCAAAAACCTCGGAAATCTTACCCAACAAAACAAATCCTTTTGATTTCTCATATCAATCAATGCCAAAAACTCCAGAGAAATTACTTTCAAAAGGTAGTAGCTCCTTTTTAAATCTTTATAAAGAGAAAACAATTCAGAGAATTGAGGAATTAGAAGGAGGAGTAGAGGCAGTAGTGGAGGAGATTATAAGAGATAAACCTGATAAAACCGATAAAATCGATAAAACAGAAAACAGAGAACCACAAGGAGAAATTAAGAAAAACATTAAGAGAGGAAAACAATCTAGTTTGAAGCAAGGGACAGCTCAGGATCAAGAGCAAAGAAAAAGCATTCGATTAAAAGACAAGCAAACAGATTGCTATATTTCTCCGGTGGCGAAAGCACAATTGGTTCAATACAAGGAATTTGACAAATGTGCAAGGAAAAAACACAATAAACCAGTAAAATTCAAGCAACCACAAATCAATTCAATAAAACCAATAAATCTGGATAATAAAGAAGTCACGACCGAGGAGGATTTAATGGAAATCCTCAATAGTATTGGAATTGAACTACCATCAGAAAAATCGAGCATACTTAAGAATTTGTTAGAAGAAACAAGCAATCTTAAATGATACTAATAACAACATTGAGAGAAGTAGGAGTAGATAAAGCGATAAATATAATGGTGAATAAATCTAGGGTTTTCGAGCAAGGAGAAAGTTATTTAATACCGATAAACGAGGGACAAAGAGAGAGGAAGGAGGATCCAGGTGCTTGGAGCTGGTGTATCATAGAGTGCAGATTGAGCGAGATAAGCACAAACGATGCTAGAGTAGAGAGAGAGGATGAGTCCTTATCACAAGGAAGAAGAGAGGTGGAGAGTCACTGGGGTTCTGTTGAGAGAGAGAATAGAGGGCGACACTTACTAGGGTCAAAAAACAAAACGGGAATTCAACTTCTAATTATGTGCCTGGATTTAAATTACTGTTTTTTTTCAAAGAATTTTATATTCCAGTTATTGATGTGTTTAGGATGTAATCTCATGTTTTGGTGGTTGTTTTTTATAATTGTGAGATATTAGGTTAACTGATGACACTAAGATTTATGATTCTTTTGGAATTATAAATCTTATAGAAATTTGTAAATTTCAAATATATAAAATATAATAGAAGGGGGACATAAGAGCCCTCTCTATTTTTCTCAAAAAAAAAAAAAAAAAAAAATCTAAAAGTCAGACTCGAAATCGGAAAACGAGGGATACACAAAAAATTGATTGAGTATGCTAACTTGCTTGTTAGCAGGTCCGACCCATGTGTAAGGCCAATGAAATCCGGGATTCGAGTCCAAAATGTTCGGGAAAAAAAATGATTTATTCAATTAAAGATAAGTATAATTATAATAAAATTACTACATATCATAAAAGTCTCGTGATCTATTGGTAAAACAATTGTTTATTTTGTAAGAGGTCATGAATTCGAATTCCTACAAACTGTAATTTCAAAAAATAATCTCCAAAATATAATGAAATTATGAGAAAAATTGTTAGATTTTAATCTAAAAAAAAAATCTTAACTAATAAACCACACAATCACATGTGAATTGTTAGTCTTCCTTAATAATTAATTGATATGGGATGTTTTTAAAAAATTGATTCCGGTCCTAAAGATACTTGGACCGGCCATGTTTGTTAGTTGTTCTAATTCCACCTTTTACATCATCTTCTCCAAACTATTTTGCTAATTGCTTGATATTCTCCAGATTTCTCATTTCTCTTTTTATATCTATTCAGTGTAATTGGGGGCTACAATAAAGACCGAATCTGAATGATTTTTTTTGTGAGGCGAAACAATAAGTTTACATTATTATACTAATAAAATACACCGGGTCACTAGCTATATACACTGTTCGACGAAAATCTTGAGGGGAGGGACGATGACTCCCCCGGCCTTACTAAGATCCACCCCTAATGTACTCATCTCAAGGTACACAATATCTATAAGCAAGGTGTACTGTGTTGGAAGAATAGAGAAGAAAGGGGAGTGGGTTTAAGGTCGAGAAAGTCGGATAACTCAGAGGAGAAACGAAGGTCGAAAATGGCAGACATAGCTAGAGGAAGGAGAAGAGATAAAGTGGCGAGAAAATGGGACTGGAAACCGTGGCCTGAACAAACAAGGTTTATATACCTAATTCTTGTTAAGTTAAAAAAAACCAGGACTTACTTATAGATAAAAAAATACATGAAATTCTAGGTATTCCATTAAATAATCAAAGAAATCCACTGAAATTACTTATAGATAAAAAAGAAACAAGTGAATATAAAATACTTATCTCTATATTCTTGTACTAACTCTGGATTGAGAGATGTAGAAGAACATTCTCCAACACAAACTTTACTGATTGGCAGATAATAGATCATATAATCTATGAATACAAATTAAATATATTAGTTAAAAATGAAGAAAATCATAAATATGTTTATAATGAAATATACAATAGCACAGATAGAGAGAATAATCAATCAATTAATCAAAGATCAGGATCAAATTCAAGCTCAAATAAAAAAAATTCAAATTCAGATGCAAATTCATATGATTGTTCTACAGATTCAAACGAAAATATGAATTTTACAAATGAAATTTCATTCTACACTAATGATTGTAATTCTACATATGAGACAAATGGAGAGGAGCAAGGAGAAGCCCAATCTACAGAAGATCTACCACTACAACAAGAAGGAAACATAAACCTATGGTGGTTCAACTCGGATATGAATGAAGAAAAGAGATTAAGAGATGGAATCGATCTAATAAATCAATCAAGACAAAGTGAACATACCATGAGAAGTGTTGTATCAAATATGGAGAATTTAATCGGCGCTGATATGGATGAATTCCCAGTAATCAAGCTAAATCATTCCAGTGTCGATGTCAGATCCACATAAGAGGTGCTACGGTTGAAGGACGGAGAGTTGACAATGGAGGAATTAGGGTTCGTCTTTGAACCCTTTTGAAATTGTACCAATGATAAGAGGTATAGGCGCAAAACTGGTGTTAACTATATCAAACGGCGAATGGTCTGAAGATGGAGAATGATTTCCTCCTCAAGAGATAAGGGCTGGTTGTAAGAGTTATGAATGAAGAAGGAGGAGGAAGCGATCTGTTGATGGAGAGGAAGAAGAAGGGCTGTGGAGAAACAGAAAGTAAAGGAAGCAAGAGGCGGCTAGATGGGTAATTATTTACCTAGGTTAAGGCTCTATAGAAATCACTAGCATTACTCCCGCGCAATTGCGCGGGTTTGTTCTAGTCAATTGTGTTTTTATGTGTTTTAGCTGGTTTGTACTTATTTTCATTCATGTTATTTTTGTGATCGTGCTACATTTGGTAGTTGCGTGATTTGGTAAAAACAATGTGCATAAGTAACCATATATATCTTAGTACTTGCTATTTATTCTCTCGAGGGTCATGAAAAAATGTCGGACATAAACATGGTGAGGTTACAAAACTATTAACAGTAGGAGTAAATTAGGTCATTTAGTACAAAAACTTAATTTTAGATTGTTGCAAGTACGGTGATCCATGAAATGCGGGCATATGCATATCAGAATTACAAACTTAGTAATAGCAAAATTGTATTGGGAAGTCTTTCAGCACTTAACTATTGTAGTTTAAGTGGTTTTAAATACGATTATCAATTTGCAAATGGTAATTTATTTTATGTTAAGTCTGGCGAGGGCGATGATTAGTTTGTTGCTTCCAATTTTGTTTCTTCTTCTTCTTACATTTCATCTGATGCGGTTCTGCAAAAGAGAATACATATAGTCAATTTTCTTTTATATACGTAAATGCATTTTGCGGCTTATTTTTGCTTTGCTAGTTCTTTGGTTGGTGCAAATCCTTCATCTATCTTCTCTTTACAAATAGCCTGTTTTCCGAAGAAATCACAAAACACAAACCCACAGGAACGGATTCGAAGCAATCAAATCTCAAAATGCATACCCAAAGTGAGATTCATTGTCATTTTATTCCATTTCTATACACGCTTCATTTCTTCCTTCCTCTTACCTTCTCCGCCACATCATCTCTCTGACCCGTTTCGCGACTCGTCACTTCATTTCGTCATGTGCTCTCTGTGCCTGGCTTGCATACCATTGTCATGTGCTCACCGTACCTTACTTGCATACCACCTAAAGAATAAGAAGCAGTAATTAGGATTATCAATTATGTAGTATGCACGGATATCGATGCAGAATTTATGGTAAGGAGGTCAAAAGTACTAACCTGACCACGTTGAACGTCGCCACGCTTCAGACCATGAAGTAGACGACCCACATTATCACCAGCTTAAATGCATTGCATGCACAAATTATGACATGGTAACTAACTAAATATACTATATTGAAACTAAATTAACATTAACATGGTGCCAACTAAATTAGTATAAATTGAACCTCTGCATAATCCAATATTTTCTTGAACATCCCAACAGCAGCGACGGTTATTTTAACTGGGCCGCTAAGGACCCGAATCCGATAACATCGAGCTTTTTTTTTTTAAGACAAAATTAATAATCATTAACCTGCCATAAAGGGGACTGGAGCTTAGTCTCCAGAGCACAGCTCATCACCACCGCCTCTACTTTAACCATTTCAGTTAGAAACAGTCGTAACGCGTGACAGTTGGTTGGAGTCTGACTCCACCTGTAGTCGCCACTGTTTCTAGAAGCCTCTCTTCTCGGGTCTTAACCCATCTGTCCAGTACCCAAACCTGCACCTATCAAACCCATTAAGACCATTCCTTGTTATTTACAACACATATGAAAATTCACCTGATGCAGCCGGAATTGCATATACGATTTCAATCTTGAAACCTAAATTGATAGAAAAAGGAGATTTACAAATTAGCCCTTGAATAAGGCTCAATCTAATCAGATACGAGATCGAATCTACATACCAATGCAGTATTAGACCCAAATCCAGCTCGTACTGCAAGCTTGCGCAATCTAAATCAAAGAATAAATTGATCAAAAAATACCTAAGCGGTACCATAACGTACCAGCACATCACATTCAATCCTCATTAATCCTAAAAAATGATAGCTTTTGCAAAAACAAAAAAAAATCAGAATACTTGCATAAAATAGGAGCAAAATTCGACCCAATATATGAAAAAAAATTAAATAGGAAGGCAATTAGAGAGGTTTGACAACAAATTCTACCGGTTTTGACCAAACATTCGACCCAAACCCACCCAAAATCGAACCAGGACGAAAAAAATGAAGTAAAAACGAAGCAAAAATCAAGAGCAACAAATATAGCACAAATCAAGCAAAAATATAGTAAAAATCAAATCAATCTCGACTGAAATAGCTTCAGTTTTACTCGTTGCATCAAAAGCAACAACAAATAAAGCAAAAATCCACCAAAAAAGAGAAAATTTTGAAAAATCAGACCAGAGCTTACCTGTTTCGTGTAGTTTTTGCTCGACGCCTCCAGTCTCGCGACGCTTTGCTGGACCAAACTGCCGTGACTGTTCATCAGATCAGGCAGGTTGTATGTAGCGTTTCCTTCGTGGGTTTGACGCAACGTTTCCTCTGCATCGCGCCTCTTCGTCTCTTTGCTTTTTTCCCTCTTACATCTAGGTTTATTGTGCCTCTAGGTTTATTGTCGTAATGAGAAGAAGAGAAAGAGGAGAAGGCTGGTTATCTATCTACACTCAAATCATACGGAGCGAGAGAAAGAAATAAAGAACGGAAAAAAAAAGACGACGTGGAAGCAGGAAAAAACGGCCCAATTAACGCGATTAGTACTATTAATAATTTCCGAGTTTGTGAAATCGAGGAATTGTGTAAATGAGATAAATTAGGATTGCAAATTCCGGGAAAATGAATCTGGATTCTTAAATTTAATTTAGAAAAGGGTATTTAGGAGTAGTTATTTTTATATTAGAGCAAATACCCTCAACACTACAAATTGTAAGGATCCAAATTTTTTTAAATAAGATATAATAGAAATAATATATAAGAGCCTATTATATTTTTCTCAAAAAAAAAAAACCAGGATTTGAAAACTTCAATATCAATTCTGGGCTCAGATTATGTTTAGATTTAATTTCCTGTTTTGTTGGATGTAACTAATTATGGGAGATATTAACATGTAGTAACAAGTTAAGATTTAGAATTTCAATGTTGGTGTTCTAATATTAATAGATGGGAACTTATAAGCCCTCTTTATTTTATTTTTAAAAATTATTACTTTTTTTGACAATTTAGAAGAAGAAATATTTTATTGTACAAACTTTATGATGTGTATATCTTTATGCGTAACACTCACTCGATCCCGATTTCATGATCTCGTGGATTTCTTCAGAAAGCGCTCATCGTAATTTATTGTAGTCTTATTTATATCAGAAATTCAAGCTATAGCTACAAATTAGGGAGCCTCGATAGCCATTGATGGTGTTATTGGCGGAATGCGCAGTATGGGTCTTCTTGGTGCGATAATAACCTTCTCTTCCTCATCTTTGGGGATGCTTTCCTTCTTCTCTCCTAATTTAAGATTTTCAATTTTTATTGCCAAATGAGAAAAATGACTCGATTATTAAATTTCAATAAAAGAAAACAAAACAAAGGTTAGCTTACTTGTAGCCCTCGAACTAATTTCTTCAGTTGGTATGGATAATTTTTCAGAACCAATTTGAGTAGTTATTGTAGTCTCTTCAGATTTCACTGCCCTGATCAACTCACCGGATACAATTGAAAGAACAGTTAACATTATGAGTATCTTTGGAATCTTCATTACTTTACTCATTTCTACTTAATTTTGGTAATTTCTAATTGTGCATTGAGCAATTTGTTTTCAGTTTCATTTATAGATCTGAAAAAATGGGGTAAATCTACTAAGTCCAACCTAAGCTCTAAAGAATATAAATATTTCAGAGACTTTGCCTAAGTAATATCTTCGAACACTAACTTTTGAAGTACAATTTTCTTGTTACAGTCGATTCGTTTCAGACCCTTTTGTCTAATATTGTCTGTTACTCTGTTTCATCTACTGATATTCAACGCCCTTACAAGTATAGAGGGAGACGTTCCAGTATCTGTTAGGCTCGCATTCTTGGGTCGGGTTTGTCTGCTTTAGTTGGTCTGCCCGTTTCGAGATGGGCAGCTTTTCAACTTGCGTTTTTAAATTTTTTCTTTCGAAATCTGGCCTATTCGGGAAAAGGCTTAGCTGCATCGTAATTCATAAATTTCTTCAATGTGTTTCTAATTAATCAATTTAAAATGCCCATTTTATAAAGAGCGATGATACTCATCCTCCTTACAATCATTTTGGATGATTGATGTGTTGACATATGTACTAATGATACGGTAAATTTTTTCTATGCGTTACTCGGCCCCTTCACATACACATGTTGGAATATTACAATGTACGACTAAATATAATTAAAAAATAGAAGATCAAATTTGAAAGAGAATATAACCAATGTTTTAAGTAGCGGTGTAGCGATCCGCAACTCTTTGGCCTTGGGTGTGATTTACAGATAATTTTCATTATAGCTCCGCTATTTAATTGATAGCAGTAGGGATTGTCATGGATCCTCGTTTCGCCATTCATTATGTTTTATTGTTTTATGTGATTTCAGCTATTGCGTGGTTATCTAATGGATTGCATATAACTAAAATAAATGATTATAACAAAATATCTAATTTATAAGGAAATATTTGATATTTCAAACTCGAACAATTCAATGTTTAATTTAACGAACTGAAATTTTTAGAGACTATTTTATTTTTATTTTTGAAGGAGGAGGCGATTGCCTCTCTCGAATTTGCATTAAAAATAAGTGTTTCGTTACACGCTAAGCATCTTTACAGTACCACTGTAAAATGACGCCTACAACTATGACAGAAAAAAGAAATAAAGTAATGTAAAAGGATGCTCCTATTCCTCCTATGAATATATACTGCACAAGGCCGGGGGTAAAGCCCCGGAGTCTCTCTTAGCAAGAGACTATTTTATTTAAAATAGCTTCCTTCTATGGGGCACATTTTTCACAATATCTGCAGCAAGAAAAATAGAAAAAGATAGAAATCATAACCCAGTTTATAAGATATTAGTTAGGCAAAGTCTATGAGATTTTCATATTCTTTACAGGGTAGGTTGGGCTAAACTACATATTACCTAGTTTATTCAGATACATAAACGAAACTGAAAACAAATTGACCATGCACAATTAGAAATTAACAAAACTAAGTAGAGATGAGCAAGATAATGAGGATTCAAAAGATGCTCATAAATCATAATGATGACCATTATTTCAGTTGTATCCGGCGAGTTGATTAGAGCAGTGAATTCTGAAAAGACTACAGTAATTTCTCAAATTAGTACGGAATTGCCGATAACAACAAAAGAAATTGAAGAAACTAGTTCGAAGTTTGCAAGTAAGATTATTTTTGTTTTCTTTCAACTTCAATAAGATGTTTAGGTCGTTTCTACAATTTTATAGACAAATTAGAAGAAGAGAAGGTATATATCTCACCAAGACGACCTTTACCGTTTCCCATTCGCTTTCCCCCGAGAATGCTATCGAAGGCTATCAAAACTCCATAAGTATCCATATACTATTTTCAGTTCAATAAGAAATAAAGAATAAAATCAAAATTGAGGTTATGCCGTTATGGACGCCTTTTCGGATCAGTAATTTAAGTTGAACTTATATTTTTTTGTTTTTTCGATTCAGGCCCGTAGGCAAGTTGAACTTATATTTAAAATAATTGTTTGTTGTATTTATTGTTAAATATATGCTGGTAATAAAATAATTAATTTGGGTAATGGAGTTGGGGGTATTATTGTAACCTTTTGAAATATAATTAAATAGGGGTCAAAGTGATCTCTTTTGCTATTTCAAGTTATTTGCGTTGAAACAAAATAAAATAAAATTGTATATTCGGAGATCGATAAAGAATAAAATATTTTATACATATAAAAGAAATTGAGTTAATAAATTGAAATTGTTTATCTATATCGAGTGAACATTGTCATAAAACATATTATGTCTTATCACACATGCACTGTGTAAATGTTCGCAGATAATTCAAAAAAGTCATTTTAAGGATACGTCCATGAAAATGACGGATGCTAGTTTTCTTGAACACCCACCTCGAAATATAATATTGAGTATATAAAATAGTATATTGAGATAATGTGAGGATTCGAATAATTGGAAACAATTGGATTATGTACTACTACTCCCTAAAATCGTCCTCCTCGGCCTTTAAAGTAAACGGCTACTTAAGACCTAACTTCGACCATCAAAATTAGAAACTATATAAAGGTGACCCTCTATCGCCTTTAATTCTCAATTTAGTAGGGGAAGCACCGCAAGCTCTTATACAAGGGCGGATGTTAATGGGAGGGGGGAGGGGTCATCCCTCCAAGATTTTCGTCGAACGATGTATACATCTAATGATGCAGTGTATTTTATCAATATAACAGTGTAAAATTTATTATTTGTCTCTCCAAAAAAAATCCCGAATAGTAATTCAAAAACCAATTTTTCATTACCCAGTCCCTTTCCAAAAAAAAAAAAACCTGACAAGATCCATCACTGTTCTTATATTTTAAGTTCCATGATACCTAAAATCGCCAACATTCATTGGGTCGAGATCTCTACAATTCGCGGATGATATTATTATTTTCATGGAAGCGATACCTACAAGTACGAAAAATATTTCTTTGCCACTTCGGCTCTTCACCCAAATCTCCGGTCTTGGCATTAGGGATGTCAATGGGTCGGGTAAACCCCGAACCCGCGGGTCGGGTATTATCCGAAAAAAAATACCCGCTCCGGGTTCGGGTTCGGGTACGGGAGTAAAATTTTACCCGCGGGTATACCCGAACCCGAAAAAATATCCGAACCCGAACCCGAACCCGAAAATACCCGAGAAATACCCCAAAAATATCCGAAAATACTCAATGATATGAAAATTTGTGGTGTTTTATGGATTAATTATTTGTAATATTTGTATTTATAATGTATTTTGTGCAAGCTGTTTATTTTATGTATACAAAATTGTTGGTGATTTTACGTATTTTTATAATAATTTATATAAAAAAAAAATTTAGATTTTTTATTGATTATTTTCGGATAACGGGTTCGGGTTCGGATATGGTTTTTTACCCACGGGTATTTTGGGTTCGGGTTCGGGTAATACCCGAAAATTCGGGTTCGGGTATGAGGGAGGATTACCCGAACCCGACCCGCCCCGTTGAGTTGGTTTAAGTAGAGCTTTGTACTCATGTCTGTCACTAAAGAACACCACGATACAATCGTGAATATACTAAATTGCTCCAAATCTACCTTACCAATCAAGTATCATCTTGCAACCATTTGCTTCAAAAAGCACAATCTCGTCCATCCTCTCTAAAAGACGAACTTTTATTAATGGGTAAACGTTTAGTCCTCACCAAGCCGGCCCTGCCTGTTGGAAAAATAGGCCGGAGCCATAGGCCTCGCAAAATGTAAGGCCACCAAAAAAAAATATTTTCATAAATCTTAAGATAGTTAATTCCTTATAATTTATTTATTCTTTTTTTCCTTAATTCAATTGGTCTAATTTGTTAGGTTTATTCTTATATTAGGTTATGAGAGCATATAAGGTGCCCCTCAAATTTCAACAGAACATCTCGTATCATAATTAATCCACTTAGTTAACATGGTAATTATCACACATATCGTATGATTAATTAATATTTGATATATAATTAACATCTATCCGAACTAACAATTTCTAATTAACATTTAAAAATTATTAATTATGCATTGATTGTTAATTATCATGTTAATTAGGAAATTGAGGATGTTATGTCAAAATACGGGGAAGGATATGATTTCCCTTAGGTTATTTAACTCTCATATCAAATATTTTTTAATTAGAAACATGACACAATCAATTTAATTAGATTTTATTAGATCCTGAGTATTATTTGGGTAATTTTATATTCATTTGCAATTCAATCAAAACTAAAATCATGGAATTAAATATCAGATCATATCATTCACTTCATAGATGTACTTAATCTCATATTAACTTAATTTAGCTAAATTTGATGCTATCTTGTTGAAGATTTCTATTGAGATTTTGAAAAATAAGGAAAGACGAATACAATAAATTATTATTATTAGCAAAATCCTTACATTTTAAGATGCGTGATTATAGGTTAAAAAAAAATCTATTCTTAGGCGGGTTCTATAGATGATGGAAAATCATACAACTGACACGTTCCTCCTGGAAGTTAAACGCGACCAATCATCAGCAACAGAAAATCAACATTAATAATGAACGGTTCATCGTGATCTTCTACAATTTATTCGCAGTTGTGAGCTATCGCGATTTTCATCTCCTGGTTTAGCATCTAAAACTGCCCCAAAATTCCAACATTGCCATTATGCAAGAGAAGGAAATATAGCAAAGAGACATCTAAGACAAATACATAATTTTTTTCTAATTTTATCGAGCCTCGTGCAAAATGACAACCGCAAGCAAGAACACAGGAGAATATGTAGTTGATATTGATGAATTGACCAAGAACAGCTACAATTTTCAAGGTGAGATGCAAAAAAGAATTGGATTGCCTTCAATTCACAAAATTCCGTCGAGGATGCATGATATTGATGCAACGACGGTCAATGAGCCAAACATGTTCTCAATTGGACCATATCATTACGGGAGCCAATCTACAATGCCCATGCAACAGACGAAATGGAGGTATCTCAAATACATTCTCAGCTTGAATCCGAAAAAGAAATTATCAGATTATATCGAGGCCATGGGGGGACTAGAGAATCAAATAAGAAGCTGTTATGCAACTGAGATTAATATGAATCGATATGAATTTTTAAAAATGATGTTGCTTGATGGATGTTTCTTATTTGTTACTCTACGCGGGACGGAAGGAATTGCAGGACTTGATGGAAATAGAATAAGTACGGATCAGAACGAGAATGAATCGACTCAAGCTGATGTGAATCAAAATAATGAAGGCAACAACCAGTGTGAAGAATATCCTCATAATGTTAGAAACTTAGAATGTCATATGCTAGTTTCCTCACCGAAGATCTATTACTTCTTGAGAATCAAATTCCCTTTTTCGTTGTCATGAAAATATATGGGCTGGTTACGGGTGGAAATAATGCAATTGATTTATCTACCGAAAACTTTGTCGAGTCCGTGGAAGACTTGATTGATAGCTACCCCAAAGGAATCAACAAATCTAACCGGCCGAATGAATTTCATCATTTACTTCACTTGTGTCATATGTATTTCAGGCCAAGCCAAATCCAAGTCAGGAGCGATCTAAATAATTCGAGGCCCGAATTCGTTTCCTTCGTTTGCATAACACATTTTCCAGGAAAGACGAGAAAAACTCTTCTTTTGATGATGGTATAGAAACGCCGGAATGGCATTGTGCAGTAGAATATCAGAAAGCAGGAATCAAGTTCAAAAAAGAGAACTTTGCAGAAAAAATTCGCATTCCTTACTTGATATTGAATTTGGTGATGGAGAACTGGAAATTCCTTGTTTGACTATTGATCCAAACACGTATTGCTTGTTTCGAAATTTGGTTGCATTCGAACAAACATGCCCTGAATTTGGTAACAGCATTACTACATATGTCGTGTTTTTGTCTCGGTTTATCAGCAAGCCAGATGATGTGTCTCTACTCACAAACAAAGGAATCATCATGCATCAACTAAATAGTGATGTTGAGGTGTCGTATATTTTTGCAGCACTTTCAAGATGTGTCGATTTCGACTTCCACGGAAATTACTATCTTCGACCAATATATCACGCAATGGAAGCACATTATGATGGCCAGAGGTCGATCACTTCGAGAATTCATGAATGGGCGCTTTCTCTCATGTCATGAGCGTAAGAAGAAAGAGGGTCTAATATTTTACATTAGAATTTCGATCAATTCCTCCGACTCTAAATTGATTTTAGTCATTCTGCGACTTCGATGTTCACATGCGAAGTGATATCTTGTACCGGTCTCAACCACGAGCCCACACGTAGGGGTGTGAACGGTTCGGATAGTGGTAATACCATATCCATATCCATATTTTTTCGGATCCGATCCAAAGACGATTGGATATTAAATGAATATAGATACGGTTCGAATATTGTCGGATACGGATACGGATCATACGAGGATATGAGGGTATTAAAACGAATACTACGATGTGATCATATAACATTATTTTTTAAACTTAAGTCTTAATTATTTTGTAATTTATAAATAAATAAACATAAAAATGTATATTAAATTATAAATTAATATAAAAGTGAAAAGTAAAAGAAAACAAACATGAAAAAATGAAAGACTAATAATTTCTAGATGTTATTGAAAAATGAAATAAACTTATTGTTTATTCGATATTACTATGAATTGAAATATGAATTGAAATAGAGTTACTGGTTATCGATAAATAAAAAAATTATGTTTTATACAAAATAAAAGTATGATTTACATAAAATATAATTTTTTTGGTATGATGTAACATCTATGTTACGCGGATACTTCAAAAATGCAGAAGTATCCTGAGGATACGGGTATCCGATACGGGTACGATACGGCTCGGATACGTATCGGGTACGCCACGTGGCGTATCCGATTATTTTAATATTTATTTTTTTCGGATACGGCGGGAATACGGCTGGGATACGTTCAGGATATGGCTGGGATATTCCATTTATGATACTTCGGCCCATTATATATTTTGGCCCATAATATTTTTAAATAAATTATATAGGATAATTTTAGGATATTTCTAAATTAGTTCTATGATACTTCTCGAATAAATTTAGGATACTTTTATGATACTTGTATTGTTAGATTTATTTTATTTACTATCATGATATTTAATTTAAAAATATTATTAATTTATTATTTAAATTATTATTTACTTATTTATTATATACAATATAAATATATTAAAATAATAACTATATAGCCGTATCCGTATCCGTGATTTTTTGAAAATTACCGTATCGCCGTATCCGTATCTTATCGGATACGATACCCGTATCCGTATCCGTGCAACATAGTGTAACATCAAAAAATAAATTGTGTACCGTAATATAATAACACAAAATATTGTCAAATTAATATCAAGTTGAAAATATTATTTTATTTTTCATTTATTTATTACTTTCAATTGAATAAAATAAAATAAATAGAAAACATAACGGGGGTATTTCTTGTTAAAATGTTATGTTAGATGGATTAGTTAAATTTAACCTCACAAGGATAAAAAATAATTCAAATGCTTTATAAAGAGTTTTTGAAAGAACCCTAAAAATTATAGGGTTTTGAATTTTTTATAATATTCATACATGTTGGAGGGTTTTGGAAAAATTCATCGTATGCACTCTCACGTGCACACCATCAATAGAATAGCGACAAGTGACACTTGATATTTTAAATTTGGATCAACTTTTGTGCACTTTGAGTGCATACTGTCACGTGCCGTTTTTCTATTAATGACGGACACTTGGAACGTATACTCATATAGTTCATTAGTCGATCCAAATTTTATATACTACATTTGATTGTCTACCGTTAGTTTGATGTTACTTCGATGGTTATCAAGGTATGTCCTTAGTGTGTGGCAGAAGTGAACCGCCTGATTCGGTTACGGCCGTTGTCACCTTCTTTTATTGTAATTTAAAGTTTGTAAAATTCTTAGTTTAGTTTTCTTAGGGTTTCATACTTTGTAATCCTCTTATTTACGGATGAACTATAAAACCAGAGAAGCTTTTGCTTTTCTTTCACACACACACACGCACAAAAAAATTTGTAAAATTCTTGAAATAAATGTTGAATCCGTTATTCGAACCCGATCTGCATCGGCACAACCAAGTGTTGCTTATTCGAACCCGATCTGCATCGGCAGAGCCGGCCCTGGGCTTTGGCCCAGGTGGCCTGCGCCACAGGCCTCCAATAATTCATAGGCCTCCACTTATTTATTAGTCCATATATCCTCATACATACCAATACCCAATAGGCCTCTCAACCCATTACATTATATCAACCCACTCTGATCTTGTTTCATTGGAGCTAAGCGACGACTGTTAAGCTGACTCAGACACAGAGATTCTTGTTCGGACAGGGGCAACACGAAGTAAACAGGAAGATTCGGCTTCTTCCAGTTTGAAATCTCCTCTGGTCAAAAGGCATATTTCTCTCTACTAGGTGCCAAGTTGCTATTTATGAACTTCCATGTATCAAATTACAATTTTATTTGATATTTGGTGGGCTCTAGTAAAAAAAACCAATTCTATGCAATTATTTTAGTGATATTAAATCAATATGGATCTGTGTATTATTGAATTTAGTACTCTGTATTACATAGGTAGTATTTTAATATATACTTGAAATTGGTATTTCAGGTGTTAATTTCAGTAATCTCATGTAGTATGCGAGCCTTGCACATACACTTTGAGGTACTATTTTTTTTCATGTAAGAAGCCTCATATTAATCCGATTTTGTCATTATAGGTTTGATTTTAGGGTCAGTATATAGAATTAAGCAAATTCATTGAATTGCTAGGATTTAGTAATGTTTTAGTTTTTCCAAGTTTAGTCACTTTTTGTATTGATACTAGACCAGATTGAATCCAATTAATCAATATTCAAATAAAATTTTCTTATTCTTCATGATTTTCAACAAAATTCTTATAAATTTTATTTTCATGTAAATGACGAGCTTGTTGGGCAAAATCTTAATTTACCAAGAAAGAATTTGTCAAAAAAAACGAAGTTGAGCAGCTTTACTTATCAGATACAAATTTATGTTATCTCGCTACATGTTGAAATATCTAGAGAGATTAATGTTAACTTGGTGTTATCTAATTACTTCTCTAGGTTAACCAAGCATTGCAAGGCTCTAATAATTTCTTGGGATCTTCGCATATTTTCGTCACAGGCCTCCAAATTTACAGGACCGGGCCTGTGCATCGGCACAACCAAGTGTTGCTTGTTGTCTGTTGCTACCACCAAGCCAAGGCTTTAGTTTGTTTAAAAACATAAATTACAGAACTCCGGACAGGACATATTTAGTGTGTTTCATTGAACTTTAAAAGGAAGTATACATACTTGTATTGGTGCAAATGGCTTAACATGTTCTTTCATCGAAACGTAATGCATATTTTTGTAATTTTGTCTCCGACAAATCCAAGTTATATGGGACGATCGAGCCTAGTAATGTGACAAACATGAAATCAGGAAAAGAAAGAGATTTTACCAATTTGCATACCAAGTGATCCAATCAAATCTTCATATTGCACTTTGTTTCTACTCAATTTTGCTTTATACAGTTATTAATTTGTTTCTACTAAAGGAAGAAAATATAACTCCCAGCTCTTGTGCTTTGTTTCTGACTAAATTTTTCTTGAAGATCTCCACAAAAACCTATTTCTTTAGATTCAAATTCAACTTGTTGCAAAAGAAATACCAGTTTTTAGCCAATATTTTTTGTTCTCCTTTAGTTCATCCTACAATTGTCCAGTAAATTCTTGATTTCCTTTTTGAAGTTCCCTCAGTAAATATAAAATTCAAATAAAATACATCTGGCATTAATCGTGTCATTTAGATTACAATGGAAAAACATGTGATGTTAGCAGTAGCATCACAAATCAACCACACAACCTAATATTTAGATTAATATCATCACAAAATAATCACAAAACCTAAATTTGAAACCAAACCCACAGATTAAGCTACTAGTCAATCAAAATATATCATCACCAAAAGTTATGCCTAAGGATACAACCGCCAACTTCGAGCGAGAATTTGTGAAAATTTATTGACCTATTCGCCTAGCAAGTTGAATGTCCTCTTTCACTGCAACACACAAAAAAAATGAGTTCAAAGTTATAAGCACAAATTATAAAGTATTAATGGACGAATAAGCAAAAATCCATGAAGTATTACTAATAGTAACCCTTCTAGCATGAATAGCCAACATATTCGCGCTTTCCAAAAGATTCACGAGAAAGCTCTCCGAGGCCTAAATAATACATGAAAATATATAAATAATGCGCAAAAAATATTAAGTAATCATAAATGGAAAAAACCTCTTGAAGGGCAATGAGAGCTTCGGCTTGGCAACGATTCACTTCTTTCGAGGATCGATAGGTTATCTCTTTCACCTTCATAAAAGAAGAAAATATTATCATATATAAACTAAGAAAATATAATCGAATTACTATATAGGGAAATTAAATTTACCAATCTAGCAAATGAAGCTTTAGGTACCAACAAATGAGTGGTTTTCTGAAGCTTCCTGATCTCTCTTAGTGCCACCGTACCGGGTCGGTACCGGTACATCTTTCTCTCCTTTGATTGTGTCTTTTCTCCTAAAATATAACAAGTTAATAGTTGCACGTTTCTTTAAAATATGAAAATACCCAAAGTACCCCTCTTGCTGGCTTTGTTCTTCAATGATTTACTCGCTGCGAAATTAAGTCACGGGTTACAATTCAAAATTTATGCTTCGTAAATTTCAATAAAACAATTGAAATTGGGAGATACAAATAAATGCAGTTATTTTTATAGAAACTTCTTGTTAAAATCATACCTGGAATAGAGGAAGCATTGCCAGTTTTTGCCTATGAGCAAAACAAATGAAATTTTTTGGATCAAAGAGATATTCAAGGACAAATTTAAATAAATCGAAGACAAATTGGGTTCTTACAGGAGCATTTTGTTTCGCTATTACAGAACTACCTGCTTCTCCAGCTGCAAAAGAAAAGAATGATTCAGGATTTTAAGCCTGCGAAATCCAGTATTTGCAACAAGAATCGCAACTAAGTATGAAATGTGTGTCGATTAGATCAAAAGTAATTGTACTTCAATTTCGAAGAACAAGCGAGCAAGAGAGAGAGAGAGATATAGAGAGTATACCCGCAGTGCGCTGCTTCTTAGGATGGCGTGAACGTAGGGGAAAGTGTTTCGTCCGAGCCATTTCAGATTACGAGAGAGAGAGAGAGAGAGAGAAGGGTTTGAAATCTGGAAAAAAGGTGGTCATAAAAAGAGCGGGCAATGAAGAGTCTCTGAGGAAGAAGAAACGAAGGGGTAGAGGGTAGAGGCTAGAGTAAGAAAGGTAATTAAGGGTGGTGTGCTCAGTGGGAGGAGAATTCGAGGAGACAGAGGTCTTGTCATTGTTATTTATTTATTTGTTTAATTTCCCTTCCATCTAAGAACCGATGGAAGAAGAAGGGTACTCGAAGATGAGTAATGATACAGACCACATTTTTTTTTCACGAATTGATCACGAATTGTCACGTCGCAGTCAGTTATTGGCTGCAGCTTTTCATCACTTTAGCTGCAGCCAATAACTGACTGCCACGTGACAGGATGTGGTCAATTCGTGGAAAAAATGTGTGGTCTGTATCATTACTCCTCGAAGATGGCTCTTGTAATCATTAGATACATAAAGAGGTCATGTAATGTACCTTTATATTTCTCCGTACCATTCTCTTATTCCTAATTAATCCATAATTGATTAGTACGGTCATTAACAAAAATACATCCGATTAACAATTAATTAATATATAATTAAAATACATATACATTAATAATTCTTAATTAATATCAATTAACTGTTAATCAAATTTATTTTTATTAATGATCATGCTAATTAATTACCAATTAATAATGGAAAATTTACAAAAAACCCCCTATCTTTTTTTGATATTTTAAAAAAACCCCCAACTTCTTGAAAACTCCATAAACCCTCCTATCTCAAACTTAACTAGCCTTCCATGATTAGTATTAAAGAGAAAGAAAATATAGTTATTTACATAATCATATAGATATTGAGATATTTTTTAGAATGGAAACAATTTGTGAATTATTTCTTAAAAAAATTACTCACATGTAGCATGTTATTTTCCAGAAATAGTTATTTACATATTTCATTAGTTTGTATTATTTTCTTGAAATAGTTATTTACATAATCATATAGATATTGGGGTAAGTAAAACATTTTCTAGAATGAAAACAATTTGTGAATTTTTTCTCAAAAAAATTACTCACCTGTAGTGTATTTTTTCCAGAAATAGTTATTTACATATTAATTGCCTTTTTCTTATGCGTTCTATTTTTCTCTTATATGTTCTAGATGAATAAGGAAATGGAGATAATTGTTTACTATGAGGCAGTGACGAAGAATATTTTTCTAAATACCGAGCGAGTTTCATTTGCGACACTTAATCAAGATATTCAAAATAGTTGCGGTTTCGAAGGTTTAAAGGATTGTGAATTTTCATACTCTGTAGGCGATGGGGGTAAAATGCCGTTAACATCCGATGATAATCTGAGTTTCATGATTATTCTTGGCGGATTATACTCTCATGTTCATCTATATGTATCAATCGTGTCAGACACTGATGAAAGAGATGATCGAGTGAAAGAATGCTTGAATGAAAGGATGTTTAGGGTAAACGATGAAGTCGTGTCAGATGCTGATGAAAGAGATGTATTGATGGAGGAATTAGATACCGATGTCGAGTTCGAACCGCTAGACGAGGAGGAAATCATCTCTGATGATGAAGAAGTAGAGACGTTAATTACCCGTGAGAGAGATCCTGCATTTTTGGTTAATCAAAATTTTAAGGATATAAGTGAATTTCGCCTAGCCTTAAGGCATTATTCTATATCAAAAAGATTTGAGGTAATTTATGTGAAAAATGAAAGTAATAGAGTAACGGCAAGATGTGGTGATGCTGACTGCCCATGGCGTGTACATGCTTCTCGATTGCAAGATCGCATAACTTTTCGAATTAAAACACTCACTGATAAACACTCTTGCACCGGTAAAGGCCATGATGACTCTCGAATGGCCTCAGCACATTGGGCTGCCACCGTGATACAAAATTGGTTGCGACACAATCCAAATAGAACAATAAGTGATATAACTGGTAAGATTAGAGATGATCATGGAATCGAGATCAATTATCAGAAGGCGTGGAGAGCGCGGGAGCTTGCAATGGATTCAATTTATGGTTCTCATGAAGAGGCATATAATCTACTCCCCGATTATGCAGATGCTTTACTTGCCTCAAATCCCGGCATTGTGATCAAGCTTAAATGGGGAGTAGACAATTCTTTCGAGCGTCTCTTCGTGTGTTTTGATGGTTGTAGGAGAGGATTTCTAAGTGGTTGTAGACATTTTCTCGGAGTTGATGGTTGTCATTTGGCAGGAAAATACCGTGGTTGTTTACTCACTGCCATATCATTGGATGGAAATAACGGGCTTTTTCCGGTGGCATTTGCGGTTGTCGAAATTGAGAATACCGAGTCATGGCAATGGTTTTTTTAGTATCTTAATGAAGCAATTGGAAATATCCCTCGTCTTGCGATAATGTCAGATGGTCAAAAAGGTTTGGAAAATGCACTCGGTAGAGTATTTCCTTGGGCTGAACATAGGCTTTGCTTGCAACATATGTTCAAGAACTATATAAAGAAAAATTGGGGCCCTGAACTTGAGGGTATATTTTGGAATATTACTAAAACATATGCTCATGTTCCAGTTGAAAAAATGTTGAAAGGATTGGAGGAAAAGAAATCTGAGGCATACAATTGGTTTATGAGAAATGTTGAGGGCAAGTGTTGGAGAAGATCTTTGTATAATCATGAGATCAAATGCAATCATTTTACTAATAATTGTGCCGAGTCGTTTAATAGCAAGATACTCGATATTAGGCATCTTACTATCTTCAATCTCGTACATGGAATCCGGCAAAAATTGATGACAGATTTGTACAAAAGGCATAAATTAGGGTTGTTGTCTAATGATCCATTGGTGCCTAGAGTGATGCGGTACTTAAAAAACTTTAAGGAGAAGATAAGAGAATACCGCGTGAATCAGTCATTGAAGTTGAGGGCAGAAGTGATTCTTGGCGAGCACACTTGGGCGGTTGATATTGAAGCAAAAAGTTGCTCATGCTTTGCTTGGCAAATTAGTGGTGTGCCATGTTCTCATGCGGTTGCAACACTTTATGCTTTTCGTATTCCCGAGACGGAGTACGTTCATCCTTTCTATCGTCTTGAGATGTATCAATCTTGCTACTCGCACCCAATTAATCCTCTGCCAGATAAGAATAATTGGCAAACTAATGAACAAAAAAATTTGAACCCTCCTCATGAAAAAAAACTGCCTGGTCGTCCATGTAAAAAGCGAAAGACAGGTCATGGTGAAGACCGTACCGGTAGGACTGTGCAATGTCAACGATGCAAAGGACACGGTCATAACAAGAAGACTTGTAAAGTGCCTTTAAATCGGATTGTTTTGGAAACTGCACGTGCAAGGGGTCGAGGACGTGGTTCAATGCGTGGAGGGAGAGGCAGTGGTCAAGGGTATGGTACGGGTCGTGGTGAATCTTCAACTTCATCATCTCAACCATGGTTGTTTTGGTAAGATGATAATTGAATTTTGTTATAAAGATGTGTATTTTTTATCTTGTTATTGATGATGTACATTATTCTCATTTTTTTTTCCAGATATATCAAGACACCACCTTGCTCACTAGTTAATAGATGTCTTCCTTTTGTATGGAATGGAAGATTTTTTGTATGTAACAGATCGGGATACTTTTGCATTTTGTATAGTCCCTATAATTAGAGTTCATGGATCATTTATTTTTCATCTTTTTGTTGTAGTCAAGTGTGAATTATAGTTTATGTTATAAACTCGAGCTATACAATCTTTTATGTTATAAGCTTGAACTATTTGTATAGTCTCTATAATTATGTTCTATGTTATAACTTTGTTGTGGTGTGTTTTTTGCTACAGAGTTTGGAGAAGAAGTGTGATTTGGGGGACAAAACAAAAGAGAAGAAAGAATAGTCACATTTCTGCAAGAAATATGCAAGGGTAAAATAGGAATTAAGAAAAATTAACATCTCAAATACTAATACTTAACCGACAAAGTTAACAGTAGGGGGGTAAATAAAAATAAAAGTTTGAGATAGGGTTTTTTTTGGAGATTTCAAGAAGTTGGGGTTTTTTTTAAATATCAAGAAAAGATAGGGAGTTTTTTGTAAATTTCCCATTAATAATTAATTGGTGATGTAGAAAATGTGGTGCAGAAATGAGAGAGGGTATGATATAATTATCCATAAATAAATATAGGAAAATGTTGCATTGTCTCCTAAACTCTTTCCCACGATGATCCTCCGTGATATGAACATGAGTTAACGTATTCATTTATGACATATTAATTCATTTATTATCAAACTCATAAACTAAAATAATCAAATTATTAATTAAAATGTTAATATATGAATTAAAGTGTGAAATAAAGATTTAAAAATAATGTCATGTCATGAACAAGTCTTGTGAAAGAAAAATCTAGGAGATATACATCACTACTCGTAAAAAAGATATTCACCGAAGAAAATGAGATATCGGAGAATTTGTTTTATTTGCAGCTTCAAAGTATTGAAGATATATATATTATATAGGAAAATTTTCAAAAAAAACATCACAACTTTTATGGATATTTGAAAAAAAAAACCTCAGATACTCCAAACTTTTTGGATACTGCAAAAAAAATCTCTAAACAAACGTTTGGTTTCAAATACCACGCTATAGGGGTTAAATCTAACTTTGAATGTTGTTAAATATGAAAGAAATACAGTTTCGGATCAACCGTAAAAGTGTACACAAGGATAGACGAATGTAGTCGTACATTCGTGGCCATAACTTTCAGTGGGAAAATCCAATTAGAATGGTTCAAATTGGGTTAGATAGATAATGAGATTATCTACAACCTTCATATAGAAATATATTTCATATGAACGAAGTATAAGTGTCGTTTCTGTGAAATACCGAAAGGGTGCAACAGTATGACATACAGTTAGTAAAACAGTCATAACTTTTGCATACGAACTCCAATTGGGCTGGGCCAAATTGGGTTGAGTAGATAATAAGATTATCTACAACTTTCGTGTTGGTTGATTTTCTGTCAGAGAAATTTATCAATTTCGTCTGGACAGAATACTGAACAGGTTCATACAGTTTTCTGTGTGAAAGGGTGTATATTGGATATACATGCCTTTTGGCTAATCCTTATCCTATTAGGTATAAATAGGATTTTCTCTCTCATCTTCACTAAGGAATTCAGAAGTAATTCAAAGAAATATTCTGCCCAAGACACAAGAAAAAAGAGCAAATTCAGATTTGATCTTTTGTGAGTGAAAAGGCACGAAGAGAGATTAATAGAGAATCGATCGAGATCAAGCAAGTGCACTGATATATCGTCTAGGCAGGTGTATCCGTGTCCGGCGTCTTCCGACTCAAGGTGGATACGTGTGGAGGAGCAACACTTGGGGCTCTCCGTTGTGATCGAACCGAAGGATCGAAGAACGGAAACGAACGGTGAAGGACGCACGGTGTGGGACGCGCGTAAAGTCACCAACGTGACCGGAGGAATAGGAGGCAGCGATCAACCCTTCGTGTTCCATCAATTTGGAACTGGTATGGATCTAACCTTCTATTTGCATCGTACCCTCGAAGTCGTGGCGTGATCTCGGAAATCGGGGAACCGGACCGGGCCTACATATCCGCTGCGCGGGCCCGGGGCCGGGGATATTCCCCAACAAAATATTTTTTGGAGCAAAATACTCTTCTATTTTCATATTTGATAATTAAAAAAAATTGAAAATTCATAAATATTTTTTAACATATAATAATTTCAAAAAATACTTATTATATGTTATATGTCTATAATTTTTATTTATTTATTATTTTCTCATGAAAAACTAACATCAAATAATAATACCAAAACTAGTTCTTAAAAAGATATTTTTCTACCAATATAGCTTCAATGTGTTTCTTAGAAAATTCTAGTTTTAATATTATTATTTTATGTTAGTTTTTCATGAAAAAATAAATTATAACAACTAGTTTTTATTTTAACGGCTAATTTTTTATTATATTAACAACTTGGAAAATAATAATAAAACTAGATAGTTTAACATCTAGTTTAACAACTTCAAATTATATTGGTAGAAAAAATATCGTTTTAACAACTACTTTTTATTTTCATTCTCTTTTTATGTATTTTTCAATAGTCTCGTGATTTTTTATTTTTTAAATATTTTCAAGGTGTTTTTTTTAATATTGTTGTTTATTTTTTTATTATTTATGTTAATTTTTCATGAAAAAATATAGAAAAGGTCAAAAATATATAATTCATGAAATATTAAAATTATATAAATATAACATATCATTATTATTCTTTTAATCATTATATGTTACAAATATATTTATGAATTTTTTTAAATTAATAAAAAAAAAAATTACTTTATTAATTACTAAACATGGAAGGTATTTTGGTCCAAAAAATACAACACCATCAAAAAATTAAAAATAAAATAGTAGTAATAGTACATTAACTGGAGTATCGAGTTATCATATACAAATGCGACCATGTCCAGATATATAATTTTGACAAATTATATCTTATTTATAAAGTTAAGAGAAATGGAAGCCTCACATTGAGCCACGTAGGCTTAAATTAATTTTGTCCACTAAATATTAATTAGCTGGTCAATACTTGATTAAGTGGTCATTATTTGATCAATTAAAAATAATTTGACCCAATAAATATTAATTAAATAGTCACTATTTGATTAACAAAAAATACCAATAATTATTAATATGTAATGATTATTATTAATCGTACAGTTCGCCAAGGAATTATTAAATAAATTATAATAACTCTAAAGAAATCCTTGTTTTTAGAGAAGTCCACGTCATCATGTTAATCTGGACCGTTTGATCTTGATCAAAATATCCAAATTAGTCGGTTCTTCATTTGAACGTGGTCCGTATAAACCAACTAATGCTAAAATTATATGAACATTGGTCCATTGTGGACCTATCTATTGTGTCTCAAGAAAATATTAAAGTTAAGAAATTCTTATGATTTTTTTTTAAATTAATAAAATTAACAAAAATAACAATTTTTTTTTACTTATTGCATATGAAAATATAAGAGTATTTGCAAATAAAATTTTGGTAGATTGTTGGAGTTAACAAAAAGATAGAATTTTTTTAAAATATCCAAAAAATTAGAGGGATAAAAAAATACCAAAACACATAAACGTGAACAATCAGACAAAAAAAAACGTAAAATCAAACGATTAGAAAATTTAAAACATGATGAACTTGAAGACTCCCGCGCAATTGTGCGGAAAAAAAGCTAGTACAATATGATTACATCGGAATATCTCGTGAGCATTTCAAGAATATAGCTGAAATATTTTTTTTAGTGGAAAAGTAGAAAAATTGAACCTGCGAAATAGAACATAATAATCTTGGCATTCAAATAATCTGAGTTGCTGGAACATTTTTTTTATTTTACTTTGCAATTTGAAAAAAAAAATTATACTGGTACATCAGATTTCACCATAAAATCCTTAATTTCCTAATTAACACACTTGATTAACATGGTAATCAACAAAAAAAAAATGAATTAAAAATTAAATATTATTAATTAAAAATTATTAATTCGAATGAATATTAATTATGAATTGTTAATTCAAATGAGTCTTAATTATCACATCAATTATTATGTTTAGAAAATTGAAGATGTGGTGGTAAAATTTATACTATGTTATTAAAAATTTCCGAAGTGACCACAACTCCATACCTGTCCTTTTCCACGATATTGTGTCACACTTACTATGGAACTTCAGTATAATGAGTTATTTAAAGGGTTAACTTATTAATTTAAATTTCCAAATGAACAAGAAGGTAAAAAATGTCCTTCTTACTAATTTTATGTTTCATTATTTTCGTAGTCAATCGTGTAACGAGTAACAATAACAAGCAAGATTTAGTGTTGTGTAATTTTTGTAACCAATATTGTAACAAGTCACAATAATTTCAAATGAAGTACGTCCTTTTTTTTATTTTGTGTTTCATCATTTTTGTAGTTAGTCGTGTAACGAGTCACAATAATGAGAAATATTTAGTATTATATAATTTTTGTAGCCAATCGTGTAATGAGACACAATAGTGAACAAATAAAATGAATATACTACGAATATCTAAATAAATTCATATTAATACTTATTTTAATATATAAATAAATTCATAGTATATTTCAATATAATATTAATATATAAGAAATTCATAATAATAATATTTTAATATATATAAATAATTTCATAGTATAATGTCTACGCAATTTTAGAAATGTATTTTTGCTCCCATGAAAAGGGAAAATGAAAAAAAAAAATTCAAAATATTTACACGGCAATTAAAACATTACCTCTATTGGAAAAAATACGTATTCTTATCCTTGAATGTCCATTGCATATAATATCCATATAACATTGTGACGCTGGGATTTTTTCTGGGTTGAGCAAATGAGAAGAAAGAGCTTTGCATAGAGGTATTATTCCCAAGCAAACAGTAATAGACAACGTGGCCGAATGAGGAAAATGGAGAATGTTTAGCCTTATATCTATTTTAATAGATGTATTAAGTTTGCTAGTGTATATTAATTTGGTTAAGTGTAATTTTTTAGCTTAACCATTTTATAATTTATTGTTTGGAAGAGAGACTTAATTTCTCTCCAAATTTACTAAAAAAAAAAGAATTTTTTTTTTAAATACATCGTATGACCATTTTATAATTTCATAACAAAAATAGAAGATAATATATTTTTAATAATTTGCTAAAATATAAACTATGAAAGGAAAATAATAATTTTACGTCATAAATTCTTTATTTTATTTTTCCGATGCGGGGCGAGGATGTCTCCATGTTTTGGAAAATGTCTAGAGATGACACATGTCTCTAGGTAGCAATAATGGGATGATACTTGATGCCCCTTTAATACTAGTAAAACAAGAAATGTACAATGCATGTTTTGGGAGAGTACTAGGGGTGTACATCACTACTCAAACAAATAAAGATAATTATACTATACCTTCTCATTTTCCTACCACATTCTTTATTATTTAGTATAATTATTAACAAAAAAATACATCCGATTAACAATTAATTTATATTAATTAAAAATTGTTAATATATATTAATTAATTATTAATAAAATATATTTTTGTTAATGACTATGTTAATTAATCATTAATTAGAAATACAGATGGTGTTGTGGGCGGTGTTGTGGGCGAAATAGAGGGATGCAGTATCTGGCCTCAACAAATAATGGGCTTATATCACTTGTCTTGTATGCTGCGGGCAAAGTCTTTCTCTTGTAAGCCAAGAAATGTGCAATGCATGTAAGGCCAATTTCTGTGGCATGGGTCCCCATGTGACCTGTACAGCGAAGTAATTGAACAATGAATCCATACATTTTCCAAGTCCTTTGCATTATAATTTAGGATGAAAATATTTATAAAAACATAACAAACAAAATTAGTGTTTGTATTATAAATAATATTATTTTTAAAAACAAACAAATTAATTTCTTAAAAAAATATATTATTTTTATAATAAAGACAGCATGTTAATATGATTGTTTGTAACTAAATCATATTAATTTTGTATCGAATAACAAGCAAAATTATTGTTCACAGTAATATATATATATATATATATATATATATTTATTTGTTAGCGAAGTATAATACAATGATAACAAATAAGTCAAATGAGAAAAATATCTCGTCCGGGCTTTCTTTTTTTAGATAGATTTTTTAATTACAATGTATTTTTTAGAGAGAGAGAGGGGGGGGGGGGGTTTACTGTTGGAGAAAGGAGGTGACACAATGAAGTTAATGGTAGCGCGAAGAACATGTGGGGCAGAGGTGGAGTTGGCATGTGGTCAATTAGAGTTCTTGTCTTGTTGGATGTTGACGGTAGATATTTTTTCTTGGCTCACCTCTTCAAGCCAATCGTACAACCCATCCTCATTCATGATCGTATTTTTTTCTCCCTTATAATTCGCTATTTTTCTGTCATCTTCCTCTTTTTAAATATATTTATTTTCAATACTATATATTTACTTAACTAAAATATATATATCTTGAATACTAATATTCATTTTCGAACATAATTGTATTTTTGTTGAATTTTTTTCTAGTAACACTATACCTTAAAAAAAAACGCTACGTACGGACTCGGGGTATGTTGGGTGAACCGGAGAAAAACCTACACGGTTGGCTAATCATCGGTTCAATCGTATTTTTCAATTCTCTAATGGCTCGTGAGGTTGTGATGAATAAATTGGTTCCAAATTTATTAATTGACACAACAAATATATAATCGTAAGTTAGTTTAACAATATGATATTTAATTAGTCCGTGTCAGAAAATTTAAAGAAAAATATCTTATGACTCAATTGCAGACTATAAAATTATAATATTTGATGTTTAATTGAAAAAATATAAGAATTTATTATTATCGTTACCCACTTTAATCAAATCCAAAAATCATGATTTTTTTCCTTAATGATCTATTATTCTTGGCTTCTTCGCCATTTCTTCATAAAAATAATCTTTATAACCGCTGCACTTGCCACGTATTTATGCAGATCACAGAGGAACAAAGCTCTTCTGAAATAAAGACAAACCATCTAGAGATCTTTATAGTAGTCCTTCTCTGTTACGAACCACGGTATCCACCTTTCCATAAAGCAAGAAGACGAGGCACAATCAAGTCGTCTTCTTCCACCTCCACGTCCTCCAATTTCCACGCCATTGACTACTTCGACCCCTCATATACTCACATCCTCTTAACTAGCAATCTCACTAAATAGTAAATACCATACTATTCTTCGGAAAATAATGCTTTTTCAAGCTAACCCAGATAGCTCCTCCTCCTCCATTACCGACCTCTCCAAGACCACCACCAATCTATGGTACCCAGGGAAAAGCACAAATGGTCTCGCTTCATCGGTTCCTTTATCGTCGAAAGCGCGAGAAATCGCGAGAAACAGAGAGGAGATGTTGAGTCTGTTAAAAGACGTACCCGAGTCGGACTGGGAGCTCTCTCTGACCGATCTCGTCGAGAGGAAATCGACGAAGGAAAAAGAATCGATCGATGAACATAAGAACTCAGCAAAGAAAAAGAAGGATTGGAGGAAGAAGAGGACTAGCAGTAGTAGTTTTAGGAGTAGTAGCGATGGCGTTCTTCTCAATTTCTTCATGCCGGTTTCGTTGACTCGCAGTTTAACTACTCCTAGAGGGAGAAAGGGGGTTGTTCAGAGAGATGCTATTGATTGTAATAATAACAGGTAATTAATTAATTAATTAATTAAAATGATTTCCTTGAATTTTAATGGTTGGTAATGATGTTAACAGTGAGAAGGAAGGATTAGCAAGAACAAAGGGATGCTTGCCTGCATTTTTGTATCGACGGCGCGACAAGTCGAAGTAGCGCGAGTATAGAACATGATCATGAAATGGCAGAAAATTTCAATCAGAAAAATAGGTAAAACAAATGAAACAATATCCTTTTGCTAAGTATGTAAGTTGATTTGTACCTTTCAAATCTCTATTAAAAAATTTGTCACTAGTTTGAAGAGTGAAGTTAAATTTGTTTCTTGTACATAACAGTCTCTATTAATAAAACTACACTTTTGTTTTGTTACTATTATATTATAGTAGGAGGATAATATTTTGTGTGGGTGTTTTTTAAGTTAGAATTTAGATAATTATTTTTTAAATTTTGTTAAATGATTGAATATTTTGTGTGAATATCTACTTTGGTCGAGAGTGTACTGTGTGGAATATTCTATTCTGATGTGCTGAATAACATCCGAAATTTTACCAAGTTGAATGAAGTGTGCATATTTGGCTCTGTTTTTTTTAGAGGGCATATACAGATATACTGTGCCCCCCATTTCCCCCACCCACCCTCGATCCACTAATTAACCATTAATTAGTGGGTTAATTAATCACATTAATGATTAATCGGATGTATTTTTAATTTTAAATAATGTATAACAGTTAATTAATAATTAATTCGGATTAATTAACTGTTAATCGGACGTACTTTTGTTATTACCATACTAATTCATTATCAATTAATAGTTAATTGGTGATATAGATGAGGTGCGGGAGAAATGAGGGGTAGGGTATAATTACTTTTTTTTTTTATTATTTATATCAATCTTCCATCAATGACAATTGTGACCTTATATAGCTATTACACAATGGATAATTATATCATACCCCTCATTTCCTCACCACATCTCTATTATTAATTGATGATTAATTAATATGGTAATTAACAATAATACATCCGATTAATAGTTAAATGATATTAATTAATAATTATTAATGTATATGTATTCTAATTATATATCAATTAACTGTTAATCGGATGTATTTTTGTTAATAATCATGCTAATTAATCATCAATTGAGAATATAGAAGATGTTTTGGGAAAATATAGGGGTACGGTATACGGCCTCTTACGCAATATATGACAAAATTGTATAGTTCAATAAAACAAACTATTTTTATTTAATATTATTATTGTCATATACGACCATCAATATTATCACATAACCAAAGTATATATATTATATATAGCTAGCAAGTTCTTAATCAATCCTGATTCCCTGAAGACTGCAAACATAACAAAATATTGATCAAAATCATATCAAATTATGAATTATGAAATTTTGGCAGAAAAAAAAAACTTGCATTGGAGAGAAGTATCCATGAATCAAGGGTATTAATGGCTTTTCCCGATCTTTGAGTCTCTCTTGCTAACACCACTCCTTCACCCAAATTTCTTACTTTTCCACTTACCAGAAGTGCTGCTCCAGCATTTAGAATCTTCAATTTTGCATTAGATTTATCAGAATTTATCAGTATTAACATTTCACTACAGTAATACAATTGGGTCGAGTAATTATATTGAATCATCAATATATCTCTTGATTTTTTAGATAATTTTGTGTTGCTTAAATTACCAAAGAGTCTGCAATGGGACCTCGTTGGCCAGAAAGCACATCACGCAGAATTTTCGCATTTAAGGATGAATCGCCACCCTTCAGACATTCTACCGTACACCGAGGAATACCGAAATCCACTGTACCACCAAACTAAAGTGAGTTTTCTCTCTTTATATATATATTCAAGTTCAAGAAAATCTAATTTCCTTACTTAAATGAACTGACAAACATAAATTTGAACTTACAAGGATCATAATAGAATTTCTCTATTTTGTTAGGAGTAACATCAAGAAAATATCCTGGCCCTGTTATAAAATTTCAAAAATCAAACAATTATTCATTTATTTAATTTATTAAAGCAATTATTAAGTGATATTAGGTCATAATTTGTTATTTATTTATCATACCCAATGGACTTATTTCATCTAAACCCTTGGAATGAACAACAAGAGCTCTCTTCATTCCGAACCTCTGTGCCGCCTTAGCCATCTTCATTACCTACCAAAATAAGAACTTCAAAATGAGCAAATCATTCGCAATGATTCCTCATTCGAGACCATTGTCAAATATTATTAATAAATTTTATATTTACTCACAATGTCTTCGTTATAAACACCAATAATCGAAAACGGAACTCGAGCTGGATTCAACAAGGGACCGAGAATGTTAAACACGGTTTTAGCTTTAAGCTTCTTCCTCACATGCCGCACCATCCTCATTGCTGGATGGTAATTTTGTGCCATCATGAACCCGATTCCAGCCTCGTTCACGCACCTCTTCACCTCCTTTTTATTAATCGAGAAATTATAATGAAATTATTCATAAATTCATAATACGTTCACGATGTAATTCGATTAAATTACCTCAGGCCCTAATTGTATATTCACCCCCAAAGTTTCCAACACGTCAGCACTTCCACAAGCCGAAGAACTTGCTCGGCTACCTTGCTACAAATCATAAGATTCAATATATCTATCAATATATACAATACTTATATGACTAGAATTAATAGGATTGTTGTAATATTCATGCACTTTCAAAAAAATAATTTGATAATTAATTACCTTTGCGACTTTTGCACCGGAAGCAGCAGCCAAAATGGCGGCTCCGGTAGAAATATTGACAGTGTTTGCTCCATCACCGCCAGTACCGACAATATCCACTGCATCATCTAAGCCATCCACTTTTACGCAACTTTTCATCATTGCCTTTGAAAATCCTACTATCTACACAATAAATAAAAAAATTTGCAATAAATTTTTCACATATCCTCTATTGTTCGAGTACAAAACATGACTGTATATTTTGGTTATAAAGTCGTACATGACTGTAAATCATTATATCGTATCTAATATTATCAAACATTTAATCATTAATTGATACTTGATAGTACAATAATTTACCTCTTCAAAAGTCTCTCCTTTTGCCGCAAGAAGAACGAGAAACGCACTAATGAGCACCTCATTTCCTTCATCAAGAAGCAAATCGAGCGAATCCTCAGCCCGTCCTTCCGTCAAATCCTGCCGGTTTACCAGCGACTCTATCAACTAACAAAAACACCATTAAAATATTAGAAAATTCGCAAACATGTAAATAAATATTTGAAACGAACCTCTTCAAGGGACGACGAAGGCGATATATCAGTAGTATAACCATCGGGTTTAATGGAAATTTTCGTTCTGCACTTCGTCGAATTGGTTACTTTTGGCGAAACGAGAAACTTAAATCCAGGATTCCAGTTTTGGGTTCTTGGAGTAAAATTGTTTCGATACAGAGAAGAGCAGACGGCACGGGGCAAGACGAGTTTCTGTGTTGTCACCATTATTTTTATCTCATACAAAAATGGAAGTTTGAAATGGAGAGGTCTTCTAGTAAGAAAAATGGTCTTTATTGAAAATGGAAAAGGTTCAAAGGAAAAAAAGAACGAGACTTGGCCTAAATGAGAGATTACCTTCCTTGACCTCTGTTGTTGGTAGTAAACTTTCATCTTCTTTTCTTTTTAGCTTTGATTTTTTTGTAGTAAAATGAAAAAAATAATGAGACAAATACTTTTTTATATTTCAATGGATTTCTCTTTGCAAAATAAATTATGTTGGGTCTTAAAACTGGAATATTTTCACTTTCATTATCAATGACAAATTTAAGTTTTACAGATGAGGATCTTATCTTATGCTAAATTCACTTCTGGTCAATTTTTGATAAATAATAGTAATAATAATAATAATGTTATTTTTCTTTTATTTTATTTTAGGAAACAAGGACTATATATTGGAAGTTGGTGGAAGAAAGAAGCCTACCAAGTTAGATGGATTAAGATATTGAGAAAAATATAAAAAGGCATATTTTTGTTTGAACTTGGACTTTTCGTCTTTATTCATTCATCATTCAAAGCGATCACCACTCACCTAACTACATCTCAACATGAATTATCAAGGAAAGTAATTAAATTATCAAGTAATTGTCAAAAAGTTACATGGATATTTTTCCACAAAAAAAGAATCACATGGATAAACATAAACTATATTAACACGTTTTATTTTAGTTGGTACTTACAGTCAATATTATAAAAAAAAAATATTACAAGCTCCCCAACATTCTACATTTCCAAAACTAACATATTTATATTAAATATTGTCATAGAAAATACATAAAAATAAATTATTATAATTATTATAACTATTGAAATAATAAAGAAAATTTGTATGAAAAAACTAAAGTAATGAAATCAACGAGTAAAAGAAAAAGAAAATATATATCGAAAGAGATGCATTTCATCATTAAATCAGAGATCCTGCAAATTATCCTCAATATCTATCAAACAAAAATTATCCTCATTTCATCATTTAATTTTGTAGCTTTTTTTTTGTGTTTGTCAAGTTAAGGATTCCTTCCAACCAAATGCAATGGAAAATTGAATTTGTATAGAAATATATCATATATACCTGAACCCGTAATTCAAAATAAGGGAATAAAATTTTCAACTCCAAAAAATATTCGACGAATTAAAATCAAGTGGAAGCAGAATAAATTACAACACAAGCCGGTTAGAAAAATTAATGGCGAAATAATCTTACCTAAAACTACAAATAATCCAAAACTGGTAATCGAATATAAACAAACATAGTAAAAATCTAACGGAGCCACCTCGTCACTCCGTCTTCCTCGCTCACCGCAGCGAGAATCTCGATGCACACGTCCAACACGGCCTACACATTAAAAAAAAGTCAAAATCAATTAAAGTTAAATTTGTAGATAATAATAAATTAATAATTGAGATTACCAAAGAATTTCTGCAATTGACGATTTTGCAATTTTCTAACGAGGAGCCTTCGAGCGCCCAACTCTCCCACACGTCGAAACTATGGCTTGCAAATACATACTCCATCCTCTTATTTATCTAAATAAAAACAATATATATCCATTATAAAACCATAAAATTACTTATATATTTAATTAATATGCAGAAAATAAATGAAAATTAAATATTTTATTGCAATGTAAAGAAAAAAAGGGGAAGGAGTAAAACCTGCAATAATTTCCCTCCAGAAGCAAATGATCGCAATCCAATAGTATCCTACACACCAAATTAAATCAAACTAAAAGTAGTGGCATTTTTGCAATTTTCAATAATATAGGGTCCATTTTGTAAATTAGACCAAAGCAGGGGCATTTTTGCGAATTTTCTAATAACTAAATACCTTGTTTTGGAAAGTAACGAGGAACTGAGTAGCAGGGTCCCGCCTCGTAACATTCCCAACCAGATCCAAGAACCAGCCGCCACCTGGTGCTCTCTGTCTAGCCACATAAAACCCACCATTCTCGTCCCCTTTACCCCTAACCCTCATCGAAATTACGAAACCGTCCCTTAAAACCTCGCTCACGTTCACCTTCTTCTCTTCTGACGTGACCTCCATGCTGGACTCAAACTTGACCTTCGATTTCGAGGAATCTTCTGGAGACGCGAATCGCGAACTCGAACTGAGAACTTGCGAGTCGCGATTGCTGATGTCATCGTTCTCGAGAATCGAGGAGGACGATTCGGCCTTCTGCTTCGACCTGCGACGAGCTGGCCTCTTCTTACCTGTCATTCATTAATTACCATTTCAGCATCTTAAGTTTCGAGAAGGGTATTTATGAAATTCCATACCTTTTTTGCGGGACCCGCTTCTTTGTCCTTCAGATCTAGAACCAGAAGGTAAGCTCTGAGGAGTCTGAGTACTAATTTTGTACTCGGAGCTGAGCTGGCTCTCCTCCTCGATCAAATCCTCTTTCATTTTCTTATCAACTTGTTTATTATCTTTAATTTCGTCTTCGAAGGAAGCTTCGTTGATTTCCTCGTCTTCGTTATCTTCTCTCTCCTCTTCGTCTTCTTCGTCTTCTTCTGAAATTGCATTTGGAGGAATGATTCCTTCGAAGAAATAAGATTGTAGAATCGTTATTGCTTTCTCTCTTATTTCCATCCATACTTCTTCGCTGTAATCAGCACTTCGTGGGAGGATCAATACATTTGGCATCTCTCTTACCTAAATAAAGAGATTGTTAAAACCCTAAACCCTAAATTCGGAAGGGTATTATGAAATTTATACCCAGGCTTCCATCCATTGCAGGCCCTCAGCTCCGTCTAAAGCACAGCCAGCGATTGTTCCGTCGATTAAGAGTGTTTTAAGTGCACAATCATCAATTAATTGACAACTCCCAGTATTTACTATAAATGCCCCTGTGGAAATTCATAAATAAATAAATAAAAAGTAAGAAATTTTGAAAGGGGTATAGATGGAAATGTGCATGGAAAGTACCGGGTTTTATGTGTTGAAGACATTCTGAATTGAGTATATGCATCGTATCGGTGGTTAAGGTGCAATGGAGAGAGATTATATCACTAGCTGCTAATAAATCGTTTAGTGTGTCCATTCTTCTTGCTGCAGGTGGATATACTATTGTAGGCCTTCTTAGCTTTCCTTTTAGCTATACAAAAATTCAATCATGGAAATAATTTATGTCAACATCGAAGATCTTTTCTTAAATTATCATGATTCAAAAGCAAGCAAAAGTCAAAATTTCCAAAAAGGATCAATCTTTGCTAATAAAATCATTCGAATAAGAATTGAGAGTAATCATCACTAACCTCGTATCGTGGATCGAAGTAAAGCACACTCATTCTAAAAGCAAGGCTTCTAGTAGCAAGACACCTTGCAGAAGCTGAACGACCGATAATTCCGAGAACGAGGCCTCTACACCTTCTCATTCCTCTGCAAAGAGGTTGGATTGAACCTAACCACCCTGAAGCAGCTGAAGAAGACGAAGAGTATGTGGACAGCAAGTGTGTCTTCCTCAATAACCCTAAAACCAGTGCCATAACTGTATCCGCCACTTCCTCAGATCTATTAGCATCGACATGGACGAGTCTGAGTCCTAGATCTGCAGCTAAGGCGGAATCAACAGCTCGATCGGTGGATCCGAGGCAGAGAATAAGCTGCCAGGGGCGAAGACGGCGTTGAGCAGCGCGAGGGAGAAATGCCAGAGAATGAATAAGAACAGCAGATGCAACCTCGATCCGGCCATCGGAAAGGCGAGAGAGAGGGATATGCTCGACAGAGGCGACACCAGAGAAGGACTCTTGCTCGAGAGAGAGATCGTCGAGGCAGTTGAGGGAAACAATGACCGGCGAAGGTGCCGGATCTGAAGATGATCGGCGACCATCGCCGGAGATTGACGCCGTGCCGGCGTGCATTTTATTTCGTGCGGTGGAGCTGGAATATGGATTTGGGGTTCTTCTGTGTGGGGTTTTAGTTTATTGCTTTTTTGGTCTTTGTGATCTGAGAATAAATCTGGGCCGTTTGATTAATGATCAAAAGCCCAATGATGTTAATCAGGTGACCTAACTTACTTAGCATCAAATAAGTTGCAAGTTCTAATCTACGTGGCACTTACCCGACGTTTTTGATATGATATGAATAATAATAAAATAAAATTTGTTAATATTTAAAACTTTACAATACATTTATTATATATATATAATTTATTACTATAGTTTTTATTTTTAATATGTTATATAATTGTATGTTTGATGAAAATATAGGACGACGATGTTGCAAGAGTTAACATGACTTAATTAAGAGCGATTTCAAAAAGAAATTATGAAATACCCACTATATCTTTATTTATGATGATTAATATTTATTTCACTTATTTATTAATGTTATTATCTTTCACAAATTATGCAAACAAAAAATTTCATATGCAAAAATTATTATTGTCCTTCATTTTTCTCATCATAAAAAATCACTAAAATTGTAATTTGTCATATATATACATATGGAAATTAATATATATTAGTTCTTCATGATATTAGAAAAAATATTTTTACATAATTTATGAGAAATAGAGATAATAATAATAGATAAATACAATAAATATCAATCATCATAAATAAAAATATAATGATTGTTTGATAAAAAATTTGAAATCGCTCTTAATATAATGATTGTATTAGGGCCTTCATATCCTTTAAAAAAAATTATGCTAGCTTTCATGTAATAGGTGTAGGGAATTATCTCGTCCCCGGACCCCCGCAGCGGATATGAAGACCCGGTCCGGTTCGCAAATTTCGAGATCACGCTTCGATATCGAGGGTACGATGCAAAGTAGGATAGTCAATTACCTGCGTGAAATTGATCACGCACGGCGGGTTGATTGCTTATCCTCCTTTCTCCTTGTCATGTTGGTGACAAAACGCGCGTCCCACGCCCACACGTCTCCCACCACTTCGTTGCATGTTTTCACTCCTTCGGTTTGATCAAAACGAAGAGCCACAAGCGTCGCTCCTCTACCCGTATCCACCGTGAGTCGTAGCACCTCGGTTGCGGGTGCAACTGCCTAGACGAAGCACCGGCGAACTTGTTTGATTGCCTTCGATTCTTTAGACGGAGAAAACTCTTTTCTCCTCCTCTCTTTCTTCGCACTCTTTCAACTCCTTGATAAGAGTCTTTCTAATTTCTGGACTGAATTAGACTTAATGGACTGATTAGAGGAGAGAGAGAGAAACATCCTATTTATACTAAAATATGACAAGGATTGGGTGAAAGGTTGTGTATATCCAATATACACTTCCAGCAACATGTTCGTTCGAACGCACCATAAGGTTCGTTCGAACCAACTGCTTCCTGTCATGAGAATGTATAAAACCATTTTATACTCGAAGAGGTCCGTTCGAACGCACCCTTACGGTTCGTTCGAACGAATCATCTCCTGTCCCACTTCAGTGTTAATTCCAAACATCATTCGTTGTAGTCCGTTCGAACGAACACCAATGTTGGTTCGAACGAACCACTCCCTGGAATGAATATGTGTAAAATCATTTTACACTCGTAGCGGTCCGTTCGAACGAACCCAATGGTTAGTTCGAACGAACCACTCTCTGGAACTTAACTTTGCACAATCATATTATGCATTTAATCAATCCATGAACATTCATGTTCATATATCCTTATATGTACACTTTTACGATTGATCCGAAACTGTATTTCTTTCAGTTTACATGATCATAATCTTTTAAGAATTTTCTATCTCTAAATTTTTGACATAAATTAGAAAATAATTGCCTATTCATACGAAGTATGTGAAAGAAATATGGCTTAAGAATTAACTTGGAAGAATTTATATGTATAGGCAAATCTGCAGTCAGAACTGAGTTCGTTCGAACGGACTCTTTTGTGCGTTCGGAACGAACTAATTCATGATAGTCAGAGCTGCTGAGTCCATTAGAACGGACTGCAGAACGGACTGTAGTACGGACTGCAGAACGGACTGCAGAACGGATTGCAGAACGGACTGAGTTCGTTCGGAACGAACTGAGTCAGTTCGGAACGGACTCAGCAGTCTGTTTCCTATATATATGAAATTCTGATTTCGTTTTAGGTTAAGCCTTATTCAGAAAAATTAGGTTTAGCCGCCGTCGTTTTTCTCTTTCTTCCACAGAAACTCTAGATTAGATCTAGTGAGATTGAGAGGGAGATTGGAGCAAAGATCTTGAGAGATTCAATCGTGACGTCGACTAGAACGGCGTTGGCGATTTCCGATCGGTCGAAATCGAGGTGGACACGAGTAGAGGGATTGCACGAGCGATTCTTGGAGAAGGTTCACGGATTTGGAGAAGTAATCGACACGTACTAACTTGTACGAGGTAATTCTCCGAAACTCTTCCTTTTTCGTTGGTTTTAGGGCGTGATCCCGGTAGAATTAGGTTATGCATGCGAGACTAATTCCGCTGCACACTTTGATATAAGCGTGCGTAACCCTACAGTGGTATCAGAGCAATCGCTCGCTAAAACCATCGAAAATCGATGCTTTATTTCGAATTTAGGAAATTTTAGAAATTTTTGGGCTAAATTGCAAAATTACACAAAATTGAGCAAAATTGATGATAGAAAGACCTTTAGTGAATCAAATATTGGATATTTGCATGTTATTAAAGTGTTAAACAGATTGGATCTGTTGAAAATTTGATTTTCGGGCAAAACGGCGCATAAATCAGGTTTTTGAGGAAACTGGCAGTATCGAGTCCGTTCCAACGAACTTGGAGTTCGTTCTGGACGAACTGGTCGGGTTTTCGGAAAAAAAAAAAAAAAAAAAAAAAAAAAAAAAAATTTTTTAGTCCGTTCGGAACGGACTTGGAGTTCGTTCGGAACGGACTTAGCTTAAAAATTTGAAATTTTTGTGTCGTTTGTGCGTTCGAACGAACCTAGGGTTGCGTTCGAACGAACAAGGTTCTGGACAACCAAATTTTGGTTTCTTTCTGTCAAAAATGCCCAATAATTTAAAAAATTTCAATTTATAAATTCGATACGGTATAGCATATAGCATAAAACGGGGATGATTGTTTGTGTTGCTTGTAATATGTGTTGTGTGGGGGCCGGTGAGCTTTCCAAATTGTATTTTATTTAATTATGTGGGGACCGGTGAGTCTTCCAAAGTTGTAATAAAATAAAATAGGTTTAGTTTTGAAGAAGGACCTTCAAGGCAAGACGACACGACACGAAGATTGGATCTTCACATGAAGCAAGGAATCATTTTGGGTTTTAGGGTTGGGAATTTTAGGGTTTTATGATTGCTCATAAAACTAAAAGGCCTATATGCTATACCATAATTTTATTTGTTATTGTGAATGAATAAAATAAATGATTTTAATAAAAAGTAAAATCCTCCCACGTAATTATCAAGTCTTATGTCTCCCTAAGTGGAACCTTCTAGACTAGTGTTTGTTTATCTGTGTTGCATGGCCATAGTCTGGCACAGATTTACACGTGCGTAGCAAGGAAGGCATGCATTGATTAGGAGTTGACGTGTTGCATGGCCATAGTCTGGCATGTCAATTCGCTGATTGAATGATACTCCACTTGTGGTTTGGACTTGACCAATTCGCTAGCTAGGCTAGGATTTGGGGCAAGGAGTGAGGTACACACACTCTGGTTTTGAGTTGGACTCAATATCGGACCTCACGAATAAAGCAAGAATCGTCTTGGAGATGATTGGACACCGTCCTACCCGACGTGACGTATTTTCTGAGTGGTTGGCCATAGTCACCTTAGAAATACGTTAAATAGGGATCTTGTCCATTATGAGATTTAAGGTATCAAATCTCCGTTTCAATAGTGGAGGCTATTTGAAATGATAAAATAATGGGTATTTCAAGTTATTTAAAAATGAATTTTAATATATGAAAGACCACGTTATTAATTACATTATTTTTCAAAAATTGTAGAATTCATGGCTTTACCAAGTAATAACCGCTTTAGTTTGCGTTCCATTTTGGAAAAGGAACGAATGAACGGAAAGAACTTTCTCGACTGGCAGAGGAATCTGGGATTCGTTCTGAAACAGGAAGGAAAGGCACATGTCTTGGAGACGCCTATCCCTCCTGTGCCAGGGGATAAAGCAACTGAGGATGATGTATTCGAACATACGACCATCTTGGACGATTCGAATGATGTGACATGCCTCATGTTGGCTACTATGACTCCTGAATATCAAATCCAGTTTGAGAAACAGGAAGCATACGAGATTATGAAACAGCTCAGGGAGATGTTTCAGGTTCAAGCAAGGGTGGAGAAGTACCAAGCTCTTGGCAATGCTACGCAATGTAAGATGCAAGATGGTACGCCTGTTAGCTCGCACCTTCTCAAGATGAAAGGATATTTCGATCATCTTGAGAGGCTTGACATAAAATTCGAGGTGGAGTTACAAACTGATTTGATCATGTTGTCGCTACCACCGAGTTTCGATTCGTTCATTTCGCATTTCCACATGTCAGACATGAAAAGGACCATTCCCCAGCTTTTCGGAATGCTCAGAACATTCGAAAGTGACATGAAACCGCGGTACATGAAGTCTAGGACTTCGGAGGTATTGGTGGTTGAAGGGAAAAGTCCAAGCAATGGGAACAAAAACAAGAAGGCAAAGGGCAACAAGGTTGCGCCTAAGTCTATGAGCAAGGATACCAAGAAGTGTTTCCATTGCCTCAAGGAGGGGCATTGGAAGCGTGATTGCGAGATCTTCCTGAGGGAGAGCAAGCAAAAGACCGCTTCTTTGGACACATCGGCATCAGGTATTTTAGTTATCGAATCTCATTTCTTTACTTCACCATCATGAGTGTTGGACACTGGATGTGGGACTGATATTTGTAATAATATGCAGGACCTGAGAAGTAGAAGATCTTTGATTTGTGGCGAAGTTAATTTACGCGTCGGGAATGGAGCTCGAGTAGCCACATTAGCCGAAGGGACGTATGATTTAACTTTTCCAAATGGACTTATTTTAGTTTTGAATAATTGTTGTTATGTACCTACTTTGAGTGGGAGTATTATTTCTATTTCGAGACTTGTTGCGAATAGATATGAATTAGTTATTGGTACTAATGATTGTTTTATTTGCAAGAGTGACATTTTCTTTAGTAATGTTCTAGTTGAAAATGGTCTATATGTCTTGGATTTAGAAAATAACGACAATAATCAGTCCATTTATAACATGAATACTAAACGTTTAAATACTCAAACTAATGAAACATACTCATGGCATTGTCATCTCGGACACATAAACGAGAAACGCATTGCTAGACTCCAAAAGGATGGAGTGCTAGATTCTTTTGACTTAGAGTCAATAGAAAATTGCGAATCTTGTTTGATGGGTAAGATGACAAAGACACCTTTCTCCAAGAAAGGAGAAAGATCGAAAGATGTGTTGGCCCTCATACATTCCGATGTATGTGGACCGATGAGTGTCGAGGCTAGAAATGGGTATCACTACTTCGTGACCTTTACTGACGATTATAGTAGATATGGATATCTATACTTAATGCGTCACAAAAGTGAAACTTTTGAGAAATTCAAAGAGTTTCAACACGCAGTAGAACTTCAACTGGGCAAGAAAGTAAAAACCATTCGATCGGATCGAGGTGGTGAATACTTGAGCTATGAGTTTGAGGACTATCTTCGAGATTGTGGTATAGTATCACAATGGACTCCACCCGGTACACCCCAATGGAATGGAGTGTCCGAGAGGAGGAATCAGACCTTGTTAGACATGGTTCGATCGATGATGAGTCGAACGGATTTGCCAAAGTCATTTTGGGGTTTAGCACCTCAAACAACTGCTCATTACTGAATAAAGTTCCGTCCAAATCGTTTTGAAAAGACACCATATGAATTATGGCATGGCATGGTGCCATTATTGTCTTATCTTAAGATTTGGGGCTGCGAGACAGGCTTCAAACTCGAGCCAAGATCTAACAAATGTTTATTTGTGGGGTATCCCGAGGATACTAATTTTACTTGCCTAGCGAAAACAAGGTTTTCGTGGTTTGACGAGAATACTTCTTAGAGAAGAAATTCCTAGATCATCAAGCCAGTGGGAGTAAAATTTGATCTCGAAGAAATTCGAGAACCACATAGTGAACAAGTTAGTATGGAACAAAATTCTGAGTTACCATTGGATGGTAAACAAGTGGTTATGTCTTCACGCTCCATTGGGAGCTGTTGTTTGGAAAAGATCCAAACAGAAGACGGTGGCTGATTCTACAACTGAAGCGGAATACATCGCGACTTCGGAAGCCGCGAAGGAGACTGTCTAGCTACGACAGTTCGTGATGGAACTTGTCATTTTGCCAAGCATCTCGGATCCCATGGATGTATATTGTGACTATAACGGAGCAATAGTACAATCCAAGGAACCGCGAGCGCATCACAGGTCCAAACATGTATTCCGGCGTACCACTTGATTCGTTAGATTACGAAGAGAGGTGACGTGAAAATAATAAAGATACCTACTGATAATAACGTGGCCGATCCATTTACGAGCACTATCACGTGCCAAGCATGAGCAGCATGCTAGGGCGATAGGATAGGGATATCTATCGTAGTGTTAGATTGGGTGTTTTATTTATGTTTCTCATTGCATAAGGGGATTCGATCAGCCTAGTGCAAGTGGGAGAACATTTATGTTTCTCATTGCATAAGGGGATTCCATCAGTCTAGTGCAAGTGGGAGAACATTTATTATGCCCTAGGCTTGTTATTTGGATTGTATTTGTTTGAGAAACAGATATCTATATTACTATTCATAATATGACCTAAACCTTCATATTTCAAAAATTTTAAATAACAAGAAAGTGTGTGAGAGGTTATTCGATTATAATAATCGGATAGACCTTGAATTTTATTCTAGTTTAGTGCATCGAGTCAGTTGAGAATAATATGTTGCATGGCCATAGTCTGGCATATTGATTCGTCAACTGAATGATAGTAAAACCACTAAACGGAATGAATATAATTCTAAAACGTCCCTGGTGTATAAAGTTGTTCATAGGTTTGAACCAGGTAGTCCATTCACTGAATGGAGACTTTTACATACACTGGCATATTCGTAGATGAGATGATCAGGTTTTACTGATCTGGGACGGTAGCGTCGATTCTAGAATATGGATATACGCGGCGTCGTATATTGGGCAGACCACTATATGAGTTTGTGACATGGTCAAAGTCATTGGAGACGAACTCATATCCAGATAGTGCGTTTTCGTTCTTCATACTTGAGTGATCTCACGGATACCTAGTATGTGAAAGGACAATGCTTTGATATAATTAACCCTACGCGTAACTGTGTAGCAGTGATTACTATTGGGTATTGTTTTTTAGCATAGGCAAAGGATGTGAGATTGCAAGATAGGAATTGTTCCTTTCTAACCTTGAAAAAGGATAGAGGGAGATATCTCTCGGGCCCCTCGATTGAATTGAGATTGATGAAATGCTTGGCCAAGCTCGATGGAACTCATGGAGTTCGCATTGTAATTATCAATCTAATTCTTATCGGGAAAGAGTATATCTGATCAAAAAGAATAGAGGATGACTTGAAGTCTTAGGCTTCACCGTGACTCTTTTGATCAGAAGATATCGCGAACAAGAGGACTAGTAACACTTGTCTGAGCTAGGTATGAAGATGTACTGCATCTTCATAAAGGTGTTCTCCACCTTTTTCGTGCTAATTCTGGGTAGGTATTAACGGCAGTCTAGTGCTCGCAATACCTTGTGGAATGCTGCCATGTCCACTGCCAGTCTTAGACGAACCTACAAGGTCACACCAAGATTTCGTAATATATCGGATTATCAAGATATTGCTCACCAATACGTTTGTTGGACAAACAAAATGGAATCACGTGAGATTAGATCTCACGACATATGTTGGACATATTGCTAAGTTGATTAAGTCTTAATCCAAGAGGGAGTTTGAAAGAAATATGGCTTAAGAATTAACTTGGAAGAATTTATATGTATAGGCAAATCTGCAGTCAGAACTGAGTTCGTTCGAACGGACTCTTTTGTGCGTTCGGAACGAACTAATTCATGATAGTCAGAGCTGCTGAGTCCATTAGAACGGACTGCAGAACGGACTGTAGAACGGACTGCAGAACGGACTGCAGAACGGATTGCAGAACGGACTGAGTTCGTTCGGAACGAACTGAGTCAGTTCGGAACGGACTCAGCAGTCTGTTTCCTATATATATGAAATTCTGATTTCGTTTTAGGTTAAGCCTTATTCAGAAAAATTAGGTTTAGCCGCCGTCGTTTTTCTCTTTCTTCCACAGAAACTCTAGATTAGATCTAGTGAGATTGAGAGGGAGATTGGAGCAAAGATCTTGAGAGATTCAATCGTGACGTCGACTAGAACGGCGTTGGCGATTTCCGATCGGTCGAAATCGAGGTGGACACGAGTAGAGGGATTGCACGAGCGATTCTTGGAGAAGGTTCACGGATTTGGAGAAGTAATCGACACGTACTAACTTGTACGAGGTAATTCTCCGAAACTCTTCCTTTTTCGTTGGTTTTAGGGCGTGATCCCGGTAGAATTAGGTTATGCATGCGAGACTAATTCCGCTGCACACTTTGATATAAGCGTGCGTAACCCTACAGTATGTCCACACATGCAATATCAGATTCGTAGATAATTCTCTGTAAGTATCGGTTTCGGTTTCGCTCGAAAATCCAGGTTGGTGACAAAGCTTTCGTAATTTTTTTTCCCGTTGACGAATAATCTACGAAATTAGAATGATTATTACCGCAATGTATTCATCTTGAGTATGATTCTCCATTAAAAAACGATCTACAAATGAATTTGATCTGTATTCAACTATTGTACACACAATTTATAAAACAAACGTATAAATCAAAACAAATGAGAGGGAGGCTAACGTACTTAATTAAGTATTTAGTATTTGGTACTTAATACTTTTTAACCATTGGATTTGCATTGGAATATGTGTTTTTTCATGATGATCATGAAATTTTGTGCACATCATAAAATGCACAAATCTCAATGTAAATCCAATGATTAAAAATCATTAAGTACTAAATCCTTGATACTTAATTAAGTAGGTTAGCCTTCCTCAACAAATGATCAAGCTAGTTGAGATAAAATAAAACAACCGCCTTTCATATGCATACAAGACAAAAGGTAATAATTCGGTGTCCAATTTATGCACAACAAAGAAACAAAACCCAATTATTCAAAAGAAAAATTATACTTGTCCCCTCTAAAATTCCCCACAAAATCTGATGTGTTGGCAAAGAAACATTAAATACATTTAATAATAGCAAATTTTACATCTTAGGTTTACCAGGTGGTAAATCTAACTTATTTATTTTATTATGTTTTTATTAAATTTCATATTTTTCACATGTGGTAAATGGTGAACCGATCCATCCAAATAACTTTTTTTCCATATTTGAAAATTTTAAATTTAATTACAAAAGATGGTGGTAATCAATTACAATATAAAAACGTTCAATTCATCACTTAAGTATGAAACGGTTAATATTTTTCTTTTTCATCCTATATAGGAAGACAACAAAATGGATATTCATAATTTACCACTATTAATTAATGTTCTAGTCAACACATCAATCGAGCTAGGAGATTTTAAGAAAGATGTCTATCACCACTCTATTCAAAAATATGTACAAACTTTCAAAAATTAAAGGCAATGCTTCGCAAATAAGCCATTGCAGGCACAAAAGAGTTCAAATCTTGCACAAAACGGTCCAAATTGTACACAAAATTTAAATCTACAGATATATTACACAAATAGAGGTGAGATTACCTTTGGAGTCGTAAGGGAGAAAGACCAGGATTGGAATAACAAAATCTGTAATAGAAGCGAGATTTTAATGAAGCAAACTTCACACATAAACCATTGTTGAAGAGAGATAACAAAAAGGAGTTTAACGATGGCGCGCGGTATAGATGAAAGAAAAGGCAAGAAGAGGTTTTGATTTTATCGAAATAGTGAAGAGAGAAGATTTGGCACCTTAATGTTTTTTCGGAATTTGCCGCTCTAGCTTTTCAGCGAATGCAGCTTTGCTGGCTTAGAGTGTAAAATATAGGGGAATTCTTCAAAAACCCCCCAACTTATATTAAAATTTTGAAAAACCCCCTCTACTTTTAGAAAACCCCCTATTTTTTTTAGATTCCCTCAAAACCCCCCTATATTTTTTGCTTCTTCAAAAACCCCCTAACTTTTTTGGATTCTCTCAAAAACCCCCTATCTTTTTATTATGTTTTTTAAAAAATAACCATTATACCTTTTAGTTTTATTTTTTAAATTTCTATAATTTAATAAATAATGAATATATATTAAACTATTATAAAAAAAATTAAAAATAAATAATACATGATATTATAATATTATAATAAATAATATATAGTATTAAAATATTATAATAAATAATATATTGATATTAAAATATCATTTTCAACAATTATTATAATATTTTAATATCAATATATTATTTATTATAATAATTTAATATATATGTATTATTTATTATAATATTTTAATATCATGCATTATTTATTTTTTATAATTTTATTGATATTAAAATATCAATAAAAATGTTATAATAATATAATATCATGCATTATTTATTTTTTATAATTTTATTGATATTAAAATATCAATAAAAAATGTTATAATAATTTAATATCATATATTATTTATTGATATTAAAATATTATAATAAATAATACATAGATATTAAATTATTATAATAAATAATATATTGATATTAAAATATTATAATAATTGTTGAAAATGATATTTTAATATCAATATATTATTTATTATAATATTTTAATACTATATATTATTTATTATAATATTATAATATCATGTATTATTTATTTTTAATTTTTTTTATAATAGTTTAATATATATTCATTATTTATTAAATTATAGAAATTTAAAAAATAAAATTAAAGGGTATAATGGTTATTTTTTAAAAAACATAATAAAAAGATAGGGGGTTTTTGAAAAAATCTAAAAAAATTAGGGGGTTTTTGAAGAAGCAAAAAATATAGGGAGTTTTTGAGGGAATCTAAAAAAGATGGGGGGTTTTCTAAAAGTAGAGGGTTTTTCAGAAATTTAAGAAAAGTTGGGGAGTTTTTGAAGAATTCCCCTAAAATATAATTCCTACATTTTCTAATTTCAGTTTTAAATGTTAAATCAAACAAAGAATTCTTGTTTTGATTTCGAATACCAATTTCAACTTAAAATTCAGTGCCCCAAACAACCTGTTAGCTTTATTAAAGAACCTTTATGCCTGAGGACCAGGGGGGCTTTTACTCTGAAAGGAAAAAAAAACTCTCAAAAGTTTGATTGATTTTTGTATCAATATTAGTTTGAATTTAAATCTGATGAATGCTAAATATTTTTTATATAAAACATGATTATTATTTGCACTGTTAATTTTTACTAATTGCATTAACATTTTTCGAATAATTGAAATGTTTCGAATAATAATCAATCTAAGTAATGCAATATGTGACTTATAGTCAGAACCGGCCAACAAAACTTCGGTTTCGGATCCAAAATTTTAAAGGATCTCAAATTTTCAAAAAAAATGATATATCCAGTTAAAAATAAGTATACTTACAATAATATTACTATAAATCATAAGATTTCTAGTGATTTATTGGTAAAATAATTATTTATTTTGTGAGGTGTCATGATTCGAATCCCTACAAACTATAATGTTAATTTTTTTTTTCAAAATACAATAAAAATATAAGAAAAAATCGGTCCGACGAGATTTGAATCTTAGATCTATATTAAAAAAATAGGAGCCTTAACCAATAACGCACACAACCACCCCTGTCACGCTAATCTCATTTAATAAGTAAATTTAAATTTAAATATCTTTTTATAAAATTTAATTCGGATCTTTAAAATGGTGGGGCTAGCAATGCTCATAGTTTACACTTAATTAATATATTATATAATAATTACAAAAATATATAGTGGTGATCCATACGTAACTATGATTTGTTTTACTTTTCAGTGGCTTAATGCATATACACAATATTATAACAAATCATATTCATCTATATTTTGACCCATTATTTTATTACTATACCTTACAATTATTAGAAAAATAATATACATTCATAAAAGATGATTTTAAGGATAAAACAAGGCAACTTAGAATAAGTAAGATATAGTTTTATAAAAATATCTTTCAATATGTTCATTAAAAAATGCAAATGATAACATTTACTAAAAAATGTCTGCAAAAATATCTTTTTCTCTCAATATAAATTCTGTATATTTTTAAATATTATTTCAAATTTTCCAGAGAAGATTTTAAATATTATCGTTATATTTTTCAAGCTCTTCAAATTTTTGAGACTTCAAACTATTAGATTTTCCAGATAAGATTTTTAAATATTACTTCAAAATGTTCTTCCAATAAAATGAACTTCTATTCAAAAATGTATAATGTTTATGTAAAAATATATACTGTTATTAAAAATGTATCTCATGCATCTGAAATTTATAATTCAAGAAAGTATGTTGAAGTTTAAAAAAATATATTAAAGAAGAATTGAGGACACATATTACTATTCAAAAATTTATATCATACATTTTAAAAAAATGTCCCATACATCTCAAAAATCTATATCATATATTTGAAAGTTATATCGTACATCTAAAAATATATATTTCAGAATATTTAAGACAAAACATATATTGCACTTCAAAAAAAAAATACCATACATGTAAAAGACATAACGCGCAATTGAAAAATTTATATCACACATCTAAAAATGTATTTTTAAAAAATATAACAAAATATGTATTACATTTCGAAAATGTATATTGCAGTTCACAAATCTACAATGTAATAAAAAGAACTAATACATTAACATTTTATTATTTTATTCAAATAATATTATTTTTGTTTATTATTCTTTTACTTACATAACCTATAACCTATTTTTTATAAAATTATCCATGCCTATTATTATAGTATTATATTGTTTGTGAATAGAACAAATTTGAACACACCTAGGAAGAAATATGCAAAAGATAAAATAGTAATTTTAAATGTTGATCATTAATTTTGACGGAGAAATTTGATTGTTTTTAATTTTTTGGATAAATATGATATTTTAGATTTGTGAGAGGGTAATTATGATATTTTAATTTTAAGAAGGGTAGCATGTAATTTTAAGTTTTAAAAATGGTACATATGTAAATCCTCTAAAATAAAAAAGTATATTTTACATTCAATTCAAAATAAATAAGTAAATACAAAAATATAAATACAATCATAAAATATAATAACAAAAATAACATCTTACGTAAAAAATAATAATTTACATAGAAAAAATTTCTTATGTAATATATTATCATCAAATAAATTAATACATTATAAAATATATCATAAAATATCGTTAAAATAATAACATAAAATATTATGTTGAAAAATATTTTAATTATATTTTCCTTGAGTAAAACAAAGATACAAATAATTAGATGACGGGTATTTAGGTCGAAAAATTATAGTTTGATGGAAAGTTTAATTTTAACTTCACAGAGGAGTAAAAAAAAAATTCAATTTACTATAGGTGTGTTGAAAAGAATCTAAAAGTGAGGTTTTTTTTTCGTAATTTCCCAAAAAAATGATTTTTTTTTTTAAATTCCCTTTATTATTTATTTATTTGTTTTAGTTTTGTAAGTACTTACTAAACATATCAGTATTTATCAGTATTTAAAACAATAAATATAAGCAGTGGCGGATCTATTAAGGGACTACGGGGGCAGCTGCCCCCCCTAGATTTTTGAGCGGTAGTATACATATGTGATTATGTCAGTGTATTTTACGATATAATTGAAAAATTATGTACTACCGCCCCCCCAAAATTTTTTGAAAAGTTCTCACAGCAGCCCCTCCTAGATTACCCCCCCCCCCCCCCCCCCCCCACCCAATTGATTTGGGGCAAGATCTGCCACTGAATATAAGTACCCATGCGGCCATGCCATGCCGAAGCAAATACAAAAAGATGATAAATTCTAGTATATTTAAATTTTAAAATAATTTCATTAATCAAATTTTTTTTTCAAAGAATCTCATTGTCTCACATCAATTATTGAATGTTAATAAAAATTAAATTGATATTTCTTTTTACTTCACATGCAGTATACTTTATTGGTTAAGGGATTACCGTTGGCATTTTTCATGTTTAACAAAATTAATTTCAATAAAAAGTAAAACAAATACAATTTTTGTTAGGATTAGTAAATATAAGTTCAATACTTTAATTGAATATGCGGATGTGAATAGTTGTTATGTTATTATTAACTATGGCTTGTAATATTGGTTTAGGAAGCTTGTATTTCATCTCACTTTATAGTACCGTCATTCACCAAGCATGTTTACAAACGGTACAAATGTAATTTTACTTTCACAAGTCATGTAAAAATTATCAATCATTCATATCGCATGATTGCATCCATCTTATATATTTTCTTTTTGGGAGGGTAATTTCACATTACTATTACTATATGATCCTTTTGTTCTTCAGTCTGTATGTTCTTGACGGATGCATCTTTACGAAATAAAATCAATGATTTTTTTTCTTTTTAAGATATTGGAGCAAGTCAATAGAAGAGCAACTTCTGTGTAGACCGGATGTCCTCGGGTTTGGTGGGTGGAGCCGGCATAACAACGGAATACAAACAACTAGCGAAGATCTTATTGTGTTATATAGGAATATTTAATTTGGGGGAATATCTTTTATGTCCTTACAAGAATTTAAAATAACATATTTATCTCTCAAAAATTGATAATTACATATTTATTCCTTCTTAACTAAATTTATTACAAATTCATCAAAATTTAACAGGCAAGTTAACTTTAACAGAAAAATATTTTGTTGACTAATTTATCCTTGAACTCTTTAACCCGATAAGAATCTAACCCGTTCCATTAAAAACCTAACCCCACCCATTAACCCTAACCATTAAGAACAATTTATCTATACCCTAGACTGCTCAGACCGAGCTCACTCCTTCTCCAAACCGATGAGAAGCGAGGAGAAGACACTGACGACGAGAAGAGCGGTCGCGCGAAGAGCACTGTCAACACGGAGACGCTTGAAGACCACAGGCGACATGACGACATGACAACGGGTGGAGAATATTGGCGACGTGAGACGATGGTAGCATTTGTATATTTTGATAAATACAATAATATATTGCTAATTTCAATAATATATTTTAGTCTTTGAATTCTTTTTTGAATTCTTTTTATGGATTCTTGTTAGCATTTGTATATATATATATATGTATATATATATATATATATATATATATATATATATATATATATATATATATATATATATATATTAATCCTACTATAATATTTTACAATCAATTTTCTGTTTAACCGTGATGCCACGTCATCTTTACCCATAAGCACCGCCTCATTTTTCCCCCCTATTTTTTGATGGACGCTTCATCTTTCTTTCCTTAGGTTCATTTCATTTCACTCATGGCCAATTAATCTTAAAACGACGCTACCTAAATGAATGGGCGCCTGTCCGTCCATGCTCCATACTCCATGCTCCATCCATCCATGACGCCTCTCTCGCTCCTTCTTGAAATCAGATGTCGCCTCTTCACGAAATCAAATCTCCAACACACTCCCTCAATTATCGATGCAGAGAACACCGCTGAGGAGGAAGAAGTTTTCGGGGGCATTGTAAGCGAGACGGGGACAGACTTGCCGTGATCTACGTAATCAGTTATTGCTTTCCGCACATGTTCCTCACTGACACGATCTTTTTTTAAGGATTTCTCAAGGTTCCGCCTGACCCTCTCTATTTTTGTCAAAAAATAAATCGATTCTCGTCAATTTTGGTAATTTCTTGTCTGTTATGCATATATTATTTTCGAAATTATTTTAATCTCTCCTTTCTCATAATAGTTTTCATTCCGTGAAGTTTCTCTTAGGGCCTGTTTGGCGCCATGGAATTTTGGAGGAATTATCATTTTGAAATATGGCAAAAGTTGATTCGCTGTTTGGTGAGAAGAAAACAAGAATTATCATTTGCCGGCTTTTACTTTTCCATCTTATACACACAAAACCAATTCCTCAAAAACTCAGAGCGCCAAATACCGGCAAACTTTGGATACCAATTCTACACTGTCGCTAATCTCTCTTCTCTCACACACTAGCATATTACCATTCTCTCTCTCTCTCTCTCTCTCTCTCTCTCTCTCTCATTTGGTTGTTTGTCCAGGCGTAAAGTGGCCCTCTCTCTTTCACCGTTCTGAGATACTTGTACTTCGCTTTCAGCTACGAGAAGGTACTCTCTCTCACACACGGGCACACGCACATACAAACATATTCTCTGAGGTGGGTGTGCTCACATGGTGTTTGTGAAAATGATAGGTTTTTAAAAATGATAATTAGTTTGGGATTTTTGCTGCGTGCCAATTGAATTGTAAGATAATGTAATTTAGAAATCGGAACCTTTTCAGGTGAGATAGAGAAATAGAATTCTGCAGATTCGTTATCTCCAGTAGAGATTTTTTGGCACATTATTTTATCATCCTTGCATTGTGAATAAACTAATATGTGATCAATCGTACTTAATTTAAGTAGGGTTATGCTCAATTATACTTAATTTAGACTTTAACAGATTATACATGTAGACTGGTGTTCTTTGAGGGTTATTTGAATGCTTAATTTATTTTTAGGTTGACTTGTGCTCCTTTCTGGTCAGTGTTCAGCAAGCTATTTAGGTTGTTTCTAATTGGCAACAATATAAACTTGCTACTTGTTCTAAATTTCCAATTAAGATTCTGGTTTATTTTTTTGTACTGAACTGTGCAAGTGCACTAAATCTATCTGATTTTGTTTTGATCTTTATTGCAGGAAATTCGACCAATTATCATATCAGTTAATGGCATTTGATTAAGCATTTGAGTTTGATTTTTTCAATTTCCATCGAGGGTATTAGTTCTTGAGCATTGAAATCATTGAGGGCTAATATTGGAATCTGATCACAATATGTGTATTTTATTAGAGGTTAATATTAAGCATTGTTATTAGGATATTAGGATTATAATTCATAACAATTTTAAGCATTATAATTCATAACAATTTTAACTATCATGTTATTAGGATATTGGGATTATCATTGTTATTAGGATATTAGTGGTTAATATTAAGCATTATAATCATAACAATTTTGACTATCATGTTATTTTTTTGTTTTATTCAAAAAAAGGTCTTGTTGTTTTGTTTTTATTATCATGTTTATAGAAAAATTAAGTTGTGATTCTTTAGATTATGTTGTGTAATTTTTTTTGAATATTTAATGTACAATTATAGTGAGAAATAATTTTTACAAAATAAATATTATTACATTCATAACAACTTTAACTAATTACATATGTTTTTTTTGAATGATAACTAATTACATATTACAACAACAAAAATTCCAGAATTTTTCAAACAACCAAAAAAAAAATTATACTTTCCAGCATTTTATAATTTGGACATCCAAACAAACTGTGGAATTATTAATTCCAGAACTTTGTACTCCTCCACCTTATAATCTAATTCCACTCTACTAATTCCGCTTGCCAAACAGGCCCTTAGAGTATTGTTAAAGTATCATGTTAATCTTGTCTTATATATGAGCCAAAACCTTATGAAAATAAGGTGTTTGTTGAAATTCCTCTAAGAAAATATCTTCATATTTTATGAATTCTCATATGAGGAGTTATTTTACATGTACTTGCTACCAATTTATGACATATAAGTTTTCCATTTGACAGGTTTTTGGTTTAATTCTCATTTCGCTCTTTTATTATTACCAATTTGTGAGCAAGTCCCAAAATTGAAGTCGGATCGCAAGGGGGATAAGATATTTGCAACAACTATAGCTAAAGGTAACATTTGGTTTATCCATTTCTTTTCGATTAATTTTGCTTTCAAATTATAGATACTTCTTAATTTTCATTACTGATTTTATTTTCAGGTAATTTTATTTTATTTTCAGGATGTCATTTTATTTTAGAAATAAATTCATTAGATATTTATTCAGGAGCTAATTAGTAATTAATTCTGATAAATTAATTAGATGTTTGCTTGAGGGATTGGAGAGAATAATATTGTGTCGTTTCTTACAAAAGAGCTCTTAGAAACCAAGCGAAGTTCCTTTAACCAAAAGGTACCATTTCATTATTACCATTTAAAAATCGCAAATTACAATTTCGCCAAGGTATATAATTTTTTGGTTATAAGGTTTTTCAAATTTAAAATTAGAGACCATATTCAATAGCATTGCTTGCAAAATCTGTATTATGGATATGAATAAAATAATTTCAATAAATTAAATTATTGGGCAAGAAAGAATATGAATTTGTTTTTGTAGCCGTTAACAAAGATCAGTACCTCAACAAATTATTAATCAATTTTATTCCATCAATCTTAATAAACTAAATTATAATAAATTATTCAATTTAGTCCCTTTCATTTATGTTATGTTTATGTTTTTGTTTTTTTAGTGTCTCGGTAGGAAGTTGCACAGGAATATGAGCAGCTATAAGCTCTATAAAATCTGCTTCATTTGCAAAGCAATTCTTATGTACGAAATACATGTTCCTTTTTTTTTTTTACAATTACCATTATTATATATTTTCTTAATTCTTTACTTATTATATATAGTAAAAAAAATTTAATTATTTTGTAGGCTAAAGATTATGATGCAGTGTTAGATTGGAGCACGATTCTGTTTGATTCGGTTGATGAGCTCGAAAGATCTGTGTGATCTGATGTATTGGAAGAGAGTTCAAATAACATAATACCCCGAATCCACTAAGTATTAGACCGTCATTTATTGATTAATTGATTTCTTTTTCTTTCATATGTAATTTGGGGCTAATTGAATTTGATTCTTTTGATTAATGCAGAAACAGACTTTTCCTTTAGCCAAATGACTGATTATGAGACCGTGACAAGTCGAAGGCCGGTTCCAAAACAGAATCAAGGTAATAAAGGATCAAAACTAAATTTCAAGTTATTTTTTCGTCACAAATATGAACTTTATTTTTGCAAATTTGCTAACATTATCTTTTTTCACAGCTAAAGAGTAGGTTTCTTCACAAGTTTTCTGGCTTTTTTCCCGCATTTTGAAACTAATGTATAAACTAATATTATTGATTGTGGAATAGCCCTTGCTGGTTTTCGTTAATTATCTTAAACTAATAAATATGGAAAATGTGCAGGGTGGGGAAACTTGCTTGTGTTTGTGAAGGAATTGATGTATAATCCAAAAAGTAGTGATTTAAGATGACGTCTTTGATGTCAATTGCTTATAATATCTTGTTAATTCTCATTTTTTAATTAAGATTTTGTTTATATCAATTTATAACTAATGGGCTTGTAATTTCTTAATTGAAGTTCAAATTAGGATGCTTTAATTAAGGCATTTGGACTGGCAATGAACCTAATTAATCGAGCAACCAAATTAAGTTTGGTTTCTCAAAGACCATTATCTAAATGGAAGAATTGATTAGTAGATTTTGATATCGCCCAAGTTAGCATGATGCAATAAAATTAAAGTATTCTCAACTATAAAAAATCCTGGAATATGCTAGCAATTGTAAAATTGTGTTGTGATTGCAAAAGCAACGTAGCTTATTAAGCAGCCCTTTCATTTCTCTAAAATCAAAATCGATGTCCATTAAATTTTGTTTCCTTGCATAAAATGTAATAAGAATAAGAAAATGAAATTTATTTTTAATTATTTTTCTGTCGAATTGTTTTGGAAAAAGAATGAAAAACATAATAAATATTATCTTTTTATTGCTTGCTATGGTATATAATTTTGGGTTCAAAGTATTGTTTTGAAATTATTGTTTTAATGTTATTAAAACAATTTAAACATCCCGCAGCGTAGCGCGGGTATTGTCCTAGATTTAAATTTCAAAAATTATATTTTAAGATTCCCTTTTATTAAGGCACACTTTATATATATAACATATCATCCAAGTATGACATACATCTTCTTTTATTTAAATAGCTAGTGCATATAATATTTGCGAATATCCTCATAAATGATTCCTTATCGTAAACAGTTTATCAGGGGTCTGATCGATTGTAACCACCTCGACCCAGCTTGGGGAGAAGAAGAAGAAGATTAAGAGGGTTATAGCCAATAGGATTGCCATCTTTGCTTTCTTCTTTTGCTGTATTCAAGTAGAAGAAATCATTACTTAAATAAAATTTAAACATTTAAGAAAGATTTCAAATAAGAATATCACTTTTGTTTTCTGAAATCGAAAATGACCAATCGAGATGATTAACAACCCAATCAACATATAATAATATGTATAATCACGTAATTAATTGTGAATAAGTACATGTAAATTGAATTGTTAATCATTCTTGAAATTTGCATATGTGTGTGCTTGAGAGTTGAGAGAGAGAGAGAGAAGATAGAAATATACCTGGTGTAACCTCAGTTAACAATCGAGTGGCCTCTGTTGAGGAGGGAATGTGACTCAAAGTCAACAATAAAGCGAGCATGCATAGCACATATACATTTTTCATCTTGCTTCTCTGTTAATTAGAAATGAATGTGATCCCTGCCCATATATATAACCATAATCTCAGTGAGGATTTTCTGTGGTCAATTAGTTTGCATTATATATGGTTCTTTTTAAACTGGGAACTAATTTTAGGATTCTATTATATGATGAAAGTCCATTCGATTTTTTGAAAAGTTCCCTTAATATTCACCGTAACTTTTTTTTGCATAATTTATGGAAGATAGAAACAATAATAGATAAATATAATAAATATCAATTATCATAAATAAAGGTATAGTTGTCGTTTGGTAAAATAATTTTGAAATATCTCTTAATTAAGTCATGTTGTTTTTACAATATAATTTTGAATCAACATAATTTTTGAAATAATTTTGAAATATCTCTTAATTTTGAATCAATATAATTTTTTTCACACATAATTTATGTGATGTTGTTTTTAATATCCAAACCTTTATTTTTTTTTCTCACATCTTTAGATCTCCACGAGTAACCATGTCATGATATTAGTTTTAACTAGGAGAATACTCGCGTTATGCGGCGAACATGTTAATTATGTTTTTTATTGTAATACAAGTACACATGGGTATGATAATATTGATAATATCATCTCAAAATAACATTATTTGAACTTATTTATGAATAAATATGTATATGTTCTACAATTATTTTACATTTTGATAGCAAAAAATATTATATTACAAATACACATTTGTAACACAAATTTACGATTAAAACATAACAAGAAATATTATATCATGATTGTTCACAATATAAATTATAAAAGTAGTGAATCATATGTTATATGTAGTAATACATCATTAATTATATAGTACTAAAAAATTTATTGATTTAAAATACAATGAAAATTATAAATCATATACAAATTATTAGTGAAACTAATTTAATAAATAATATCAAAAATTAATTTAGCGTAAACATAACTATACAATATTCATTATCATATGATCTTTTAAAAAAATACATCTTTAAAAATAACAATACTGTTTGATAGATGTTTATAAATTTAAGAAATTATTTAGATAGATAAACTATTTTTTTGTTTGTATTAGTTTTTTTTTTATTTTTAATATTAAAATTGTTTGAACTATAACACAATTATAATCTACTTGGCATTATATGAGATTAGTATAATTATAAAAAAAATAAAAATAAATAAGAATAGTAATATAAATTTTTGCATTGTATTTTCTTACGTAACATTTTTACAAACTCAAATTTTGGAAAACCGTATGTATAAACTATACTAATATGGATGTCAAAATAAAATGAAACCTTAAACGGATATATTTGATTGATTTTTAAAATTAAAGTTCTAAAATTATGAATATATGTTGTATGTTTTATAATATTAAATATTAATTTATTAGTATTTCATATATAAATTTTTTATCTCCAATTGCACTCACATTTGATCATGTAATATTATGTGAAATGATAAAAAATCGAATGGACTTAGTCCAACGTGTCCAATAATGATAGGCGACGTCATTAATTTACATGATGATGTGACCGTCTAAGAATGTTTAAAACATGTAAAATAATGGACATATAAATATAGATACAAAAAAGTATGAGTGACTATAAGAAATCAATGATCTCGATTTTTCCACATATCATAATCTAATTATTGAAATAAATGTGATGATGTAGATAAAGAAAATTATACAAAGTTAAGTCCAAAATTAGAATGTGGATAAATTGTATATTTTTCTATGTGATTTAGTTTCGACCTATAAAAATTGATAATTATTATATATATTATGTGTTTAAGCAATATACAAACATTTGCCAGTGATCACATAGCTCAGTTAGTTGAGTGTTTGACACAAAAATATATATATATATATATATATATATATATATATATATATATATATATATATATATATATATATATATATTGTGAGAGATTGTTGGTTCAATTCACGCAGACATCAATTGATGAAGGACAAACGAGGCTTCTCCATTTATTCCTCAAGAAAATGTTCGTAATTTTAGGCCTTCACAAGAAACATATATTTTTATTTGTTTCAACTATTTTCTTTTTGAGGAATTATTTTGCATTCTGGAGAAATGTAATCCGGATACACTCCGGAATTGTTTCTATCCACTGTCCGGTCAATTAACGTATTTCGGAGTTGTCCCTAGCAACTTTCCGGACCATTCTTCTCGTCCCATGCTAATCTTACACAATTCTCACTGTCTGATCCCTTTCCACCCTCAGTCGTATTTTTTATATTTTTTTATATCTTTTTCTATACGATGGATACATGATTTGTTCTTGTTTATATTGGTTTTATTATTATCTATATATTCTTAATAAAAAATAGCAAAATAATTTAATAAATTTATTATTACAAAAATAGATTGGTTAAAAAAAATTAGTACCAAACAAAGTTACCTTTAACAGTTCTGGGGGTAATTGAAAAGAAAAAATATTTGAGAGGGTTTTCGAAGTATCTCAAAAATGAGGAATTTTTTTTTAAGTTAGGGATTTATTAGAAATTAGAAATTTTCCTTCTTCGCTATCTCATATATTCATTGCATATTTGGTAAAAAAAATTTAGATATTTGTGATTTTTAACAATAGCGTGATATTATATGATTGGATATCTTCAATTATTGTAAGATTTGTCTTTTAAACGCCATGCTTCAATGTAATTGTGACTCGTTACTGTTCAAAACTTTCTAACAGGTCATATTTGTTTTTTAAAATAATCTGAATACAAAGCACGCATGGTAAACTATTTTGTTTTTCAAATACTGATGTTGTTTTTTAATTAAAAAAAAAAGGAAAATTAATATATATCCTCATCCTCATTAACTTGACCCTAAGTTTTAGTAATTGATGATAATTCTGTCAAATCTTTCTACTTACTTCACTTGCTTGCCAATATATGGATGGGGTCAGACTTCAGAGCCACTTTCTATTAGTCTAAGTAGAATTCAATTAGCAATAACAAAGTCAAGTCCACATTCACTTTGTCACGCTTGAAATGATCATCTCAAAAGGTGGTTCATTCATGCCACAAAAGATTGAATTATTTCATATTCATAGTATGCGCATATATTTTCTATTCGTTGCTTTCCTACTTGTCAACAATTTTCACTGAACGGCACAGAACTATATATGAGAAATAATAATTGTTAAAATGCGTGCTTTGATTTTAGGACATTGAGTGTGCGTGTGTGCAAGGTACTATTTTTTCAAAGTTTTTACTCTTAATTTCTGGCCAGTCAAGTTTAGTTTGTTGATGTTAAATATTTAAGGAAACTTTTCAAAAAACCTCCTAATTTTTTTTCGTGATTTTTTATTATTAAATATTTTCAAGTCTGTTTTTAATATTGTTGTTTATTTTAATTCTATTTGTTCTTAGTTTTTCTAGAAAAATAATAAATGAATATTAAAATTATATAACTATAACATATAATAAAACAAATTTTGTAAAATATATGTGTTATAAATATTGAAAGTTTTTAAAATTAATAAAATATAACGGAAAATCATTTTTTTAACTATCAAATATTAAATTTGAAGGTTATTTTGGTCCAAAAAATATTTAACCCCATCAAAATTTGAAGTTAACTCTTATAGGATGGTATTTGAAAATAAAAGTTGGGTTTGAGGGTTTTTTTTGGAGTTTCCAAAAAAATAGGTAATTTTTATAATATCCAAAAAAAAGATGAAGCACAAATTTCTTTTCTTCTCAATCTATTTTTGTGTATTTATTTTATAACAAGAATATCATATATATCATTTCAAGTGTAGAAATATCATACCCTTGTAAATGTCGGAAATATCATATTTATCCTTTAAGAAATCTCAAATATGGTATTTACCCTTTCTACATATTTGGAAATATCATGTATACCCTTGTACAAATGTGAAATGGCGTATTTACCCCTTTTAGAAATCTGAAATATAAAATTTACCCTTTTAGAAATATAATAGTCGTCGTTCTCAAAATCTAAAATTCAACATCAGCCCATCTTAAACTCTAAAATATCATATTTACTACTTAGCCTTCTCAAAATCTAAAATATTATATTTATCCTTTTCAAAATTTGAAATATCGTATTTACAATTGAAAAGACCAAAACCTCATATTTTTCCTTTTAAAATATAAAATACAATTTATACCCTTCCAAATCTGGAAATATTATACAAACCTTTCTAACAGTCTGAAATGAAATCGTATTTACCCTTTTTGAAATCTGAAAATCGTATTCGCCTTTCATGTAATATGGAAATATCGTAATTACCATTTTATAAATTTTGAAATGTCATATATACCCTGGTAAAAAAAATCTAAAATATCATATTTATCCTTATAAAAATATCGTATTTACCCTTCTCAAAATCTCAAAATCTGAAATATCATATTAGCCCTTATTTAAAATCTAAAAAATAATATTTACCCTTCTCAAAATCACAAATATCATATTGACCTTTTTCAAAACCTGAAATATCATATTAACCCTTCTCATAGTTTGAAATATCATATCATATTTACCCTTCATGAAGAGTCGCAAACATCATATACACTCTCTAAAAATATATATAAAAATATCATATATACCCTTGAAAATCTGGAATTTCATATATACTCGTAGAAGTCTGAAATATCATATTTTATCCTTTTAGAAATCTGGTAACATCATGCATACGGCATACCCTTGCAAAAATGTGAAATATCATATTTAGCCTTTTAGAAATATGAAAAGTTGAATTTACCCTTTAAAAATATTGTATTTATCATTCTCAATTTGAATTTATCATTTAATTCTTTAAACAAATTAAGTATATATTTATTGAGGAATATTATAAATGAAGTTAGTTATTTATCCTCGTAATGTTGATTCGGCAAATGGTTCCATTATGTCGGGATATTCTGTTCGAACATTTAGTGTTGACTGTTGAGTATATATAAATGAGAGGCAAATTAAATTTAAAATTTTTTAAAAAATTCAGAGAAATAATTGATAATTAAAAACGTCGAATATGATTTCGAACTCTTGCAAATAATGGCACTGCCAGAAAAAACATCAACCTTACAAAAATAAAAAAATATATATGGTATTGTCCTAGATTATATATATGGGGAGTTCTATCATACACCCTTTTACAAGGGTATTTTGGGTATTTTAGCAATTAATTATATTTGTAAAAAGGGTGTATGATAAAAATTATCTTTTAGGAAATTTTGGTTTGAATGAACAACAAAAAATTCCAATTTAGTTAAACATTAATTGATAAATATATTTAATATCTTACTTTAAATATTCATAAATGGATAATTACTCCAAATACCCTTGAAAATGGGTGTATGATAAGAAAAGTGGTGTATGATAGAAGCCCCCTATATATATATATATATATATATATATATATATATATATATATATATATATATATATATGGTAACTATAAAGCTTGTACAAGATCTTGCCTGTGTATCGATTCATAAGGTATCTATATTCTCTTCGTAAGATTAATTGAGTCTAATATGTTCACAATAATAACTTTCAAAGTAAAATAATACCGGAATGGCTGTAATTTGCATCTGGATGTAATTGATGTTGAGTTGTCTTGGTTAATTTTGTAATTATTTGACTGTAGGCTGGTGCACACCATGTGTTTGACTAAATGCTCGTTCTGTATTATAATGACCTTGAACTCAATTGCTAGAAAATGCATCTGGATTTTTTTTATTATAATGACCAGCCTTAAAAAATATAATCACAATTTCAATTATTTTGTAGCGGCAATTGAAGATGAATGATTATGGATGGCTTTTTTTATGCTCGAGTTCATATCGAAAGAAACGGTCATAGTTATTGTCAACTCTGAAACAACACCAAACATTACAGGAATTTTATTGATGTCTACATGCTTCAAAGGATTGAAAGTTTTAGTTCGAGCTTTTAGGGTTCAATATAGTTTATGATTAGTGTTAGTTTGAATGTTGTTGTGTTAAAGTGTATTGAAATGTAAATAGGCAACATAATAAGATTATGTAATTTAAAACAAAATTGCAGAGAATGTGTATTGTTAGTTGTTACCAATGTTCCAGAAATCGCTCGACGCTCGCTGGTCGGCAGACGACCATCAAGCGCCAAGGATGATTAATCGGAATTAATCGGGAATCTCGGCGGATTTTTATTTTTTTATATTTAATATTTAAATTAATTAAACAAAATACCAAATCACAGTTTTTTTAATAAGTTTTGAATAATTTAAGTAACAAAATACACTACGTCACTAAACTAACATAAACTCAAATAATAATAATAATTTATATATATATAAATAATATTAAAAATATGAAAAAATTTATTCCAAATTTATTTTTTTGAATAGTATCTGACAAACGATCGTTTTCATTATTGATGCCTAATTTTTTTTGATGTCAATGGAGATCCATTGGCAATCCATAACGAAAACGATCGTTATTTTGAATAGTATCCAACAGCCTCTCATAATATATAATTTTTTGTGCTTCACATTCAAACAACTAGGCTATGGATGGCAATTTAAAAAAAAAAAAAAAAAAACTTCTAAAAATCGGCTCGGCGGTGGCTTGGCGGTCTTGGCAGACCCTTGGCGGCCGCTTGGCGGATTCCGCCAAACACAAAACGCCAAGGACTTATCTCGACGGCGGACCATCGAGGAGCGATTAATCGGTGATTAATCGGCCGCCAAGGCCGATTTCCAGAACACTGGTTGTTACACATCATGTCTTCAATTCTTATTATATTTGAACTCACAATCAATGTTATTTTTAATATATTTGGATATAAATTTACTCGGTGAGAACATAAATTCAAAATATTTAGCTCTACGTGTTTTACAATCTCATATTTCAATTTGTATCCGTACAATACATTATTTTTCAATACACATTCGACACGACTTCATATTCAAATACACAACCATATCCAATCCAATACATATTTACATTTAAATACAAATACACATTCAATTCAATATATATTTACATTTTGATACACATGCATATTCAATACACATCCATTTTATTTTTAACACATTCGATACAATCTCATATTACAATACATATCGATACAATACAATGCACGTTTATTTACCAATACACGTTCGAAACAATCTCATATTTTAATATATTCACATTCAATACATAGTTTCATTTAAGTACACATACAAATTCAATACATAATTGTATTGTTTAATACACTTACACATACACGTTCAAGCTCTCTAGGCTATCAAACCATAAATAAATCATGGAGAAGAATACTTGAGAAATATCAAACTAAAAACAATCTCTGATCACGAGACTGGTAAGGCATGTCAGATATACAATGCCCAACTCGGTACCAACTTCAAACTTCATTATCGCGTCCAACTCCGAGTATTAAATTTCTAATCTGAAAACTGGTTCGAAATTTGAGTGATAAAATAGATAAATAAATTCCTGAAAGAATTTTGTTTCAATAATTATTTCAGGAATATTCAATACCATCCAATTACTCAATTAGAAATTAGTATCAACAATCCTTAGTGTCACTGCATATACAAACTAATTCCAGACAAATACTAAATTAGTTCCAGTATTTGAGATAAATAATTCCATAAAAAATCATAATTGCTTCCAATTTCATGTAAGTACTCAACTAATTCGCAATTAATTTTCAATTGCTCATAATTATGAATACTCCACCCCCAAATTCACTAACCCTAAACCCCTCAAAAATGTGAAACTCACCTCTCAGAACATATTTTGGGCACCTAGGACAGTTTTTCGTCAAAGAGAGAGTCGTATATCGTCCTTACTCCTCTCCTTTCATTTTTTATTATTCTTTTACATGCATAACCTTACAATATAATATATAACCTTATAAAAATATCCATACCTATTTTATTTTATTTTGGAAAAAGAACAATTATTTTACATTGTTCTTTTAATTAAATTTAATAAAATAACCCTGGGGTATAGGATATAACTTTCATTCCATAATTCATTATTTTACATTTTTTTTTTATAATTTTGGTTTTATAAATACTTATTAAACATATTAGCACTTAAACTATAAATATAACCCATGTCGAAACATAGCGAGGATAACCTCCAGTATATTTATATTTCAAAAATATTCATTATCTCAGATCAACTATTTACTTCGCATGCGTTATTTTGTCAGTTAGGCGATCGCATGTTTAATTAAATTAAATTTAATGAAAATTAATATAAAATTCTTTAGTTATAGTATAGTCATAAACAAAGCACGTTGCATGTTTAATTGAATTAAATTTAATGAAAACTAATATAAAATTCTTCAGTTATAGTATTGTCGTACACAAAGCATGTTGCGTGTTTAATTGAATTAAATTTAATGAAAACTAATATAAAATTCTTTAGTTATAGTATTGTCGTACACAAAGCATGTTGCATGTTTAATTGAATTAAATTTAATGAAAACTAATATAAAATTCTTTAGTTATAGTATTGTCATACACAAAGCATGTTGCATGTTTAATTGAATTAAATTTAATGAAAAATAATATAAAATTCTTTAGTTATAGTATTGTGATACACAAAGCATGTTGCAGGTTTAATCGAATTAAATTTAATGAAAAATAATATAAATTTTTTTAGTTATAGTATGGTCATACACAAAGCATGTTGCAGGTTTAATTGAATTAAATTTAATGAAAAATAATATAAAATTCTTTAGTTATAGTACTGTCGTACACAAAGCATGTTTACAACGGTACAAAGGTAATTTTGCTTTTATAAAAGTGATGCAAAATTTATCACATCATTCATATCGCATGATTGCAGCTCTCTCTTATGTATATATATATATATATATTTTTTTTTTTCTTTTTCTTTCTTGAAGAGTAATTTTACATTTCTACGTGATCATTTTGGTTCTCCAGTTTGTATGTTTCTTGATGGTTGCGGATAAAATTGTCAAATGATGAAATCATTAATTTTTTTCTTTTAAGATATTGGAGCAAGTCAATAGAAGCACAGCTTGCCTGTCTATGTAGGCCAGGCGGCCTCGGGTTGGGTTGGTGGATCCGACGTAACAACGGAATAAAAACAACAAACTAAGATACTTCCTTCGATTAAAGAATGTGATAGAAACATCAGAAACAAATCAAGAACACAATTGAACGAATTTAATATTGTGTATCCGTTAAACAGGGGCGGATTAACTATTTTGGAGGCTCTTCACAAAATAACAAAGATTAAAATTAATTTGTTTTTAGATTTAATTTTATGTATACCCCTGCTAAACATCATACTTTTATGTATATTTCCTAGAAAACCTTTCAAATATCACGAGTATCCATAAATTAAACTTTTATTTAATAATTTGTTAATTTTTCATTCAATTTTTTTCGTTTTACCTTTTTTATAAAATTTAATAATTACTTAAAATTTTGAGAAAATATTGATTTTAACAGTGATTTTTGGAAAGAAATTATGTGATAAAATTGAAAATATTTGATTTTTATTTTTTTAAATATTATTTTAGAGAAAAAGATTATTTATTATCATAGAAAAATAATTTGAAAAATTAGGTAAGTGACATATTACCAACGAAAATATATTGATGATTTTTAAATGATATATAGGAGTATATGTGATATTTTAAGAATTTTGTAGGAATACTAATGATTTTTGAAAGATTTTGATGGGGTATCCATGATATTTTGAGACGTTTGCATTGATATTCATGAAATTTCAGATTATTGAGTAGTATATGTGAAATTTTGATGTTTTATAGGAATGCGCTTGGAATTACGCCTTTTTTTTTATTATTGTTTTATGTAAAATCTACAATCATATTTTAAAATACTGTTCGAGTGTGAACCAACTTTCAGCATATATTTTTGGTTAAATATATTGTCGCAAATATTCAAGATCATAAATATTTTAATAGTTCAATATAGAAAATATCAAAATAAAGATTGATAAAACTATTTCTTTTATTCCATCTCTTATCTCCAAAGAAAGACACATGAATTATACGCTAATTAAGGAAAAATAAACATTTAACATTAAATTAAAAAAATTAGTGATAACGTAAAAAATTAGTGATAACGTAGCAGAGGTGATTGAGTTATTGACACAATATATCATATGTCATATTTCATGGGTTCTAATTTCATTGACATCACATAAAAAAAAAAAAAAAAAAAAAACACGATTAAAGATTTGGGGCCTAGATTTCTCCTAAGAAAAGAATATTGAATTAAAAGAAACCATGCAAATAATATACCAATTTTAGTATGTTGTATTATGTACAGATTTGTTGTTCATGCATATTAACAAAAATCCCGCTAAATTGTACGGGATTGTTTGAGTTTATGTGATTATATTATATTTGTAATATTACAATTCAATCAAATTGTTTGAATTTAACTATTAATCCACGAATCGTTCATATATTGGATTTCATATATATTTGCATTTTTGGTGTTTATTGTTGTTTTTCTAGTGATTTAGGGGTTTTGGTGTTATGTCATGAATGTTACGGAATGGTGTCACGAAGACAAATGCGAGATTTTTGCTTGTTCATTTCTCAATATTTGTGTGCGTATATTTTCATGGTAATAAATCTATTATTACAAAAGGCCGAGAATTGTAAAATTGGTTTTTGTCTGTTCAGGAATATGCATATATGACATTATATAACTATTTGAAATATTAAACAAATGTAAAATATTAAACACATAATTTGATAGCCCTTAAAATTGATGTCATTTCAACTAAACAATTCTTTTTTGTATTTTTTTTTTTAAATTGTATAAGCTTGCCGAGTAAATCTGGTTGACGAAAATCCAAATTTAATATTTTCACTTTGTCACTAATGGTTCTATATCTCGAATCACACAATTCCCATAATATCAAAGAAATGAATAAAATGATCTCAACAAAAAATAAATACAGTAACAAAAAAATATAAACCGCTGATAAAAGAATAGGTGTTAAATTTAGGAAAATCGACATACAATTTCAGATCATTTTATTCTTTCCGTTGATATTAAACTGTATTTATTTTTTGTTCAGATGATTTTATTCATTCGTTTATATTAAACTTTTCGATAACTTATTTTATATTTATCTAAATTTGTTTGGTTTCTTTCTTTTTTCTTCTTCTTTTGTTATTAAGAATTAGTATGAAATATTTTTTTGCCACAATATAAACAAAGAAGAGATATTTCTTATATTGACAGTGGTACTACACATAATTTTTTTACTTCGCGTGCAGTAATTTTATCGGCTAAGGGATGACCGTTGGCATTTTACATGTCTAATAAAATTAACTTCAATAAAAACTAATACAATTTTTTTTAGGTTTAGTAAAAAAAAACTTTAATACTTTAATTGAATTTGCGGAAGTGAATAGTTGTTCTGTTTTTATTAACTATGGCTTGTATTATTGGTTTAGAAAGCTAGTTTCTCGTCTCACTTTATAGTACCGTCACACACATATGATATTTTTCCAACGGTACAAATGTAATTTTACTTTCACAAGTCATGTAAAAATTATCAATCATTCATATCGCATGATTGCATCCATCTTATATATTTTCTTTCTTGGAGTGTAATCACAAGTAATATGATATTTTTTAGTTCTCCAGCTTGTATGTTTCTTGATGGTTGCGGATGAGATCATGAGATGATGAATCTTTACGAAATAAAAATAAGAGATTGGAGCAAGTCACTCGTTGCTTTTATACAACAAATATGAAAATTGAATAATGAAATAGAACCAAAACAATATTATCTATGGTGAAAGTAGATGGTCTTAATTTGTGAACTCATTATGTATTTAAAATAATTCCTCGTCATTATGCACCTAAGAACCAAAACAAGATTAAATGATGTCGCTTACATATTCTACGAGAAATGAATGACACCTATATTTGATGTGATTTTATGATATGCTTATTTTTACTTCGGTAAGAATTAAACCTCAGCAATTCTCCAAAATATGAACCGAAATTATCCAATTAAAACTCTTAAAACAATCATATATTTTTTCTTTTCTTTTTAAATTCAAATTACAACTACGAACAAACTTGCCAATCCATAACTCTCGAACTCAACTTATCTGGAACCGAATTAGACCAAGCTTCCAAGTCAGGAAGAGGGCCTGTTAGCGCGAAATAATTCTCACATTCTGGTTGCTCCACTAATTTCCAACACACCTGAAAACATACACAAAACATAGAAATTTTCATGTATACCCCTGTAAAATCTCAAAATAGAAAAAGTACCTGTCCTGGAAGAGCGCGATTAAGTGATTTAATACACGAGTTTTCGGTCCAAGATCGACTAAGTTCTTCCGGTGCAATTTTCATCTCTCTGTAATATTCTTGACGGTCTCTTCCACTGCAATTCACGATAATTCTACCGTTTTGCATTAGTTTCTTCGAAAGTGCCACCCATGTTTCTTCCTGTTTAATAGTAATAAAATAATTAATGACGATAAACACATTCAATCATATAATCCAATATTCTTACCTGAAGTAACTGTGGTAAGATATTCCCATCGGCGAATAAATCGACAATAATTCCTATAATAAATAATGAAAATTAATTTTCAACTTCCTGAATAATGGAGGGGCTATTTTGTAAATACCTGCAAAACCGCCTTCAACAGAAACATTTGGAGAGAGAGCATCACCAATGAATACAGAAAGATGGCCCCCATTTTCATTTGGGTTCTCTAATTTCGATAGATCGAAATGAAGTCTTGCCACATTAATTAACTTCAAAACATAATTACATAATCATGTTAACATAAACATAAACTATAACAAATATGGTTTTTATTTTTTTTAAATTTTAATTACCATGTCATCGAGTTCCCAACCAAGGAGATGTAACGAAGGATATAATTCAAGAATTAAATGTGCTGCAGTGCCCGCGCCCTACAAGAAATACGTCAATAATATCTGAATAATAAGATAATGAAAGTTTATTTGCTTACCAAACCTAATAAGGCGATTGGTCCAGGTGGAATTATAGCGGGAAGAGATGCAAACTCATCCTAAAATGATAAATTGAAGAGAATGACTTGAAATTTTCAGGGTTCAAATTCTTCGGGTAAAAAATTGGATTTAAAACTCGTTTACCCAATAAGAGCCGGTCCATATATCTTCCTTGTTAAGCATGCTGTGAACATTACCTGTGTTTTTTGATATGACAATTGAGTGTGCACATTAGGTGTTTGATGAAATGTGCAATGTAACAGTACCATCCATTTATTTCTCTACCACATAAAGAACATAAAATCTGGCGGTAAAAATGGCGAGAACTTACGGCTAGAGTCGAGAAGAAGGAATTTGGCAGTGGGACTGTCTATAACCATGATACCGTCATTGTATTTGGAACTGAGAGCCAAAAGGACTGAGAAGGGTTGCTCCTCCTCCTTCGCCGCTTCAGGAATGGCGCCTTGGCCGTCAGACGCAGCTCGAGCAAGAGTAAGCGGAAGAGAAGAAAGTCCCACGTGTTGAAAATGAAAGCATGAGTAATTGGGGGTGAAGCGACAAGGCTTGGGTCTGTGCGGTTTCAAAGAAGAAGGCGTGGCTAAGCCGGCGCCAATGGCGGTCGCCATGAATCAGATGGGACTGAAAAATAAAATGTTATGTTATTATCGGTTTGAGAATGGATAAAGTATACCCACTCTTAACACCTAGGATTAATAGTTAACCAATCTCCCCTCCCATTAATTTTTGAATACCTGATATATGGTGAGGCCACGTCGCCTTTTACTGTTCAGCGTCATATTTTACTGTTCATCCCGTTACTGTTCATCGCACCTTTACTGTTCACCATCGATGTTTACTGTTCATCGCACCTTTACTGTTCACCATCGATGTTACTGTTTATTTAATTACTGTTCATTCGTCTACTGTTCATTCCGGTACTGTTCAGTTTTTTTTTTTTTTTTTTTTTTTTTTTTTTGAATTTTATTTTATTTGACGTATGTCTTGTGTTCTAAATAAAATATTTGAATTTTTCATCGTATTAATAAATATAATTGACATATGTCTTGTGTTTTAAATAAAATATTTGAATTTTTCATCGTATTAATAAAAATAATTTGTATACTATAATTTTACTGTTAACTAAACAAAATACTATTCACACAAATACTTTTTGTTAGCCTGAGCTGGTATTATTATTTTTTTTTGGCTTATTATAACAGTTTTGATTGGTACCAAGCTGCGTTTTTTTGTGCTTATTATAATATTTTTGATTCGTACCAATTCTAAATATATCAAATAATATATAAAATTATTACTTTTGTTTGTTATATTATTTCTTATCAAATAATATACCCCGCAGCGAAGCGCGGGATATTGTCCTAGTGTATTTAATTGGGGAATTCTTCAAAAACCCCTCTAACTTTTTTGAGATTCATCAAAAACTCCTCAGCTTTTAGATTATTTGAAAATCTCGTATAAATTGAGTTTAATTTTTCAAAAATTCCCTACAAATATTAACTTTAACATTCCATCCAATTTTTTTTTTTGGAGCAAATATACTCTTCTTGATTTTCATTTATAAATTATTTTATTCAATATAAATTAATAAATACATAAACAAATTAAATATTTCATAATTAAATATTTGACGTTATTATAATTACAAATAATTTATGATAATATTTAACAACTCATTATTTTATTTTACCATTTATACTATATATAAAGTATTATTTTATTAAATATATACTATTTCACATTACATTTTTTAATTTTACATGAAATAATTTTGTACAAAAATCATATAATAAATTATAGAATAGTATAATAAATACCATCATATAATATTCTGAAATATTATATCGTAAAATATTATTTATTTATTAGTTTATAGAATAAATTTAATTATAAAATAAATTGTGAGGGTATTTTGGTTCAAAAAAGAATAATTTGAATGGAAAGTGAAAGATAACAACAATAGGGAGATTTTGAAGAATTAAATTCAATTTATAGGGATTTTTTCAAATAATTCAAAAGTTAAGGAGTTTTTGAGAAATTCCAAAAAAGCTAGGGATTTTTTCAAGTATTTCCCTTTTTAATTAGATTGATTAGATCGCTTCATTCCAGTGCACTCCTGCTACAACATGACGGAACAGTGCCTTAGGTGTTTGGCCTGGCGCTTAGCCTGAGTTAGAATTGAGTGCTAATCAATCCATTTAATTTACCTACTAGGAATATCGTCTGTTTCTACCCAAGATTCGAACATTACAATTAATTATTGAATTGAGTGCTAATCAATCCATTTAAACATTCTTGATTGACATATCAAGAATGTTAAATCTAAAGTGAGTAGCACCGTATGAAATTCCTATTTGAATTGATTACTCACTTCGACCTGTTTAATACAGAAACTCAACGACACTATTTAAAATTAGAAATTATACAATTTCAAATGAGAAATTATATGTTCTCCCCAAATTTGAACAACATAGTTCAAGTCACGCAGATAATGTCATCCTCCAATCAATTATCACGTTCTCACTTTTGTTATATCTTGAGTTGATAAGTACGATTTCCGTTCCAATTAGCAATATTATTTGTGTGAACAGACATATTTATAGGCTCATTAATTAGAGATTAAATCCGAGTCACATAACAATCTCAGAAACACGTCATTTGGACTCCTCAAAACGTAAAAAAGATTGTTATGAATCCAAAAACAAAGTTTCGACTTAGTGTTTGTAAAATTTGGTGAAAAGTTACGTAGCAAATGATACGATACAAATGATATAAAAACACGTTATTTGAACTCCTCAAAACGTAAAAAGATTGTTATGGATCGAAAAACAAACATTCTTAGTATTCGTACAATTTGGTGAAAAGTTACGTAGTAAAAGATTCGATCCAAACAATATCAAAAACACATTATTTGGACTTCTCAAAATGTTAAAAGATTGTTATGAATCGAAAAACAAACTTTCTTAGTGTTTGTACAATTTGGTGAAAAATTACGTAGTAAAATATTCGATCCAAACAATCTCAAAAACACATTATATGGACTCCTCAGAGCGCTAAAAGATTGTTAAAAATAAAAAAACAAGATTTCTTAGTGTTTATAAAATTTGGTGAAAAGTTATGCAGTAAAAGATACGATATAAAGGATCTAAAAACACGTTATTTGAACTACTAAAAGTGTAAAAAGATTGCTATTAATCGAAAAACGAACTTTCTTAGCGTTTGTACAATTTGGTGAAAAGTTACATCATAATAGATTCATTCCAAACAATTTTAAAAACACGTTATTTGGACTCCTCAAAACGTAAAAAGATTGCTATGAATCAAAAAACAATTTTTCTTAGTGTTTATAAAGTTTGGAGAAAAGTTTTGTAGTACATACGATACAAATGATCTAAAAACACGTTATTTGAACTACTCAAAATGTAAAAAGATTGCTATGAATCGAAAAGAAAACTTTCTTAGTGTTTGTTAAATTTGGTGTAAAGTTACGTACAAAAAGATTCAATCCAAACCATCCCAAAAACACGTTATTTAGACTCTTGAGACCGTTATAAGAATATTATGAATCGAAAAACAAACTACCTTAGTGTTTGTAAAATTTGGTGAAAAGTAATGTAGTAAAAGATACGATATAAATGATCTAAAAACACCTTGTTTGAACTCCTCAAATCGTAAAAGGATTGCTATGAATTGAAAAGAAAACTTTCTGAGTGTTTGTATAATTTGGTGAAAAGTTACGTTGTAAAAGATTCGATCCAAACCATCTTAAAAACACGTTATTTGGACTCATGAGAGCTTAACTAATCAACATGAATCGAAAAACAAACTTTCTTCGTGTTTGTAAAATTTGTTGAAAAGTTATGTAGTAAAAGAAACGATACAACTGATCTAAAAACACGTTATTTGAACTCCTCAAAACGTAAAAAGATTGCTATGAATCGAATAAAAAACTTTCTCAGTGTTTGTACAAATTGGTGAAAGGTTAGGTTGTAGAAGCTTCGAAAACAAACTTTCTTAGTGGTTGTAAAATTTGGTGAAAAGTGATGTAGTAAAATATACGGTACAAATGATCCAAAAATACGTTCTTTGAACTCCTCAAAGTGTAAAATGATTGGTATGAATCGAAAAGAAAACTTTCTTAGTGTTTGTAAAAATTGATGAAAAGTCACGTAGTAAAAGATTCGATCCAAACCATCTCAAAACATGTTATTTGGACTCATCAGAGTGTTAAAAGATTCTTATGAATCGAAAAATAAACTTTCTTATTGTTTTTAAAATTTGGTGAAAACTTATGTAGTAAAAGATACGGTACAAATGATCTAAAAACACGTTATTTGAACTCCTCGTCATTTTACGTTTTGAGGAGTTCAAATAACGTGTTTTTGGATCGTTTGTATCGTATCCTTCACTACGTCAATTTTCACCAAAATTTACAAACACTAAGAAAGTTTGTTTTTCAATTCATGACAATCTTTTAACTCTTTGAGGAGCCTAAATAACGTGTTTTTGAGATGGTTTGGATCGAATGTTTTACTACGTAACTTTTCACCAAATTGTACAAACACTAAGGAAGGTTCCTATTCGATTCATAGCAATCTTTTTACGTTTTGAGGAGTTAAAATAACGTGTTTTTAGATCGTTTGTTTCGTATCTTTCACTACGTAACTTTTCACCAAATTTTATAAACATTAAAAAAGTTTGTTTTTCGATTCATAACAATCTTATAACTCTCTGAGGAGCCCAAATAACTTGTTTTTGAGATGGTTTGGATATAATCTTTTACTACGAAATTTTGCACCAAATTGTACAAACACAAAGAGAGTTTTAAATTCGATTCATAGCAAATTTTTTTACGTTTTGACGAGTTCAAATAACGTGTTTTTAGATCGTTTGTATCATATCTTTCACTACGTAACTTTTCACCAAATTTTACAAACACTAAAAAAAATGGTTTTTGGATTCATGACTATCTTATAACTCTCCGAGTAGCCCAAATAACATGTTTTTGAGATGGTTTGGATCAAATCTTTTACTACGTAACTTTGCACCAAATTGTATAAACACTAAGAAAGTTTCCAATTCGATTCATAGTAATCATTTTACGTTTTGAGGAGTTCAAATAACGTATTTTTAGACCGTTTGTATTGTGTCTTTCACTACGTAACTTTTCACCAAATTTTATAAACAGTAAGAAAGTTTGTTTTTCGATTCATAACAATCTTATAACTCTCTGAGGAGCCCAAATAACTTATTTTTGAGATGGTTTGGATCGAATCTTTTACTACGTAATTTTGCACCAAATTGTACGAACACTAAGAATGTTTTCAATTGGATTCATCGCAATCTTTTTACGTTTTGAGGAGTTCAAATAACGTGTTTTTGGATCGTTTGTATCGTATCTTTCACTATGTAACTTTTCACCGAATTTTATAAACACAAAGAATGTTTGTTTTTCGATTCATAATAATCTCATAACTCTCTGAGGAGCCCAAATAACTTGTTTTCGAGATGGTTTGGATCGAATTTTTTACTACGTAATTTTGCACCAAATTGTACAAACACTAAGAATGTTTTCAATTCGATTCATAGTAATCTTTTTACGTTTTGAGGAGTTCAAATAACCTATTTTTAGACCGTTTGTATCGTATCTTTCACTACGTAACTTTTCACTAAATTTTATAAACACTAAGAATGTTTGTTTTTTAATTCATAATAATCATATAACTCTCTGAGGAGCCCAAATAACTTGTTTTTGAGATGGTTTGGATCGAATCGTTTACTTGTACCGTATCTTTCGCTACGTAACTTTTCACCAAATTTTGTAAACACTAAGAAAGTTTGTTTTTCGATTCATGACAATCTTTTGACTCTCTGAGGAGCCCAAATAACTTGTTTTTGAGATGGTTTGGATCGAATGTTTTACTATCTAACTTTTCACCAAATTGTACAAACACTAAGAATGTTTTCTATTCGATTCATATCAACCTTTTTATGTTTTGAGGAGTTCAAATAACGTGTTTTTAGATCATTTTCATCGTATCTTTCACTACGTTACTTTTCACCAAATTTTATACACACTAAGAATGTTTGTTTTTGGATTCATAACAATTTTATAACTTTCTGAGGAGCCCAAATAGCTTATTTTTGAGATGGTTTGGTTCGAATCTTTTACTACGTAATTTTGCACCAAATTGTACAAACACTAAGAATGTTTTCAATTGGATTCACAGCAATCTTTTTACGTTTTGAGGAGTTCAAATAACGTGTTTTTGGATCGTTTGTATCGTATCTTTCACTACGTAACTTCTCACCAAATTTTATAAACACTAAGAAAGTTTGTTTTTCAATTCATACAATTCTTTTAACGCTATGAGGAGTCCAAATAACGTGTTTTGAGAATGTTTGGATCGAATGTTTAACTACGTAACTTTTCACCAAATTGACAAACACTAAGAAAGTTTTCTATTCGATTCGTAGCAATCTTTTTACATTTTGAGGAGTTCAAATAACGTGTTTTTAGATCATTTGTATCGTATCTTTCACTACGTAACTATTCACCAAATTTTGTAAACACTAAGAATGTTTGTTTTTGGACTCATAACAATCTTATAATTCTCTGAGGAGCCCAAATAACTTGTTTTTGAGATGGTTTGGATCGAATCTTTTACTACGTAATTTTGACCCAAATTGTACAAACACTAAGAATGTTTTCAATTCGATTAATAGCAATCTTTTTACGTTTTGAGGAGTTCAAATAACTTGTTTTTGGATCGTTTGTACCGTATCTTTCGCTACGTAAATTTTCACCAAATTTTACAAACACTAAGAAAGTTTGTTTTTTGATTCATGACAATCTTGTAACTCTCCGAGGAGCCCAAATAACGTGTTTTTGAGATAGTTTGGATCAAATGTTTTACGAAGTAACTTTTCACCAAATTGTACAAACACTAAGAAAGTTTTTTTTTTCGATTCATATCAATCTTTTTATGTTTTGAGGAGTTCAAATAACGCGTTTTTAGATCGTTTGTCCCGTATCTTTCACTACGCAACGTTTCACCAAATTTTATAAACACTAAGAAAGTTTGTTTTTCGATTCATACAATTCTTTTAACGCTATGAGGAGTCGAAATAATGTGTTTTGAGATGGTTTTGATCGAATGTTTTACTACGTAACTTTTCACCAAATTGTACAAACACTAAGAATGTTTTCTATTCGATAGAAATCTTTTTACGTTTTGAGGTGTTCAAATAACGTGTTTTTAGATCGTTTGTATCGTATCTTTCACTACGTAACTTTTCACCAAATTTTATAAACATTAAGAAAGTTTGTTTTTCGATTCATAACAATCTTATAACTCTCTGAGGAGCCCAAATAACTTGTTTTTGAGATGGTTTGGATCGAAACTTGTACTACATAATTTTGCCCCAAATTGTAGAAACACTAAGAATGTTTTCAATTCGGTTCATAGCAATATTTTTACTTTATGAGGAGTTCAAATAACATGTTTTCAGATTGTTTGTACCGTATCTTTCGCTACGTAACTTTTCACCAAATTTTACAAACACTAAAAAAGTTTGTTTTTCGATTCATGACAATCTTTTAACTCTCTGAGGAACCCAAAAAACGTGTTTTTGAGATGGTTTGGATCGAATGTTTTACTATCAAACTTTTAACCAAATTGTACAAACACTAAGAATGTTTTCTATTCGATTCATATCAATCTTTTTATGTTTTGAGGAGTTCAAATAACGTGTTTTTTGATCATTTGTATCGTATATTTCACTACGTAACTTTTCACCAAATTTTACGAGCACTAAGAAAGTTTGTTTTTCGATTCATGACAATCTTTTAACTCTCCGAGGAACCCAAATAAAGTGTTTTTGAGATTGTTTGGATCGAATGTTTTACTACGTAACTTTTCACCAAATTGTACAAACACTAAGGAAGTTTCCAATTCGATTCATAGCAATCATTTTAAGTTTTGAGGAGTTCAAATAACGTGTTTTTAGATCGTTTGTATCGTATCTTTCATTACGTAACTTTTCACCAAATTTTATGAACATTAAGAAAGTTTGTTTTTCGATTCATAACAATCTTATAACTCTCTGAGGAGCCGAAATAACTTGTTTTTGAGATGATTTGGATCGAAACTTTTACTACGTAATTTTACCCCAAATTATACAAAAACTAAGAATGTTTTCAATTCGATTCATAGCAATCTTTTTACGTTTTGAGGAGTTCAAATAACGTGTTTTTTTATTGTTTGTACCATATCTTTCACTACGTAACTTTTCACCAAATTGTATAAACACTAAGAAAGTTTGTTTTTCGATTCGTACAATTCTTTTGACACTATGAGGAGTCCAAATAATGTGTTTTGAGATGGTTTGGATCGAATGTTTTACTACGTAACTTTTCACCAAATTGTACAAACACTAAGAAAGTTTTCTATTCGATTCATAGCAATCTTTTTACGTTTTGAGGAGTTCAAATAACGTGTTTTTAGATCGTTTGTATCGTATCTTTCGCTACGTAACTTTTCACCAAATTTTGTAAACATTAAGAAAGCTTGTTTTTTGATTCATAACAATCTTATAACTCTCTGAGGTGCCCAAATAACTTGTTTTTGAGATTGTTTGGATCGAATCTTTTACTACGTAATTTTGCCCCAAATTGTACAATTTGGACTCCTCAGAGTGTTAAAATATTGTTATGAATTGAAAAAGAAAATTTCTTAGTGTTTGTAAAATTTGGTGAAAAGTTATGTAGTGAAAGATACGATACAAATGATCTAAAAACACGTTATTTGAACTCCTCAAAGCGTAAAAAGATTGGTATGAATCGAAAAATAAAATTTCTTAGTGTTTATAAAATTTGGTGAAAAGTTACGTAGTAAAAGGTTCGATCCAAACCATCTCAAAACACGTTATTTGGATTCCTCGGAGTGTTAAAAGATTGTTATGAATCGAAAAACAAAATTTCTTAGTGTTTATAAAATTTGGTGAAAAGTTATGTAGTAAAAGATACGGTACAAATGATCTAAAAACACGTTATTTGAACTCCTCAAACGGTAAAAAAATTGTTAATCAGGGTTCGGTGTATTTTTCAGTATAACGGCCTAAATTTATATTGTTTGGTTGTTCTTATAAAACTGTAGTCCGAGATGGTAACATGAGTTTTTAAGCAATATCCAAAAGCAAATAAAATTAAAGGATTGTTGGGATTAACAACCCGTACTAAACAAAACGCATTGAACTTGTTCACGTTAATGTTTCTTATGTTGGAAATTTACAACGTTGAAGAATCTCTTTTATCACCTCAACTACATCGAAACAATTAGTTAATCTGAACTCTGGTGTTTGTTGACACGCACTGCAAACGATACAATGAAGTTATAACGAGGGAATTGCATTGAGAACAAGCACGGGACTATCTCCCCGTGTTTCACGGGTTTTATGCTATATCGCCATCTGTCCCTCAAACTCCATTTTCAATCTCTTTTCTCTCCACTTCACGAGACCACAGTACCACACACTACCTCTCTTCAAAGGCTTATTTATAACTTGATAAAGTTGAATATATAATACATTACTTGGATTATTTTCAAATTAGGTAACTTGAATAAAGTTGGATACATTAACATTAACCCAGTGATTATTATTGTTTATTTTACAATCACGATTAGATTTAGAACCGCAAAGGAGAAGGGTAATCGAGACAAGCATGATCAACAAGAAACTCCTGAGAACTACTCTTCTCAATTTCTGCAAAAACCTCCTCCCAAATCTCTGAAAAAGCCCGAAGAATTAGATGATGATGATGTGGCGAATTCAGCGCGAGAAACCGCCTGAGCAGCTCGCATAACTCGTCTTTGTCTATTATCTCTTTTTCGACGATCATTTGAAGCATCGACTGCCTGAAATCCTCGAGAGGGTCCTCGGAGTCTTTGACTACCGGCACGCCCTCGCTCGCACTTCTAGTGTGATCTAATAAATGTGGATAAATCAAGTTGATGAATTAATTCAAAAAATTTGGAAAAATGAAATCAGTAACTAACCTCCACCTCTATATGTAGATACTATAGGTAACTTCTTAATTTGATTCTTCATTGTTTTTTCTTCTCCACGGCTGCCACGAAAAGATAGGACGGTCTGTTCCATCTCGCCAAGCTCGCGAAGAAGGCCAGAGAAGCTAGGTGTATCGGTCGAGCTGTGGAATTTATCTGTCAAGTCTTCGTCGTCCCAAGGGGAGGAGACGGAGGTGGAGGTGATAGTCAGAGTCGGAGTCTCCGTCGAGGACAAATTTCTCGGCCTGCGTGGACTCGCACATTTTACGTCAGAAGAATCGGAGACGGATATTACCGATTTGGTGTCGCTACAACCACAACCAAGGTTGAAGATGAGGGGGTTGTTTCTCTTCTTCTTTGCCATGTCTCTTCTCATGATGCACTTAATTTGTTGGTATCAATGTTGTGTGAAGGTGTGCATGAATATAGAGAGGGCCCTTGAGGATTGGTTGGTTAATTACAGAAATGCCCTCGGGCTCAACTACTATTGTTAGCTTTCTGCATGAATGGGTTAATGCATGTATGGATTGGATCTGTATGCGTAGTGTCCTTGCCGACACTGCTTGAATTAATGTGGGGTTTTGATGCTGGAGTGAAATAGAAATTTAGAATAGATCGTAATCAAATTGGAGAAGGACCGATCAATTTGCTTATTGTATAGAATTTAATTTTGTATTATATTAACCACCAAATCTGGATAGATTTAACCAATTGATGAAATGGTTGCTTAAGAATCAGGATTGGTTTGTCTCGAAGATAAGAAACTATAATTATATTCCACTACACTACGTTTTGTAATTATTCAATTCTCTCACCATCATTTGTTAATTAACTGCGAATTATAAATTATATGTCTTGATGCAATAAAATTCTGGTAAATAAATAAACTTTCAGAAATGTTAACAGAGATCAACTTAGAGTGATACGTTTCATTCCATTAAAATTTGAGTCAAAAGTCAACCATATTGATATTCTTTCTGTTTATATTTTCTGGTTGAAGATTATAAATTTAATTTTATCCAACACAAGCATATTTTTCCGAAATATTTTGTATCCATTTCGGGCAAGTAGTTTTGACCTAATGAGCAATGATTAATGAATGATCATGTAACTTAAACATAAATTAAGTAGAACACTAATCTTCCATATTTTTTGAACCTAATTTTTTGCAATTTTCTTGTGTGGCATCGTCTCATTCATTTTAACCATTAAATTATGATATATGTACTAGACCATTGATTAAATATAGATTTTTATAATCACAATTAATTGCTAGATATTTATGTGTCTATTATTTTACACTATATTTTAAATAATTTTTGAAAATCACATCATTCTACATTAATGACGTTAACTATTATAATTAACTAAATTCACGTTAGATTAAGTCTATTCAATTGTTTATCATTACATATTATACTACATGATCACATTTTAATGCAGTAGAAAACTAAAAGTGTATACATGAAATACTAATAAATTAATATATATTATTATAAACATAAAACATATATAGTAATATTATTTTTGAAATTTTAATTTTAAAACCCATCAAATATATTCGTTTTTTCTTTTTATTTTGGCATCCAAAATAGCGTTGTTCATACATACCGTTTTTCCTAATTTGAATTTGTAAAGACATTATGTAAGAAAATACAATGAAAAAAATTCATATTTACATAATAGAATTTAGAATAGATTATTATTTATTATAAAAAATATATATATAACTATAAGAAGGTCATACAAACTGAGTAGGTTATTTTTTATAGTTTGTACAAATAATTCTAATATTAAAATTTTAAAAAATTATTTGTAGATATTATGTGTCCATTATTTTACATTATATTTTAAACATTCTTATAAGAACACGTCATCGAAAATTAATGAATTGGATTATTATTATTGGCTAGCTTCATGTTCGATTATATATATTCAATTGTTTGTCTTTTCACATTATGTTACATGATTAAATGTAAATGCAATGGAATATGAACAGTTTATACATGAAATACTATTAATTAATATATATTATTATAAACGTATATTAGCATTATTTTTCAAGCTTTAATTTTAAAAATACATCAAATATATTCGCTTGAATTTTACATTTATTTTGATATTCATATTATCATAGTTCATACATACCATTTTCCTAATTTGAATTTGTAAAGATATTATTGGTTGCATGAAATATTGTTTAACGACAATAATATACTATTGGTAGTTGTGTTTTTTGGTAAAATTGTATTATACTTCAACCTTGATATTATTATAAAGTGGGATTAATATAAGTATTAGTATTTGATGAAACAAATGAGTTTTTTTTGTTATAATAATGTAAAGAATTGTAAAGCATATAAAAATAAGTTCAATTTTTTTATTTTGAGATGATATTATCATACAAATACGTATTTTGTATTACAATGAAAAACATATTTAACATGTTCGTCGCTACAAAACATAATTAACATACTCGCCGTCATGGTTGCAAATAGCTTCGATAAATAATGTGCGCTGCAACTTTATTGCCCACTGCACCTAAATAAAATAATTTTAGATGAATTTATAAAAATTAAATGAATTTAATTAAAAGAAAAATATTTCATAAAAAGATATAATAATTAATATCACTTTTGGCTGAAAAATAAACAAAAAATATATTTCCTATTTAGATTGAGATGTTCTGATTTGTTAGAGATGCTCATTTTCAAATACCTTGTTAATTATTTTATAAATTTCTATTTAATATGTTCAATATGAATATTTGTTATTTTAAAGATTATTTTTTATTACATACCGATAGTTAATTATTTTGTGCGTTACAAATTCCAACATTGGTTATAATGCACGATATTCGTTATCGCTACAAAAAATAATCATCATGTTACAACATTGTTCGCCGTGTAGCGTGAGTATAAGACTAGTATATAATAACACACAGATGTGTTTATGTACTAATATCTAGATGCCTTTATGTACTTAAACATAAATTAAGTAGATCTGACTTAATGAGCAATGATTAATGAATGAACTCGGAATTTATTTAAAATAAATAATTAGAACACTAATATATAATAACACATAGATGTGTTTACGTACTTAACATAAATTAAGTAGCTCTGACTTAATGAATGGATGTAACTTAACATAAATTAAGGAGAACACTAATATATAGTTTGTGTTCATGTACTGGTCGGCCTCTGAAGACACATAGTATGATTATTGATCTTCATACCCAAAAAAGGACGAATTATATGGGACTACACAAAAAGCAGTTAGAATACTTTTGATAAAGACGGGCCACCCGTCAACTTTACGCCAACACGTTTCCAAAGTAGCCCTCCTTCATTTGAGTGTGTTTGCGCTTTGCACTCGAAAACGTCCAATAACATGTTTGCAGGGCCGGCCCTATGTAAATAAGGCATGATTCTAGGATCTTTTTTCTTAGGGGGTCATATAATTTGTTTTTATGTTATATTTATAAGTTCAATTTATAAATATTCGACATAAATTTATTTTAATTTTGGTTAAAATTTATTTATCATACATATTTTGTTTTATAAGAATTTATATAAATTGATTATTATGTTTAGTAGTCTTCATTTATAAAGACTTTGTGATAAAACGTATTGTTCAAAGTTTGTTTTGAAAAAATGTGAAATTTTTAGTTGTATATTTCAAAATTCTTTCAAATTAGAAGTTTTGGAAGTCCAATTTCAAAAATGACCTCGGATCGTCTAAAGTTTGGGACCGCTCCTACATGCAGGCCCGGCCCATGTGTAAGGCCCGAGAAGCATGGGCTCGGGTCCAGAATTTTTGAGGGTCCAATTTTTTTTTTTAATGGTATATGTGGTTATAAGCAAATAATGAATCAAATTCGCTACCCGCAAACCCGAACCCGCATCTGCAACTCGCGACCCTTGACCCGACCCGCCAGCGATCTGCCTTTTATTTCCCCCTCTCTCTCTCGATCGATCTATCGATTCGATCTCCCTCTCTTTCCGCTACCTCTCTCTACTCTCTGTGGCGATTTCGTCATGACGAATCGGCGATCAAGCGGGAGCAGCTCCGGTGATTTCTTGACGATTTCAAGGGCGAGTGGCGAGACGGCGAGAGTCGCGATTTTCACTGCCCCCTCTCTTCTCCTCGGCTCTCCTCGCCCCTCGGTTAGGGTTTGCTAGATCAGGGGCTAGATCAGGGTTTTCAGCTTCTCTCTTTCTCGATTTGCTGCTGGATTAGGGTTTGCTGCTTGCTCTTCTCGATTTGCTGCTGGAATTTCTCGATTTGCTGCTGGATTGTTGCTGGATTGCTGCTGGGATTCCTCGATTCCTTGATTTTGAAATGCAATCTGCAATTTAGGTTGAATTTATATAAATTTTTCTATTTGATTGAATTCAAATTATATATAGTTGGTAATTGGTTTTAAATTATAAAACAAAAATTATTTCGTCGATGATTCTTACCTGATTTATTTGAGAATTCGGCTTCAAACAGCTTATTGTTGTACTATAAGTAGATCTTTTTGATGTTTTAGATTAAATACTACAAATAAAGAAAAAGAATGGTGGATTTTTATCTTTCTTCTGTAGGAGGAATTTCAACTGTCATTATTCAAAACTAACAAAAAGGAGAGCTTGTTTGCTGATAGGGTAAGTTAATGAATTATGCATTTTAATAGTATGTTATTTTGGAATCATGCATTATGACATTTTTAAGGATAAAACTAATGTAATATTTTTTGAATTTTATATTTGATATTTTTTAGTATGTTAATGAATTTGCGGGTCCAATTTTAAATTTGGCTTCAGGTATGTCAAAACCCCGGGCCGGCCCTGCCTACATGTTTGTGTATAATTTTGATTTTGATTTTACATTTCAAATAAGGTGAAAAAAAAAATCGAAAGTATATATTTTAGTGTGTGTTTGTATTTAACAGGATAACTTTTAAAATATACCCCGAGAAAAGATTGGTATTATACTTTTGGATTTTGTTTTTTTGTTTTTTTTTTGACATGTAGTATTTTGAAAAGCTCAATTTGTAAGGATAGAGTTAGTTTTAGCTAATTCGCAAAAGTAGCATTTTCGCCAGGTGGACTGACGAAAGACAACTGTCTTTCATCAGAGGAGCTGACGATAGAGGTCAAACACTAATTAAAATTTTAATCAGAGGATTAAGCATTGTTAATTTTTTTCGACAGACTCTCGGGGGTAAAGAGTGGATGCAACCGTCTGTGAGTCATGAGGAGACAATGTGTACACGTGAACGTGTCTTTCCACATCTATCCACTTTGTCAGACCCCCTGACAAAACAGGACGTAATTACTACAGCCAGCGTTTCTTTCTTTCTTTCTTTCTTTCTTCTTCTTCTTCTTCTTTTCTCCTTCTTTCCTTCTTCTTCAAAAAAACTTCCAACCCGAGACTTCAAAAAAAAAAACCTATTAAATCACACAAATTAGGTAAAATTAAGGAAAACTAAGATCGAAATACAACACCATGTTTTTCCTCTCTTTGGTACGTATTTTTACTCTTTTACGATCAAAATGATTTGTTTGTTTCATAGATTTTAGAATGAATTCGGTTAGAAATTTGTTTAATTTTGTAGTTAATTTGGTCAGATGATGTTGTTATTTTCATAATAGGGTTTTAATTTTTCAGAAATTTAGGTTTAAATGTAAGATTATGATTTTAATTTTGACAAATTGAATAATTCAGCGTTTAATTAGGTCCATTTCAAAAAATATTTCTAGTTATTTTTTATATTTTTTATATTGAATAATTCAGCGTTTAAAAAAACTATTTGTCAAGATATTTCCAGAAATATTTTTTATATCATATTTTTATTTAATTTTAGTTTTCTATGATAAAATATATAATAAATAAAAGATTAAAATTATGTATATGACATATAGTTTTTTTATATTAGTACACTACGACATATCAGCTTATCACCTACCGGCCGTCGCTAATAGTGGGATTATCAGCTATCGTTATTTTGGTGTTCATTCGAAATGACTCAACGGGTCAAAATTTACGTCCCACCGTCTGTAAAATATTTTTTACGACCGTTATTTTGGTGTCGGCCCGTCGGTAATGTGTGCGTCGGCCCGTCGGTAATATTGAGACCTGTTATATACGTATATGTTAAAAAATATTTATAGTGCTTTTAAATTAATAAAATAATACAAAAATATGTTTATTAAATTTAAAGATGAAAAATTGAGGGGTTTTTGGTCCAAAAAAATTACAATAGCATGAAATATCCCTATAGGGGAGTAATTGAAAAGAAAATCTTGTATGTAGAGTTTTTTTTGGAGTTTTTCAAAAGTTAGGGATTTTTTTGTAAATTCAAGAAAAGTTAGGAGGTTATTTGTAAATTTCTCTTATATATAATCATGTATATGTATGTATTTTACGAATATTGTTTGTTGTTTGTCAGATAGAAAATAATTCAGCTTTTATCAAATGTTAATATTTTATAGTACAGTGCGCAACTGTATAAATGAGGAACCCAGGTTGAATAAACTGAGTAATCTCGGCCGTTCATTTCTCAGGGATACGATAAACAAACGCTTCATGCATCCGTACATCACGCCTCACTCTTTCTCTTTGCACCTCCTCCGCTGGATACATGCATCAGTACATCGCCCACTCTTCCTCTTCACTTCACTCCTCTCCATTTTCAAACGACGCCACCTCACTCTTTGGTACATTTTGATTCTTATTTGATTTTGGGTCAAGCACCACCAATTTTGTAATCAATTCTCAAAATCAACCTGTTATGCTCCCTGCACTCACTCGTGTAATCACAATACAACAGTCCATTGCAAGAATAATTGATTGAATTGATCGATTTTTGTCATCCCCAAATTTCTTACGAGGTCCTAAATCCGAGTCCAATCTTCATTTCTGAAGGAAATATCCATTTTTTTTTTCAATTTTTGTAGTGGTTGGGTTATTCTCTCCAATGGGTAGATCACCATCAGAGGAGGGGATAGATTACGCCAAACGATCTCCAGTTCGCCGTCGCCGCCGTCATCGCCGGGTTGCATCTCCATCTCGTTCTCCGACCGCCAACTCACCTGTCTCTTCCTCTTGTTCCTCTTCAAATGATAACCATGTTTCTTTTTCTGCCTCTAAATCTGTTTCGTACCCTCGTCATTCTGTTAATTCTTCGCCCTATCACTCGTCTCTTCCTTCCAATTCAGTAACGCCTATCGAGGAGTACTATGTTCCTGTGGCGCCTTTACCAATTTTTAATGGTGATGTTGATGAATGTCCTTTTATGCATTTGTCGAGGTTCGATCATGTTTGTCGCGCTAATAATGCATTCTCGCCCTCCATTGCTGCTCGTATCTTTCCCGCCTCTCTGGACTCCTATGCAATTTTATGGTATGTTATAGATTAACAATTCTCCTATTTTTTTTTAATTTCACCATAAAGTTTAAGAATTTATTGATAGGTATGAAATTTTCATTGATCCATCAATGTCTTGGGAAGAGATTCGTTCGACGTTTCTACAGTCCTTCAGATTGCCTGGCTCGGAAGCCCGGTCTGAACTATTCTCCGTTCATCAATCTGACAAAGAGATGGTGATTCATTACTATCTAAGAATGCAATTGATACTAAAGAGATGGCCCGAGCACGAATTGTCCGACGAGATATTAAAATCGATTTTTATAGATGGTTTAAGAGAAGAATTGAAAGAATGGGTATCCCCGCAAAGACCTGTCACTCTTAACGAGGCTTTCAAACTGGCAACGAGTTGGGAACGAGCCGAAGGGATAAGAGAAGCACGAAAAAAGGCCATGAAGAAGGAAATAAACTGCGGTTTTTGTGGAATCGAAGGACATGAAGAAGAAGTTTGTGAGGTTAGAAAGAGAATGAGGGAGTTATGGGGAAGATCGAATTCTAAAATTAAAGGGAGTTTTGCGAGGAGAAGAGGAGTGGAAGGAGTGGAAGAAGGATCGATGACAAGGAGGTTTCAAAAATTAGGGAGTTTGAATAGGCAATGTAGGTGTTTGAAGCATCAATGTTCGAAGAAGGCGGAAGAGAGTAACAGCGTCAAGAGCGTTCAAGAAGAGTTTCACGAGGTGGAAGAAGGATGAAAAAGAATTTTCATTTGGTTTGTTTTAACTAACATCAAATAATATGAAAGTAAACAACAATATAACAAAAAGAAATATCTTAAAAAAAATGTTGAAACATAATTCCGACGTCGTGCTTATATGTATAATATTTATTTGATGTATTATTGTTATTCATATGCTTACAAAGGGAATCCGGGCGCTACCGGATAGTGCCTCCTATCGATAAAAACATAAGTAGTTATTTTAATATCATGTCATTTTTAATTTTTAATTTTTTTTTAAAATGCGTTGATACTAGAAAATTCCCTGAGCAAATAGGTGGGACTCTGAGGTTTAGCTTCTCTATACGTGTCCTCAGGAGTATTTATTTTGTTTTCTATTTCATTTGAAGTATCGTACATATGTAATTACGATAATACTGATTTATCGGCGTATTTGTGCAACACAGCCCACCACATCCTCAATAAAAATCTCGATGATGTCATCAAAATTAATTCATCTTTATTAAGTGATCAAAATATTAATTCAGATTTTAATTAAGTGACTCTAATTAAGTGTTCCTAATTAAATAACCCTAATCAGTAGCTCAATTAAATGTTAATCCTAATTAAAGAAGTACAGTTTGATTAATTGGAAGAAAGGTGATGTTACTTTAATTGAGGGTGCGGTGGAGAGAAATATAATTTCCCTAGGTGTAAATGAAAACATTAAATTATATATTAGATTTTTATTTTTGAAATGCGAAGAAGAACTAAGTGTATTGTTTAATAGGTTGGAAGTGTTTTGTAAATTTAGTAGTGCAACTCTTCCTTTTCTGCAAGATTTAACACTTGTTATAATTCATTTTGTATCTTTCATGATAACAAAAATTTCTCCACAATGTTCTCACCCATAATTAGATAATTAGGCAAACCTACATCAGAAGGTTATGTATATATTTCTCTTTGTAACATACAGCATCATTACGGGAATAAGAAAATATCAGGAAATTCAATAAAAGAATATGGAAATACCAAAACACACATATAATTCAAGAGTGGTGATGCATGCCCCCCTTAAAACCCCCTAGATTGATTGATGTATTGGCGTCTGTATTAATGATAGTGGTAAATCATGGTTATTTAATTTTTTCCATCATATATAAAAAAAGAAGGTAAAAAAGATTCACCGTTTCACACATTATTAATTTATTTAATATTTTTAACAACTTCGCTTACCACCATCTATAATTAATGAAATTTAAATCTATAAATTTGGAAAAAAAATTATTGGACTAAATTAATATATCATTTAACATATGTTAAACGGATACATGAATGAAACCATCGTAAAAAATAAACGAAAATATAATAATTGTTATAAAATAAAGAACAAAAGAGAAAGAGAATTGGAGAAGACGATGTTTCTTATTGAATGGTTGGAGGAATACAATAGCCACTACCCTTCTTTATATAGGAGAGGGTGAGTGCAGGTCAAGAAACATCTTGCCATATAAAACACTACAATACATGGAAATAATACAATATCAAATATACCAAATATCATATAATTAATGCTTCCATCTTCATAAGATTTATTGCTTGACATCCATATTATTATATTCATAACAATAATGAAATTGAAAATAATAATTTCGCAAAAATTAGAAAATGAAAACATTTTTTTAAAAAAAAATATTGAAAATAAAATAATAAAAATTTGTTCAAATAAATATAATTTATCATGTGTTAAATTAAATATAATAAAAATATTAAATAAAACATTATCACCTAATCAATGTGGTTTACCACCTAATAAATACAATTTGTCTTCTAATTTAAAATTTAATGCATTTAATCAATATTGCCACCACATCAATACATTGAGGGGATATTAAAGGGGACAAGTATAATTTTTCAAAAAAAATTAAGAAAACAAAGGGTTACCAAGTAATTTCCTTCTCCCTCCCGGGATTAGGGCTTGCCCAAAGGGCTTTGGGCAGAGTTCATGTCCAAAGAGCTCCTCAGCCACACGATCTAAAATCATGATTGATCTAGTTTGATGAACTTTAACAGCAAGTTAACCTCTGTTTTCGTAAATATTAGAAAGAAATCACGGAAATATCTATATCTCCCCTTGTTTTGGAAATAATAACAAAAACATAAATGCTGCCTATCCTCCTCTTTCTTCCTCTCTACTCCTTCATTTTCAGGTACTCTTCTATCAAATTTATGCCCAATGCTCTCAAACTCTCAATGTCGAAATTTGATGACGTGACCGCTGCATCTATTTCTCATTCATGTACTATATAACATATGGCATGTCTAACCTCCATTTCCGATTGCAATTCGAGCACTTGTTCTTCGCAAACACAATCTAACTTCATCGGTCATCCCACTAAAAAACACTTACCAGTTACCACTTCCTAAGTTAGTTATCCTATTTGATGTAATAGCAATCACATCACATAACTATTAAAAGACATTAGGATTGAACTTTGTATTTTGGATTAATACCATAAATTATAATGAGAGATGACTTGTACATCTCTTTGCAAGATTTACATGCCTAATCATCGTTTTACTCTTGCGTAATCTGATCTGTTTTTCTTTTTTTTATTGCTTGCCTTTTCCCGAGGAAGCCATGGATAATACACATACATATTTATTATACTGAGTTGAATTGTTTTTTGCCCTTTTTGCAGAAAACACGAAATAACTCATTCTTTTCTTTGATATTTTGAACCAACATCTAATGTTAGTCTTCCAGATTGGCTCAAGGTTGTTTTGTTGTATACTTTTTTGATAAATGTATAATGTAATTGTATGTTCGCGTACCTTCTTATTTAGTCTTAATGAGTTGGAGTGTTTTTTTAATAAAAAAGTGGACTGATGTTTTAGTTCATAATCATATATATGTACTGGTATTATTCAAACAATCATATTGAGTGTGGGGTTCTTAAAATGGAGATGAGCTCTTGTATGTACAAAAAAAAATTGTTCACAATTTCTTATAATTTTCAGAATTATATAAACAATTAATGTAAACCAAATTTAGTACAACTTAATACATACCCCCAGTAATAAGTGGAATATGATGTGAGTTTAATCAAATCTGATTCGAGATTTATGTGACTCGAATTTGCATCAACTTAAGATCAATTTTACAGATTTCAGTTTTAGTTTGAAGTTTGATTGATTAGTAGAGGAAGAGTGACTGACTGGAGATAAAAATTTAAGAATATAACTAACAGACCGTTATGTTAATCAAGTATGATCCATCATAATCTTTTGATCGTGGGGTAGTTTTGCTATTTGGACAAAATGTATGCCTAAAGTAATTTGGGCAAAACCAAATGAAATTATATACATAGCTCTATATCATCTGATAAAAAATGATCAAACTCGGAGCACTTCTAAATCAGATTTGCAAACCTCTACCTTACATAATTTCGGTTGCTACAACTGAGTTCATATCCCAGTTTCGGCCTCAATTAATCAGTACAAAATATGAAATTATCGTAAATACAATTATGTGTTATATACCCTGTAAAATTTTCAATTGTTTTATGTACTCCTATAAAATAAAAAAAATCATGTAAACCATTATAAAATCACAAGTGCTCATTTGTATTATTATTAAGGAGAGTTCTATCATACACCCCTTTTGCTTATGATACATCTTTTTTCAAGGATTTTGAGTAATTATCAATTAATGAGTATTTAAGGTAAATTTTCAAATATATTTATCAATAAATGATAGGCTAAATAAGAAATTTGAATTGTTCATGAAAGAACAAATATCCATAAAAAACAAAAATTATGATACGCCAATCTAAATACCCAAAATATCCTTTTAAAAGGGTATATGATAGAACTCCCCTATTATTAAATCTTAAATTACGTGTACATCAAATTAACAGATATACTAGTTGAATCCAATTAAAACATACAAATAATCATACAGAATATGTGTATAAAAAGATTAAATATAGGGGGCTTCTATCATACACCTATTTCCTTATCATACACCCATTTTCAAGGGTATTTGGAGTAATTATCCATTTATGAATATTTGAGGTAAGATATCAAATATATTTATCTGTTATGAATATAATAATATGGATGTCAAGCAACAAATCTTGTGAAGATGGAGACATTGATTATAGGATATTTGGTATATTTGATATTGTATTATTTCCTTGTATTATAACGTTTTATATGGCAAGAGATTTCTTGGCCTGCACTCACCCTCCACTATATAAAGGGCGTAGTGGCTATTGTATTCCTCCAATCATTCAATAGAAACTTTGTCTCCTCCAATTCTTTCTCTTTTATTCTTTATTTTATAACACGTTATCAGCACGAGACTCTAAGCCAACTGGGATCCTTCAACTACCCAACTCTCTCGAAATTTCAGTCAAAGGTATTAGAGGTATGCGCATATTCCTTGCTATGATATTTCATACGGGTTAAGGCCCAAAATATATTTGTATAATCTTTCATGCATCCGTATATGTATTACTGTTTGTTCAATCACCAAAATGTGTACCATATACTGTTCACCGATTTAAATATTGCATTATACACATGTCATAGAAAATGGATTTCTGTTTGTATAAACTTTTATGATTGCGATAATATAATTGTGTACCATACCCATGTTATCTTTTTCAATGGTCATTAATAGGAAATTAATTTTGTATAATCTTTCTGTTCAAATTATTTATATTCTCCTTGTTAAATTATATTGTGCTCGTTTAATGAAAAATAAATTATACATCAAATATTGATATGTAACCAGAAGTTACATGTTTATTTTAATTAAAGCACCCGAAGTTGCATGTTTTTATTAACGCACCCGAAATTGCGAGTTTAAATTTACGCACCAGAAGTTGCAAATACATTTAATTTTATTTCCGTATGTTTATTTTTCTCGTACATTTATTTTGGCTCATTTAATTCTAATTATTTATGCACCAGAAGTTGCAATTTAGTTTATTAATGCACCCGAAGTTGCTCATTTAAATTATGCACCAGAAGTTGCAAGTCTATTGACGTACCAAGAATTGCATGTTGTTTTCTTTATATGTATTTGAAGATGTAAATTTGTTCAAGCTTATTAAGTTGGGCACTTGAAGTTGCAAGACTATGATTGACGTATACACAAATTAATTGTGTTTATAAGATCTATAGCCATAATGTTATTTTCATTGAAAACATGTTATTTTAAATTTGAAACAGTATGAATGTCAGAAGCATAATACTAATGAAAGACGCACAATAGGCTAATGTCAGAAGCATGGTATTAATATCATAAGCATAATACTATTAAAGTTGGAAACATAATACTCCAGAAGAGTATATGTTGCATGTTTTGAACCCGTAGTCTAGAATATGAATTTTAAGATTATAATATTAAATTTTATGAAATTTGTTGTATGCACCAGAAGTGTATATTAACGAACCCGTAGTTGCTCATTGAAAATACGCACCAGAAGTTGCGAGCATATTTATATTTATTATTGCTTGTTTATTTTATGTATATTTATTTTTCGCACATTTATTATTTGTCCATTTGTTTTATGTACTTATAATTGTTCGCACATCATTTTGCACCTGTAGTTGCAATCCAATTTATTGATGCACACAAAGTTTGAAATTTCATCTTATTGAAACCTGGAGTTTCAATATAAAGTTGCGATATTCAAAGTTAAAGAGCATCTAGTAAAGTTGATAATGTTATTGAAAGCACCTGGAGTTGCAAGAGCACGAAATATATAATGTATTAGACTTGATATGAATAAATACTTGTATAAAATAAATAATTGAAAATATTTTAGAAATGCGCTCATAGAAATAAGATAGTTTAAGAAGCATTTGGATTAATACTATCATGTCTTCTTTATTGAAAAACAAATTAGATTGATGAATGATTCCATTCCATTCCCAGAAGTGAATGTTGCTCCGAAGGCTGAATTTCAAATTATGGCTGACACAAATGTTGATCTTGATAAGAAAATCACATAATAAATAAAGAGACTCGTCAAAATATGTTTACAGAGAATTCGAAAATATATATTCTTCAAGACGTGGCTTGAAAATAGTTGTACCAGTAGTACACGATAAATCCGATATTATTTATGAAACCTCTTGAAGAGAAAAACAAGAACAAAAAGGGATGATTTTCTAATCTATCAAAACAAAGTTTATTTTGTGTCGAATTATTTATTTCATCAATAAATAGATGTGTATATTAAATTATAAGAGTGTATGTTTATGATTGGTGACTATTGAAGAGTTTTTATTTTATTGCTCTAGAAAATAAATTATCTATATTGCTCCAAAAGAGTCATTATGTTAATAGAAACATATTAGTTTATTTTTATGACATGCAATTATATTAGTAAAATTGAAATTATGTTATTATGAACCAGAAGTTCAATTCATAAAACAAAAAAGGCATTCTATGATTTGGATTAATTAGTTAGACATAGAATATGCATGTCACGATCATGACTCGATTAAGACCAACTATTTATCATAAGTACTCCCCATTTTTTATAACTTGTGAGTGATCGGAGCAAAGAGTATTCACTCAATTTTTTTTATGTGTAGTAGATGTGTGATAACACATGGACGAGTTAAAGGAAGGGTTTGATATATATATGGTTGATTATTCTTTAAAATTGTATATCATGAACATTTATTTATTTTAACCAGAAGTTCAAATGATATACACAAACTAGAAGTTTAAAATTGTATTCGTAAACTAGAAGTTTACATTCAAGAAATCAACAATGTCTAATATGTATGTTGCAAATACGAAATCCCTGAAGGAGAAATTACATAAACAACTAAGATGGTTTATGAAATAACCAAACATGAGTAAAAGTTTTGAAGATATAAAATGGCATGCAAGTCCCGAAGAACTTCATTAGATATTCACTAAAATATCAACAACTCGTGCCTAAATTAGGGGGAGAGAATGAAAACTGGAAAATAAGAAATTATTTGAATTGCATCATCACATCAGATCCTCGAACATGTAAACAAAAACTATGTGTTTATAAATAAATTATTTGCACGAACTTGCAAATAGGTGATTTGACGCATTGATCAATACAAGAATGAATAATGAGTAAAAGTTTCCAGTCTAAAATGCTCATATTTGTAGTATAATATCCTTGGATAATTTTAAATTTGATATAAGCCTGAAGCTTGGTCGACCAATCGGTTCCCATATTAAAAATCCAAAGGAATAAGAAAGAGCACAATAAAAAGTTGGCAATAAAGAAGTTGAGAATACTTGTGATGGTATATATCCTTTTTAAAAGGATAATGAAATATTAATCAGTAGATTTGACATAAATAAATATATAACATTTAGAAAAGATTCAGGGACCTGACAACATCGAAATTGTTGAAAATAATGAGATCTCAAAATAATGTCTCTACTAGAATAAGATGGAACCGAAATAAAACTATAGTTATTAGAAAGTTGGCATGGGTGCGCTTTCAATTTATGATTAATAAAACGAGGATCTGAAGTTAAATAAATTGTGGAATGTCGACATTTAAAAATAATTGGCCAATAACATAAATCACATAAGAAATTGAAATTGATGGACCTGAAGTCCGAAAATCACCTTACGTGGTGATACAAATTGTATTTATGTTTTTAATTTGTTTAAAGGTCTCTGAAGGACTAAAATTGTTTCTTGTATTTATTATATCCGATTATTCACATGACTCATTTTTGCTAGGATATTCATGAAAATCCCCGAAGGATTCAGTATGCCTGAAGCATACGATTAAAACTCTCGAGAGATATATTATATTAAATTACAAAGATCTTTGCATGAATAGTAATTTGAGCCATAAGATATAATCGATGTAATAAGTAAGAATATATATACCGGTATGAATGATCATATTCGCAGATGCATATTTATTATAAATAAACAATGTTTACTTAATTATTATTTGAACTTCCGAAGAGTTCTAAAAGACAATTACTAAAAGAATAAATTTAACGGGAAAGATATAGAATGTCATTTTCATGGATTACAAATATAATAAATATTTCCTGAAGAAATTAGTTTGTTTGTGGAAACTAAGAATTCAAAACAACTAGTGCAAAAGATTGAACTTCTTAATCATAAAATATTTGTATCCATGAGGGGGAGAAATTATACGCAATGCACTCTTTTTGTCCTTGATCTTAGTTTTTGTCCCACTGGATTTTCCTGACAAGGTTTTTAACGAGGCAACTTATGAAGCGTATGAAACATAATATATTGCACTCTTTTTCCTTCACTAGGATTTTTGTCCCATTGGGTTTTACCTAGTAAGTTTTTAATGAGGCAGATTTTTATGATATAAATATCCAAAGAGAAATTCCGTAACCAATTCTCCATTCACATGCAAAGTGACTAAAGCAATTCCAGAAGAATCAAATTCACTTGAAAAACGTGAAGATTTTGGACCTGCAGTCCAAACAACTATTATAGGCAACATACGAACTACAAACATGTATGTATAAGAATTTGCAATGAGAAATGAAATCACACTCATATTTTGATTATTTTGGCAATCTCAAGGACTCCATTTACTTCTTGTGGGCGTTAAATAAAATATGGATCACTTTATAATGTTATGAAAATCCCTGAAGGATTAAGATCAATGTGTATTTGTCGCGAGATTAAATTATTGATTTGCAGTATACGTCGATGATTTGAATATCATTGAAACTCCTGAAGAAGTTGCAAGAACTACATAAAGACCCACAAAAGAAAATATTTTCTTTTTGTCTGCAAATCGAGTATATAAGAAATGGGGTATTTGTTCATGTAGAGAAATATCTTGGAACGTTTAAAATGTTGAAGTCTCACCCATTAATCTCATTTATTGTGATCAATCCATTGATAAAGAGAATGATTGGTTTTTGTCCTAAATATGATAATGAAATTTTTGTTGGTCCAGAAGTAACACATTTGAGTATAATTAGTCCTAACAAACAGCACTTCACGGGCCCAAAATAATGGTGAGATAAACGTCCAACAAATTTACTCGAATGATAACCTGGATGATCTCTTCACCAAGTCGTTGTCAAGATGGTATTTCGTCGTCTTAAGGATATTTGCCTATATGAGGGGGAGATTTAGTAGGTACTGCAGTATTTTTTCCCTTGGCCATGGTTTTATCCCAATGGGTTTTTGATGGCAAGGTTTTTAATGAGGCGCGTTCCTGGCAAGGATAATTCTCCAAAATTATTTTCCTCACACAAGCTTTAGAAGAGTAGCGAAATTGATATGTAATAATCCTGCAGATTTCTTGCCAAATAAACTTTCAGGCAATTAAGACATATGACTGAAATCAGTTACTTTATAGATATTTGTACCCATAAGGGGGGAGAAATAATACGCGCTACACTCTTTTTCCCTAGTCATGGTTTTTATCCCATTGGGTTTTTCCTGACCAGGTTTTTAACGAGGTAGCTACTTATGCGTATGAAATATTGACATCCAAGGGGGAGTGTTATGAATATAATAATATGGATGTCAAGCAACAAATCTTGTGAAGATGGAGACATTGATTATAGGATATTTGGTATATTTGATATTGTATTATTTCCTTGTATTATAACGTTTTATATGGCAAGAGATTTCTTGGCCTGCACTCACCCTCCACTATATAAAGGGTGTAGTGGCTATTGTATTCCTCCAATCATTCAATAGAAACTTTGTCTCCTCCAATTCTTTCTCTTTTATTCTTTATTTTATAACATTATCAATTAATGTTTAACTAAATTAGAATTTTTTGTTGTTCATTTAAACCAAAATTTCCATAAAAGATAAATTTTATGATACACCCTTTTTTACAAATATAATTAATTGCTAAAATACCCAAAATACCTTTGTAAAAGGGTGTATGATAGAACTCCCCTCAAATATAATGTTAAATATAGATGAATCCAATTACAAAATTTAATAGTCCATATTCATTAGTAATCATAATGATTAAGGAGAAGGCACTAATAATAATAATGATTCACGACAAAGCACAGAGATTGATGCAAAGGAAGGGGTTAAATTTCGGTAATCCCCCTAGTGTAGCCGCACCTATAATTGAAGAGTAATGATATGCTCATATAAACCGATTTAGACAAAAAAGCATTTTTTTTTTGTTTGATTTGAGGTACATGTATGAATAACTAATGTCGCAAACTTATTTATTTATGTCAAATTTGTGATTGGTATAGCTGATATATCATTACTCATAATTGAATACAAAAATTTAAAATTAAATTGTCACAACAATCAATTACACATTGATGAACTTCGATTTCTACTCGTCGTTGTTCACTATGGAATGTATTCAGCGAGGTGCATATGGACATGAACATTTCGACAGTTGTCGGAAATTAATTTCTCCAACTATAAAAAATGTTCATGTCCGAATCCGAAGAAATGATGATTAAATGAGTAATATTTGTATCATCACAGAAAATCGAAAATGTTTGAAAACGTTCATGTCTTGTCGGAACCACTACCTTAATTGTTGGTTAAATTTGGTCGTCGGGCCTGTTTGATTTGAGGGATTTTGCTGGATTAAGCTCCCAAATTTCGGATTCTAGTCAAAATCTCTTGTTTATTTTTTCACCTGTATCGTACTTTACTCTCGATATCGTGTATTTTGTTATACATCAAAAATATTGGTATTTCACTATCCAGGGAGCTCTCCCATTTCTCTCATCTCTCTCCACTAATTATGGTCATCAATTAAAGTTAAATAACTTCATTCATAGTGGGAATAAAGGGTTTGTAGGATTACGCATACGATTATTAGAGTATGCAGCGGAATTATTCACGCATGCGCAACCTAATTCTACCCTGGATCACACTCGAAAAACATCGAAAAAGGAAGAGTAATCAGAATTTTACCTCGTACAAGTTAGTACGTGATGCCTTCTTCTCCAGATCTCGTGAACCTTCTCCAAGGATTGCTTTTGCACTCCCTCTACTCGTGTCCACCTCGATTTCGTCTGATCAGAACCGCCAACACCGTTCTAGTCGGTATCACGATTATTTCTCTCAAGAACTTGCTCAGATTTTTCTCTTCTATTACTCTCCAGATCTCAATTTGTGTTTTGTGAAAAAGAGAGAATAATTTCGGCGGCCAGCTATTCGGCGGCCAGAATTAGGGTTTCGGAGGAGAGAGAAAATTATGAAATCAGAATCTATATATAGGAAAAATTTAGGTTAAACCCTAACAGGCCATAATCAGATTAAAAGCCTAATAATCAGAATAGGCCCGAAAAGGATTAAACCATAATTAATAGGTTAAACCCCTAAGTTCTGAACAGGCCCAAGTTTAATTACTGGCCCAATTCTGACTGCAGATTTGCCTATTTATATAAATTCTTCCAAGTTAATTCTTAAGCCATATTTTCTTTCAAACTCCCTCTTGGATTAAGACTTAATCAACTTGGCCATATGTCCAACATATGTCGTGAGATCTAATCACACGTGATTTCATTTTGTTTGTCCAACAAACGTATTGGTGAGCATTATCTTGAGAATCCGATATGTTACGAAATCTTGGTGTGACCGTTGTAGGTTCGTCTAAGACTGGCAGTGGATATGGCAGTAATCCACAAAATATTGCGAGCACTAGACTGCCGTTAATACCTACCCAGAATTAGAACGAAAAAGGTGGAGAACACCTTTACGAAGATGCAGTACATCTTCATACCTAGCTCAGATAAGTGTTACTAGTCCTCTTGTTCGCGATATCTTCTGATCAAAGGAGTCACGGTGAAGCCAAAACTTCAAGTCATCCTCTTTTCTTTTGATCAGATATACTCTTTCTCGATAAGAATTAGATTGATAATAGCAATGCGAACTCTATTGAGTTCCATCGAGCTTGGTCAAGCATTTCATCAATCTCAATTCAATCGAGGGGTCCGAGAGATATCTCCCTCTATCCTTTTTCAAGGCTAGAAAGGAACAATTCCTATCTTGCAACCTTACATCATTTGCCTATGCTAAAAACAATACTCAATAATAATCTCTGCTACACAGTTACGCGTAGGGTTAATTACATCAAAGTATTGTCTTTTCACATACTAGGTATTCGTGAGATCACTCAAGTATGAAGCACTAAAACGCACTATCTGGATATGAGTTTGTCTCCAATGACTATAACCATGTCACAAACTCATATAGTGGTCAGTCCAATATACGACGCCGCGTATATCCATATTCTAGAATCGACGCTACCGTCTCAGATCAGTAAAACCTGATCATCTCATCTACGAATATGCCAGTGTATGTAAAAGTCTCCATTCAGTGAATGGACTACCTGGTTCAAATCTATGAACAACTTTATACACGAGGGACGTTTTAGAATTATATTCATCCCGTTTAGTGGTTTTACTATCATTTAGTTGACGAATCAATATGCCAGACTAAGGCCATGCAACATATTATTCTCAACTGACTCGATGCACTAAACTAGAATAAAATTCAAGGTCTATCCGATTATTATAATCGAATAACCTCTCACACACTTTCTTGTTATTTAAATTTTTTGAAATATGAAGGTTTAGGTCATATGATGAATAATAATATAAATATCTGTCTCATAAACAAATACAATCCCAATAACACGCCTAGGGCATAATAAATGTTCTCCCACTTGCACTAGGCAGATCAAATCCCCTTATACAATAAGAAACATAAATAAAACACCCAATCTAACACTGCGATAGATATCCCAATCCTATCGCCCTAGCATGCTGCTCATGCTTGGCACGTGATAGTGGCTTCGTAAATGGATCGGCCACGTTATCCTCAGTAGGTATCTTCATTATTTTCACGTCACCTCTCTTCGTAATCTCACGAATCAAGTGGTAACGCCGGAGTACATGTTTGGACTGATGATGCGCTCGCGGTTCCTTAGATTGTGTTATTGCTCCGTTATTGTCACAATAGACATCCATGGGACCCGAGATACTTGGCATAACGCCAAGTTCCATCACGAACTGTCGTAGCCAGACAGCCTCCTTTGCGGCTACTGAAGCCGCGATGTATTCTGCTTCAGTTGTAGAATCAGCCACCGTCTTCTGTTTGGAGATTTTCCAAACAACAGCTCCACCATTGAACGTAAAGACGTAACCACTTTGAGATTGGAAATCGTCCGGGCAAGTTTGGAAACTAGCATCTGTATATCCTTGGATAATCAGATCTCCTTCCGAACCACCATAGACAAGAAACATATCTTTAGTATTTCTAAGATACTTAAGAACGTTCTTGACTGCGGACCAGTGAGCTTCCCCGGGATCAGACTGATAGCGGGAAGTCACACTCAACGCATATGCGACATCTGGTCTAGTACATATCATGGCATACATGATCGATCCTATAGCCGAAGCGTATGGGATCCGACTCATTCGCTCACGTTCAGCGTCCGTTGAAGGACACTGAGCCTTAGTGAGAGTGATGCCATGTAACATTGGCAGAAATCCTTTCTTGGATTGCTCCATGTGAAACCTAGTTATCACTTTATCATTATATGTACTTTGACTTAGTCCGAGAAGTCTCCTCGATCTATATCTATAGATCTTCACACCTAAAATATAGGCAGCTTCTCCTAAGTCCTTCATTGCGAATTGACAACCCAAATATGCCTTAACCTGGTTAAGCATCGGGATGTCATTTCCAATGAGTAAGATGTCGTCCACGTACAAGATGAGGAATACAACCGAACTCCCACTGAATTTCTTGTATACACAAGGTTCCTCGATATTTTGAATGAAACCATACTTTGCGACAACCTCATCGAATCGTATGTTCCACGCACAAGATGCTTGTTTTAATCCATAAATGGATCTCATAAGCTTGCACACTTTATTCGTATTCTTTGGATCGACAAAACCCTCGGGTTGTGTCATATACACATCCTCGGTAAGGTTCCCGTTAAGGAAAGCGGTTTTGACATCCATCTGCCATATCTCATAATCGTGACATGCAGCTATCGCTAGAAGAATGCGAATACTTTTAAACATGGCTACTGGAGAAAACGTTTCATCATAGTCTATACCATGAATTTGCTTGAAACCTTTCGCCACCAGTCTTGCTTTAAAAGTGTGTACATTACCATCCATGTCGGTTTTCTTCTTGAAAACCCATTTGCACCCAACGGTCTTAGCACCGTTAGGTAGATCAATAAGATTCCAAACCTTATTATCATACATGGACTGGATCTCGGTTTTCATGGCGTCATGCCATTTCGAGGAATTCAAGCTAGACATAGCACCTTTGTAGGAGGTTGACTCATCATCTAGAGTCAACTCATCATCGTCATTACTAATGAGAAATCCATATCTCTCAGGTTCTTGACGAATCCTACCAGATCTACGTAGAGCTTGTGTATTAGATTCTGGTTCACCATCCAATGGTAACTCAGAATCTTGTTCCAAATCAACCTGTTCACTTTGTGGTTCTCGAATTTCTTCGAGATCAATTTTACTCCCACTGGCATGACGATCTAGGAATTCCTTCTCTAAAAAGTGTCCTCGTCGAGCCACGAAAACCTTGTTTTCGCTCGGCAAGTAAAAGTAGTATCCTCTTGTTTCTTGAGGATACCCCACAAATAAACACTTGTCTGATCTTGGCTCGAGTTTTTCCGTCAATAACCTTTTGACGTATGCCTCGCAACCCCAAATCTTAAGATAAAACAATGATGGCACCTTGCCATGCCATAACTCATATGGTGTCTTTTCAACCGATTTGGACGGAACTCTATTCAGTATATGAGCGGCCGTTTGAAGCGCGAAACCCCAAAATGACTTTGGCAAATCTGTTCGACTCATCATCGAGCGAACCATGTCTAACAAAGTCCGATTCCTCCTCTCGGACACTCCATTCCATTGGGGTGTACCGGGTGGAGTCCATTGTGATACTATACCACAATCTCGAAGATAGTCCTCAAACTCATAGCTCAAGTATTCACCACCTCGATCCGATCGAATGGCTTTAACTTTCTTGCCTAGTTAAAGTTCTACTTCGTGTTGAGACTCTTTGAATTTCTCAAAAGTTTCACTTTTGTGACGCATTAAGTATAGATATCCATATCTACTATAATCGTCAGTAAAGGTCACGAATTAGCGATACCCATTTCTAGCCTCGACACTCATCGGTCCACATACATCGGAATGTATGAGGGCCAACACATCTTTCGATCTTTCTCCTTTCTTGGAAAAAGGTGTCTTTGTCATCTTACCCATCAAACAAGATTCGCAATTTTCTATTGACTTTAAATCAAAAGAATCTAGCACTCCATCCTTTTGGTGTCTAGCAATGCGTTTCTCGTTTATGTGTCCGAGACGACAATGCCATGAGTATGTTTCATTAGTTTGAGTGGTATTTATGTTATAAATGGACTGATTATTGTTGTTATTTTCTAAATCCAAGACATATAAACCATTTTCAACTAGAACATTACTAAAGAAAATGTCATTCTTGCGAATAAAACAATCATTAGTACCAATAACTAATTCATATCCATCCGCAATAAGTCTCGAAACAGAAATAATACTCCTACTCAAAGTAGGTACATAACAACAATTATCCAAAACTAAAATAAGTCCATTTGGCAAAGTTAAATCATACGTCCCTTCGGCTAATGCTGCTACTCGAGCTCCATTCCCGACGCGTAAATCAACTTCGCCACGAATCAACGATCTTCTACTTCTTAGGCCCCTGCATATTATTACAAATATGAGTCCCACATCCAGTGTCCAACACCCATGATGATAAAGTAAAGAAATAAGAATCGATAACGGAAATACATGATGCCGGTGTGTCCGAGGAAGCGGTCTTTTGCTTGCTCTCCCTCAGGAAGATCTCGCAATCACGCTTCCAATGCCCCTCCTTGAGACAGTGGAAACACTTCTTGTCATCCTTGGCTTTCTTGCTCACTGGCTTAGGCGCAACCTTGTTGCCCTGTGCCTTCCTCTTCTTGTTCTTGTTCCCATTGCTTGGACTCGTCCCTTGAACCACCAATACCTCCGAAGTCCTAGACTTCATGTACCGCGGTTTCTGGTCGCCTTCGAATGTTCTGAGCATGCCGAAAAGCTGGGGAATGGTCCTTTGCATGTCTGACATGTGGAAATGCGAAATGAACGAATCGAAACTCGGTGGCAGTGACAACATGATCAAATCAGTTTGTAACTCTGCCTCGAATTTCATGCCAAGCCTCTCAAGATGATCGAAATATCCTTTCATCTTGAGAAGGTGCGAGCTAACGGGCGTACCCTCTTGCATCTTGCATTGCGTCGCATTGCCAAGAGCTTGATACTTCTCCACCCTTGCTTGAACCTGAAACATCTCCCTGAGCTGTTTCATAATCTCGTATGCATCCTGTTTCTCAAACTGGATTTGATATTCAGGAGTCATAGTAGCCAACATGAGGCATGTGACATCATTCGAATCATCCATCATGGCCTGATATTCGAATATGGCATCCCCAGTGGCGTCATCCCCTGGCACAGGAGGGATAGGCGTCTCCAAGACGTGTGCATTTCCTTCTTGTTTCAGAACGAATCCCAGATTCCTCTGCCAGTCGAGAAAGTTCTTTCCGTTCATTCGTTCCCTTTCCAAAATGGAACGCAAACTAAAGCGGTTATTACTTGGTAAAGCCATTAAATCTACAAATTTTTGAAAAATAATGTAATTAATAACGTGATCTTTCAAATATTAAAATTCATTTTAAACAACTTGAAATACCCATTATTTTATCATTTCAAATAGCCCCCACTATTGAAACGGAGATTTGATACCTTAAATCTCAAAATGGACAAGATCCCTATTTAACATATTTCTAAGGTGACTAAGGCCAACCACTCAGAAAACACGTCACGTTGGGTAGGACGGTGTCCAATCATCTCTAAGACGAATCTTGCTTTATTCGCGAGGTCCAGTATTGAGTCCAACTCAAAACCAGATTATGTGTACCTCACTCCTTGCCCCAAATACTAGCCTAGCTAGCTAATTGGTAAAGTCCAAACCACAAATGGAGTATCATTCAATTAACGAATTGACATGCCAGACTAAAGCCGTGCAACATATCAATCCCTAATCAATGCGTGCCTTCTTTGCTACGTACGTGTAAACTTGTGTCAGACTAAGGCCATGCAACATAAGGAAACAAAGACTAGACCAGAAGGTTCCATTTAGGGAGGCAAGTTACTTGATAATTACGTGGGAGGATTTTCTTTTCTTAAAATCATTTATTTAACTTTTATTTTATTCATGCATAAAACAAAAACAAAATTTGTACGGTATAGCATATTGGCTTGTTAGTTTTATGAGCAATCATAAAACCCTAAATTCCCAACCCTAAAACCCAAGATGACTTCTTGCTTTTGAAGATCCAATCTCCTTGTTGTGTTGTGTCGTCTTGCCTTCTTTGCTCTTCAAAACTAAAACTATTTTATTACAACTTTGGAAGACTCACTGGTCCCCATAATAAAATACATTACAATTTGGAAAGCTCACTGGCCCCACACAACATACATACAAACATTCACAAAGAATCATCCCCGTTTTAGGCTATATGCTATACCGAATTGAATTTATAAATTGGAAATTTTAAATTATTGGGCATTTTTGACAGGAAAATTTTTTTGTTGTCCATAATTTTGTTCGTACGATCGCAACTCCAAGTTCGATCGAGAAACGACAGAAAAAAAAATTTCGACTTTTTTTTTTTTTTTTTTTTTTTTTTTTTGAAAATCTGTATTTATTAAAATATATTTAACAGATCCGATCTGTATTTATTACCATATATTGTGAAAATCTAATTTTCTGAAAATCCAATTTTCAACAGATCTAATCTGTACAAAATATATTCTGAAAATCTAATTTATTTCTGAATTTCCATTTTTATTCTGAAAACCTAATTTTTTTTGAAAATACAATTTTAACCAGATCTAATCTGTAATAATTACAATATATTATGAAAATCTAATTTTTTGAAAATCCAATTTTCAATAGAATTTATATTATGTAATTTTGTAATTTAGCCCAAAAATTCTAAAATTTCTCAAATTATAAAATTCTAATCTACAAATCTGAAAATCTAATTTTCGATGGTTTTAACGAGCGATTGCTCTGATACCACTGTAGGATTACGCATACGATTATTAGAGTATGCAGCGGAATTATTCACGCATGCGCAACCTAATTCTACCCTGGATCACACTCGAAAAACATCGAAAAAGGAAGAGTAATCAGAATTTTACCTCGTACAAGTTAGTACGTGATGCCTTCTTCTCCAGATCTCGTGAACCTTCTCCAAGGATTGCTTTTGCACTCCCTCTACTCGTGTCCACCTCGATTTCGTCTGATCAGAACCGCCAACACCGTTCTAGTCGGTATCACGATTATTTCTCTCAAGAACTTGCTCAGATTTTTCTCTTCTATTACTCTCCAGATCTCAATTTGTGTTTTGTGAAAAAGAGAGAATAATTTCGGCGGCCAGCTATTCGGCGGCCAGAATTAGGGTTTCGGAGGAGAGAGAAAATTATGAAATCAGAATCTATATATAGGAAAAATTTAGGTTAAACCAAAATTAGGTTAAACCCTAACAGGCCATAATCAGATTAAAAGCCTAATAATCAGAATAGGCCCGAAAAGGATTAAACCATAATTAATAGGTTAAACCCCTAAGTTCTGAACAGGCCCAGGTTTAATTACTGGCCCAATTCTGACTGCAGATTTGCCTATTTATATAAATTCTTCCAAGTTAATTCTTAAGCCATATTTTCTTTCAGGGTTTATGTAGATTCTTCTTGTAGCTAAGGTGTTCGACAAAATAACACCATGACATTTCATTCATTAATTTGTTGATTTCGAAAATTATAACTAAGGTTTTGATTTCATGTAAATCCGAGTACCAATTGTTTTTGTATCAATAATGATCCAAATTAGGTTCTGCAAATTTCATCATACACTTATGAAGGAAATAATGTCCTAGGTTGAACCATTTAGCTTGTATGTAAACAAATGATAATTATTATTTATGTTTGTTGATCTAATATTTTAATATTTGATTAAAGTTTCATTTAATACGTGTACAGGTTATTCAACATATTTAGGAATATGTGAATAAGCCTTGAATTGTATCACTAATTTGTACATCATCATAATATGTGATTATGATAGTAAAACTGTAGCAATGAACGTAATACGATTCTAAATGTCCCTGGTCATATATATGATGTATATAGAGATATACATGTCTAAGGAAATAGAATATATGTGTACACCAGTATATTCGCATATGAGATGATTATGTTTTACTGATCATGGACATGAAATACATAGAGATGTAGTGATGTCAAATATGGAATATAGATATGTATTAGAGACTACATATTGGACTGACCAACTTATGAGAATATACATGGTTATTGTCATTATATATATTCTCATAAACAAATAGAATATTAGTTCTTTGACCTGAGGTTATCATTAGATTTCTCACTTGTGAATTGTGATACTTAGATATGTTTCTTTGTTATCCTTAACCGGGTAATCAAGATCATCATTGGGTATTATATGAAACATGTTGGAGGATGTGAATAACCAAGATGTAAATTGTTCCTTTCATGATTGAAAGAGATATCTCTCAGGGCCCCTGATGAATTAGGATTGAAGGAAATGCGTGGCTGAAAGAAAATATGGCTTAAGAATTAACTTGGAAGAATTTATATAAATAGGCAATTCTGCAGTCAGAATTAGGTTCGTTCGAACGAACTATATGAGTGCGTTCGAACGGACTTATTCGTGACAGTCAGATTTGGGTTAGTTCGAACGAACTACTTAAGTGTGTTCGAACGAACTGGGTTCGTTCGAACGAACCATTTAGGTGCGTTCGAACGAACCATTTAGGTGCGTTCGAACTGACTTAGTTCTTATATATATAGAATTCTGATTTCGTTTTAACCTATTTTTTTTCAGAAAATTAGGTTTTGAGCCGCCGTTTCTCTCTCCTCAGCCACACAGAAATTAGATTAGATCTAGAGTGATTGAGAGGGAGAATTGAGCAAAGGATTTGAGAGATTCAATCGTAACGTCAACTAGAACGGCGTTGGTGATTTCCGATCGGTCGAAATCAAGGTGAACACGAGTAGAGGGACTGCACAAGCATTCCTTGGAGAAGGTTCACGGATTTGGAGAAGTAATCGACACGTACTAACTTGTACGAGGTAATTTTCTCCGCAACTCTTCCTCTTTCGTTGGTTTTCGGGCGTGATCCCGGTAGAATTAGGTTACGCATGCGAGAATAATTCCGCTGCACACTTTGATAAACGTGTGCGTAACCCTACAGTGGCCACGCTCAATAAGATTAACATGTGTTGTTAATATTAATTGAATATTCAATCTAATTCTATATCGGGAAAGAGTTAAGTTGATTTAGAAAGGATGACATTTGACCATGTCTTTGATCAACAGATATCGTATGAACAAGAAAGCTAGAAATTTTATCTATTTGATAAATAGGTTATGATCACAAATCATTTATTTAATTTGGGTAGTCATAATGCCTTGCTAGAGGCCAATTATGATTTGCATATTTAGATAGAGGTTTAATATGTTGCCAACATTAAATAAACCTATAGGGTCACACACAAAGACAAGTTTGGATTGGACACTGAAAATCAAATATAAAGATGAAGAGGTGTAAAGCATTAATTGAATGCTACATGCATGTATGGATGCATGGTATTAATATTCAGGATATCATTCATTTGATGAAGATATTTTGTGAGCATTGGATGCCACAAAAGTGGTTGGAATTCTAAGTGTTTTCCACTTGATTATAAATACACACCAAATCTCTTCATAAAGTATAGATTCACTCAATCTTTTGGGGCAGAATTTTACACTCATAAAATTTCGAATTTAAAGAGTAAAAGAGAGAAAATAGTTTTCTTAGTGAGAAAGAAAAGAGTGAAGCTTGGCCGAATTTCTTTGAGAAAGAAAAGAGAAGCAAGCAGATTTTCTGAAGGGAGGAAGAGACCGACTAGCATCGGAAGTCTTCACATTCAAGTCGAACGAATCGCGTGTGGATACCTCTAGAGTGTGGTGCCGATTTGGAGCATCGCTTGAAGTGATCGTCCTTGCTTCCTTCAACCAGATTTCAACTAAATCTGACGTATAATTTTGAAACTCTTCCTTCGTATCTAATTAGCGATACACATATCCATGGCTTAAGGGGTTCGGGTAAGTTTTGCTGTGCAATAAGGTTGTTCGAAAACCTAACAATTTATGTACCATTAGTTGCTGCAATTTCGAGTAGCGGCAGTAGTTAATTAATTTTCTGTACCAATTAATTTTTTGTAGGTTTTTACAAAATGCATTTTACTAGAATCGAGGAACATGATCGTAAAAAACGAATTGCTGCTCATTTGTTCTTCATGTTTACTTTCTGGATGTTTAGTCGTATACGAAATAGAAGAAGTGAAAATATAACACTCATTCCACCTGCAGTAAGAATCGAGGAGGCCGAAATATATCTTAGAAAAAACATTTATGATTCCGAAGTTGCTTGTGATCTCGAATTGTTTTGTATGAAAAGTGAGCTATAATTGTTTTTGTTTGTGATTTTGGAAGTTGAATTTTAATTTTATTTTTTATATTTAATTAGTATTTTACTATTTCGAATATGGAAATTTATGTCATTTGCATGTGATAATTAATAAATTATGGATTAGTTTAATTGCATTATTAATGATCATGAATGCAATAAAAAAACAAACAAATGATTTTTGTATACATGTTATCAAAATACAATAAAACAAATAACTCATATGGATCTTGGAATACATGGATATTCAAATATTTGTATTTGATATATCCATGTATTACAAAATAGGAGCATTTATGCATGTGATTCTTTATGGGAGATTAATTCAAAACATAATTTTTTTTTTGCAAATATTTCAAATATAACCTGAAACTGAGTTTTAAATCCCGCCGGTATCGGATTTTAAAATCCCGGTGCGCTAATGACCTTAAAAACCGTGTGTGTCAAATTTTACAGTATTAAACTAATGCTACCGGGTTTTAAAAATCCGCCGTGTTATTTAGCACTAATTACCGGATTTTTTAAATCCGTAAAAATAATTAACACTAACCGGCGGATTTTAAAAATCAGCTGGTTTAACTGTTAATTAAAGCCTGTAAATTAACACGTAACCCGCGAGAAAATCAATTAGATATAAATAAATAAACAATTGCATTAATCAGCTTGCTTCCTTCTTTCTGCCTGCAACCACACTTAACTTGGTTTGATCTTGTGTGGCTTCATCTATAGCAAAGCCTGTAAATTTTGTATTACATAAGGATAATTGAATTACTTCACAGACTACAAAGTTTAGTAAGTGACAGAAGATCTTTAATTAAATCTTGTCCTTACGCGGGAGACTTATACGGGGACGTCCTTGATCATTAGGTGGTACTTTTTAACAGTTAATTAAGTTTAGTAAGTGACAAGTTTAGTAAGTTTAATTGTATACATATTCTTTAATTAACAATTAAACCGGTTGGTTTTTAAAACTCGACGGTTAGTGTTAATATTTTTTACGGATTTATAAAATTCGGTAATTAGTGCTAAATAACACGGCGGGTTTTTAAAGTCCGGTATTTAGTGTTAAATAACACGGCGGGTTTTTTAAATCCGGTAGTATTAGTTTAAGGGCAGTGATGCACTTTCCCCAACTCTCTCCCACACCTCTTGATGTGTCATCGTAACGCTTAACACCACTATGGTTTAACATCTGAATTATGATTTAACATCTTAATTTATAGTTTAACATCATAATGAAGATGTTAAACTACAAATTAAGGTATTAAATCATAATTAAGATGTTAAATTTGAAGGTGTTAAGCCTTATGCCAACACATCAAGAGGTGGTGGGGAGGGTAAGTGGGGAGGTCCAACTTTTTCCTTAATTTAATACTGCAAAAACTGACACACATGATTTTTAAGGTCATTAGTGAATTGGGATTTTAAAATTCGGTACCGGCAGAATTTAAAAATCAATTTCAGGTTATATTTGAAATATTTACAAAAAAAAAATTATTTTTTTAATTGATCTTTCATAAAGGATGACGTGCATAAATGCTCCTCCAAAATACTCATATGCATGTTGGTTAAATTTGGTCGTATATTGAGAACAACTGGATTTGGGGAGGCAAATATTTTGATCTCCAGATTTGTAGTGAATAAACGGCCTGTAAAGAATTTCGGAAATTAAGAGAACATTGTATTATAATATTTGGGCCGAACTGCATAAACCATCTAAGTAGAATTTTAATCAAATTAGACCCAGGCCATATACCATATAGGTGGCAAATTTTAATTAGTATATTTTTACACTTTTTCCTGTGTTGTTATTGAGCCACGTCACTCATCATATCTGGACCGTTCGATCATCATTAATGAAGATCGGACGGTCACAATTAGACTGAACTCGGATTACATAAACCATGAGATGCTACTATGATATGGTCCATGTGAACCGAGTCTGCCCACCCTTTCACGGGCTCACACACTTACTACCCTTTCCTCTCTCTTCACATTTTCACCACAGAAAAAAGAAATAAATCGGCAGAAACGAGAGCATACCCTAGGGAGCGAAAAGGGAGGCAAAACGATGGCGACGACGGCCGAGCACGACGGTCTGATTAGGTTTGTCTTTCTAGCTTATTTTCTGGGTTTTCGATTCGAATTTTGCTCACTTAAGCTTCTTTTAAGGTTGGTATTTGGTTCGAAAGGGAAAATCGAGTTCTGCTAACTCTTTGTCCAAGCTAGGAAACCCTAATTATGGGTCTGAACATAAATATTGTGTTAGACCTGCTGCAGATTCGATCATTCCGAGCAGGAAGAAACCCTGGATGAACTCAAGAGAGAAAAAGAGAGAGACAAGCCGCTTAAAGACCATGTAATGATCTTTACACTTTGAATTTGATTTTTTTCGCTGATTTGGACATAACTGATAAAAGTTTGAACGTTGATTGAAATTAACCATGTTGGTACTGATTGTTTCTAATATGGTGCTAAGATTAATTGCTTTCGATTTAATTAAAGACACTTAACATCTATTTTTATCCTCCTAATTATTTTCGAACGCAGCATCATGGACTGTTGTAGGTAGCTGCTTGCAAGGTGTTCGATAAAATGCCAAGTCATTGTTTCATCTATTCGAATATGTATAAATGTGTAATTTTGAGGATGCGATATGGTGTAAGCACGCCTGGATTTGGCGCGGTTCTTTTTGACGCATTACCTAAGGTACTCCCTCTAATTTAGTTTATCCATGGGTATGATAAACATTGAATTTACCGAAATGATTGTTGCTTCTTCGAATTTTTAAACTCCTTTTCTTTATCTTCCTACCCTGTGTGTGTGTGCGATTCAATAAATGACTCTAATATCTTTGATAGGCAGTTCAAACTACCAACATTTCCATTTTGACGAGAGCCACATCAAAAACATGACAACAAGAACGAGACTGGTGTGAATAAAATTGGCATCGTGCTCGAATGTGCTTTAGCGGTAAGTAATTAATGAGAAAATTCAAATAGTGAAAAGAAATTTGTTTAATTAGTTTGTGTATTTTATTCTAGGTCATGTATATGTATTTGGTGTTGTGCCTTCTCCAGATGGTGAATTGGACAAGTTCAATGAGGGAATTGGAAGTTAAATATTAGTTTGGTATACATTCTTTTTTGTAATGTAATGAAATTCTGAAATTATTCAAAATTCATTCCCTTCTGAATTTTGAAAATCTTAATTTGTTTAATTTCGATACAGAATGACAAGCATACTGACTTGGCCCACCATCGTCGATAAATGAGTGGGACAGTTGCTCCGATCAAGATGGTAATGATGTATTGTCGAGATAAGGCAACATGGAAGAATATAAGGTTAGATTTAAAAAATGGGAATATATCTATTTTTGCACTTTGGTCCCTGAATTCTCCAATGTTGATTGTTTGCGCAGGAAATGTCGACAACTATTGACTGTGTTGATTGAAATCAAAGGAAAAACTTAATGTGAACATTTCTCCGAGTGATCAGGTTTGTATTTTCTTTATTGCTTCTCTTCTCGAATTAAATTCTGGCTTGCGCTATGTCATGGAACTATACATTATAAACATTTCTCATTTTCAGCGATATAAGACCGAGACAAAATGAGTATAAATGATCAGGATGAGGTTGCAGATTTTAACTAGCGTTGTGCTTTCAATCTGAGGCCGGAGCAAGTCGAGGTCTCATTCCAAAACAGAAGAGCAAGGTAACGAATGATCTATTATTTTTCTTCACCAATATGAACTTTATTTGTATAAAGTTTCTAACATTATTTTTTCTAATTTGTTTGAAGATATTGTTTGAAGAAAATAGATGTGGAGTGCGAGCTAAAAAATGTCGCGACAATTGAACCAGAGTATATAAGTTTCTTGGAGGAGCACGAAGCGCACCAATTGGAGTTGGAACAAACGTATCTAACAATCAAAGTAAGCCATTTTCTATCCGCAAAAAAGTCCCCGTATTTCTCTTAAATGGCAAAAAGGCCCTTTTATTTTCTTACACGACAAAAAGGCCCATGTAAAAGCCAATCGTACCTGCTTAGAACAATCATATATTCTTTAAAAATGAAAAAAAGATCAATCTCAATATATACGAGTAGATATTAAGTCGTCATGCGATGATACCAAAAAATAAAAAATGTTATGAACAAAAACATACCTTACAAATTGACTACATCATACATACTACATTGGTGAGATGAATACAACGGACTCAAATATTTTTAAAAAGAAAACACATCTTTAAAAATAGAAAAGAAAGAAAAATGCGCGCAATTTGCGCGCGGATCCTGCTAGTAACAATAATCTAAATCTCTGGCCAGAAATGCTACACCCACATAACTATTTCACCGAACAAGTCCAGAATGGGCTTTTTATATATGAATTTGATGTGGGCTCCATCTGATATTGATTATTATTTATATGTAAAATTTAATTTCGGGACTTGATTTCTGAATTGCTTAAAACAACCCTTAATTTTTTTTAATATTTAAAAAAATTATCTTACTTTTGAGATATTTCACAAAAAAAAGATTTCAAATAATCTTTAGAGGTGTTAAAGTTAATTTTTTATGGCGTTAAAACAAAATTTGGACCAAAATATTCCTCTATTTTTATAAAGGGAAATTATCGACAAAAATCCTAACTTTTTTGGATATTGAAAAAAAAAAACCTATCTTTATGAAAACTCCAAAAAACTTCCTCTACCAACTTTTATTTTCAAATATTCTCTATTGAGGTTAAAAACTTAAAACTAACTATGAATGGTATTAAAAAAAATTGATCAAAATATCCTTCTATTTTCCTATGTTAAAAAAATTGTTCTTTTTTATTAATTTTATTAAATTAAGAGAATTCATAAATATTTTTTAACATGTGTGATTTCAAAAATATAAAATTATTATATGTGGTGTTTATATAATTTTAATATTTTATTTATTATTTATGAAAAACTAACATCAGATAATAATAAAAGAAACACATTGAAAATATATTGATACAAAAATATATGTTTAAACATCTAGTTTTTTTTATTTTCATTCTCTTTTTATGTATTGTTTTTAATATTTTCATGATATTTTCTTTTTTAAATATTTGCAAGATGTTCTTTTAATATTGTTGTTCATTTGATTATTATTTTTATATGTTAGTTTTTTATTCATATATATATATATATATATATATATATATATATATATATATATATATATATATATATATATATATATATATATATATATATATATATATATATATATATATATATATATATATATATATATATATATATATAATGTAAGAAATATTAAAATTATAAAAATATAACATATAATTTATTTTTAAAAATTATTATACACTAAAAAAATGAAGGATTTTTTTAAAATTAAATGGAAGGGTATTTTGGTCAACAAAAATTTAACACCATGCATGATTAGTTTTAATCCATGTAGGGTATTTGAAAATAAAAGTTTGCTAGAGGGGTTTTTTTAGAGTTTCCAAAAAGATAGGTTTTTTTTTACAATATCAAAAAAAGTTTTTTTTTGAAAATTTTCCATTTGTAAAATTAATTTTAGGGAAATGTTCCAAAAAAAAAAACCCTATCTTTTTTGGGATTTGTAGAAACCCCCTCATTTTTTGGATACTCCAAAAAAATCCCTTTCCCAAATTTTTCATTTTCATTTACCCCCTTGTAGGACATTTGAAATTTTTTTGACCAAAATGTCCCTCCATTTTCCACATTTAATTATATTGATTTTTTTGTATTATTTTATTAATTTAAAAATCGGCATAAATATTTTTTAACATATAGTAATTTAAAAGACTATTTTAGCATTTATTTTAACTTTTAATTGTCAATAGTTGTTTTAGTTGCTAAAATATTATTTCTTGCCAAACTATGTAATGTAGCTATTTTTAATTTGGGCAGCTAGTTTGATATCAGCATCTAGTTTGATTTCAACAACTAATATTACGCACAATGAATGGACATAAAAACTAAATGCTGAAATAATAATATATTTCTGATATTTTTAACCCTTTTGATTTTTTTACGGAATAAAATATTATTTGATATGTATTCTTTTTATTTTCTAGAAATTTGTATTATTACTATTTTTGGAACTTTTCGAGACATTTATATAATTATTATTTCCAAAAAATTATTACTACTATTATCAATAATAATAATTTATTTATTTATTTCCATCAATTATTTGTCATTTATTATTATTTATTATTATTAAGAGTAAAAAAATTACTTGAAAGGTAATTTGGTCATTTAGAAAATATAGCATTTCCATTAAATTAATTAATGATAATTTGATGATAGGAGGTTAGATGAAAATGAAAATAGGAGAGGAAATTTTTGGAGTTTTGAAGAAGTTGGGTTTTTTTCTTTGAAATATCAAAAAAAAGTTAGTTTTTTTTTTTTTTTTAATTTCTCTTAATTTTATTAAATCATTTTTGCTACTTTTTATTATTAAAAAATAGACGGCGATATAAAAAAATAACTAGATGCCGAATAATAACACCTAAAAATATCTTGGCAAAAATTAACTGTTTAGCAGATTGATTTAATGTACATTCACTTCAAGATATTTATAATTTTTAGCAGTTTGTTTTAAATAAATTATATGTCAAATGATGTATAATTTACTATTTAATATTTATGAATTTTTTTAAAATAATAAAATAATTACTTAATATTATTTAGTGAAATCAAATATTACGAAATAGAAGGGTATTTTAATCCATTTTTTTATAAATATTACAAAAAAAGTTAAGTAATAAAAAATAACAAAATTATAAGGATATTTTGGTTCAAAAAATTTTAACACCATATAAAATTAACTTTAACACCTCCGGGAGGTGGTATTTGAAAAAAAAAAAATGTGTTTGAGATTTTTTTTTGGAATATCACAAAAGTGAGATTTTTTTTTTTTAATATTCAAAAAAGTTATTTGTTGTAAGAATTCTCCTTATATATATTGCGATGTCTAATAACAAACTAATATACCTCAGAATAACTAAGTTTTGTATATAAATTTGAAATAATTAGGGAACGTAATAGTACAAACTACCATAAGTTCTTAGTCATGTTGGGAAGCACTATCTAGCTCCCAAATAATTCAAAACTATGACAGGGACACCACAACTTTTATATGTGACGTGACTTTAAAAAGAATCTACTAAATTCCACTATTGAAAGGAAATTAAAAATTTGGTTTTTTGTAAGTAAAATTTGAAGAAGAAATATAGGAAATTGAAATGTATTATTTGCTTAATAATCCAAGATAACTAGTATTTGAAATTTGAAATATTTCTTTGTCTAGATTTAATATGTGGAATGAAAAGTAGCTTTTTAGGTCCATATCCTATGGAAGTGCTCATTGAGAAAATGCAAGATAAACACCTGCACCTAGAGCAGCCGTGGTCCCATTCCAACAGACAATCAAATTGGGATATATTAATCGTCTCTGTTTCTACAGATAGGTGACCTCCATTATCTTGTTTCTAAGAATAAAAGCCATTCTTTTGGATTGGTAGTGGCCAGTCGAAAACGACTTTCAATACATTCAATCACGAATCTTGACAGTAATATTTCTTAACAGTATGTTGTGAAAGTTTTTGGGTTCAAATATCATTGAGAGTAATATTTGAAAAAGATAAATATATTTCTTAACGAATGAATGACATATGAGATTTTCTCATTTGTTATCAAAAAATATATTTCTCGACAGTATGGAATTTGATTTGCAATGAAAATATTTCGTTCCGATCTAATTTTTTTGTTTGGTTATGGAAAATAATGGAATTATATTATTTTCGGAATTCTCTAATTCCGTAAAACTAACAGATTTTCTAGATTTGAAAAAGGTCAAAATGAAACAAAAAAAATTATAATTAAGGAATAATTACATTATAATTATTAAATCCGTACAATTAATAGCATATCATATAATAATATACAAGAATTACTAGTATAATAATTATATTGATAAAATTATTATAATATAATTTTTTTTATGATAATATAATTGCTACATAACTTCTATATAATAAAATAATATTATAGTAGTAATATAACAATAATAAATAATTATTATATCTATATAACTAATATAATATTATATATATTATTGTAATAATATATAATAATAAAATAATTATATTGTAGTGATTATAATTATTATATCTATATTATTAATATATTATTATATATATTAGTACATGGATAAAATATAATATTATAATAATGTAATAGTGTAAATATGTTCTTAAATTCTTTTGACGATTTAAGAACGATACTTGATATTTTGTACCAATTTTAATTAAATATCATTTCTACATTTTAAATAACAAAATTCCATAAAAATTTATACAACCCAACAAAAAATTATACGTTCCAACAATATCTTATAATTTAAACATCCAAACAAATTGTGAAACTACTAATTTCAGAATATTTTTCTCCTACATCTTATGATCCGATTCCACTTCATTAATTTCACTTGCCTAAACGCGCCCTTGGTGAAATATAATTAAAAAAAATTAGGAGGGCCAATCCAGAAAAAATTATAGTTGTAAAAACAATTAACCACTACATATATGCATTGTTTACCCCTGATTATATTTATAATTAAATAATAATTAAATAACAATTAACCACTACATATACGGTTATAGTTGTAAAAACAATTAACCACTACATATATGCATTGTTTACCCCTGATTATATTTGTAATTAAATAATAATTCTATATAATTTATTATGTAGCCCGATTGACTAATCAATTGCGTTGTTTCGATTGCCCCGATCAACCCAAAACCCAAAGAACTATTCTGGTATATAAACAAGGTAATATCATGTTCATCTTCGAGAAGAGAACCTCTGTCAATCGCGGCCCTATACCATAAGTCACTCATATCCCTTTCGACATAAGAGAAAGTATATGCGATTTCACATGGCCCTGCGCTAATCAATTCACCATTCCACGTTCCACATTTTAAAAAGATTATGACGCAGCTCGCTGCGATAAATGGATTCTTGTAAGCTAATATCTTAATGAAGTTTATGTTCACCGGGTTCTTGCCAGTAGATTATGAACAAATGGGATCTTTGGTGGCCACAATCTATAAATGAAACTCATATGATGGTAAACTATTATGTTAGGTTTGGAGATATATGAATGACGCTAGTAGGGTATGCTCCAATGAGGGAGAATAGGTGGGAACGGATGGGAATGGAGGGGAAGGTTAAATTTTACCTTCCTCCAAAGAAAATTTAAGATGAAGGGAAAGGGAATGGATGGTAAAAAAATTCTACCATATACACAAAAAAAACATAATTTTTGTTCCCTCCAAATTTGGGGGTAATGGAGGGTACAAATTATTGTAACACTATTAGTACCTAAAATATCCCTCATTTCATTTTATAACATAAATGATTCAAAAGGTAAAATTATAATTTTTTTCTTGATATTATTTCTTCCCCTCCTTTCTCCTTCATTAACTATTTTAAAACTTGAGAGCAAAATAAAAATATTTTCTTTCCTTTCCATTCATTCTCTCCCCCCTCATTCTCCTCCCCTTCACAAAAAACTCGGGAGCACACCCTTAGAGTTTCGGGGTGACCAGAAACTATCAAATGATCGATTTACTCTACCTCAGTTTGTCGTTTCGGACTTTATACATCATATTTTATGTACGGTTCTTGTACTTATAGCGTAATTGAAGCACCTAAAGGAGAATTTTATATCTTTCTTGTCACTAATGAAAGCAATCGTCCTTTTCGTCATAAAATACGAGCACTAAACATGAACTTTTTCTTAATTACGTAATCATTTCTTGAAAATAATACCTGATTTGCAAAATTTTAGTATTCTATTAATTTTTAATGATATTATTTGATTATGTTTAAAATTTAATTATTTATTTTCTATTTTCGAATACCAATATTTTACTATTATTACTTTTTAATTCCTTAAATTGTTGTCTGAAAGCCTAAAAACCCCTAAACAAAAAGAACATGTATTGCATGAACCGGAGTGGCCCATTTCAAGAAGAAACTTGACACTTAGTGGCCCATTTCCTCCTCTCCCTTTCTTGTTGCGTGGGAGACTTAGCAACAATTTGCTTTGAAAATATACTGGATAAACCCTCTGTTTTCTAGCATCCCCTCTTTTCGTCTCCCATTCTTCACCTATCCTTTTCTCCCCATTTGACTCTCTTCCATCATTTCATTGCCCCCTTCTTTTTCCACATCACTTCCTTCTGTTCTCCACCTAATCTTTTCTTTTCTTTTGTGATCTCTTTGAAGAGCCCATCAAACTATGAAGGTAAGATGTTCTTTTTATCTGTTTAATTGTTGTTTGTTTTGAAGATTAGTTTAAAGTTCATTAATTCTTGTTATTATTAGTATGTAGCTTTAAGCATACTTTTTCTTGGTCTTTTTCTCTAATTAATCAACATGCCACTAATTATCCATATGCAGAAAATTATTGTGAAATTGGATTTGCATGATGACAAGGACAAACAAAAGGCCATGAAAGCCGTCTCCGGTCTTCCCGGTACTTAAACAAATTTCTCCGATTTTTCGTTAACCATGCTCAAAGTCTAAATCTTTGATTATTACAGGGATAGACTCGATAGCCATGGATATGAAAGATAGAAAAATGACGGTAATAGGCACGGTGGATCCAATCGACGTGGTTAGCAAATTGAGAAAACAATGGCAAACCGATATAGTATCGGTCGGCCCGGCGAAGGAAGAGAAGAAAGACGAAAAGAAGGGCGAGAAGAAAGACGAGAAGAAGGACGAGAAGAAAGACGAGAAGAAAGAAGAAGGCAAGAAGGAAAATGGTGACAAGAAGGAGAAGGAGAAGGAGAAAGAGAAGATTCCACCAATGATGCATGATTTTATGAATCCATATAGACCTTATCCTCCTCCCCCGATGAACAACCAATATTTTGTGAGAAGCATTGAAGAGAACCCTAATTCATGTGTTATTTGCTAGGAATTAATTCATCATGCTGGCCCTCCCAAAAATGTTGAGATTACATCCTGTCTATTTCACAAATTAAATTAAACATCCTGTAAATTATGGGAAACTTTATTAGTAATCATTATTATGTGTTATTTGTAATGAAATTTTGAGAATCGAATAAGGGAGGATTTAGATTATATATGAAAGCGAAATTGTGGGAATTAATAATTGGCTTAGTTTTTGTCCACTGTCAAAAATAAATATAGTGCATGAAACTACTTATGGTTTCTCGTCATTTTCACCAACTATTAATATATATATATATATATATATATATATATATATATATATATATATATATATAATTTGAAGCACGAATTTGTATAATTGGTTGCACGATAGTAAGTATTGTACTATCTACGTGAGGGTGTGAATGGATGTTTTTTTGCCTTGTGACTTGTCAGAAACAAGTTTGTTTTGCACGTTATTTCTTGCTAAAAAAACATTTTTTCAATGATTGTAAATATTATGAGTAAAAGTAAACTTTTATGTACATAGATCTGTTATCTTTTTGCTTTTTATAGCCATTCATATTACTGTTTAGAGTATATTCTTAGCAATGCATATCATGTGTTGGAAGTGGAACCAACATATATGTACATTGTGGCATTAATCATGTCTACGAGCTTTCCCCAAAAAGATTTGTCATGGAGGTACAATTGTTCGTTGTAATATTAATTGCACATTTGCACAGAATTAAATGGGTTTGAATACTGGTCGGAATTCTTGATCGAATGAAGATTTTGTTCATTATTTATTGTTTAATGTTATTTAAATCCCTTTTTATCTAATACACTAAACCAACTGAATCATGAATTTTTGTCTGCATCCTTTGTTAGTTCAACAAAATAGTTGGACCAAAATTAGATGATTGAAGGGCTGAAAATGCCAGTTATGGAATATTAGGTTGGTCACATAAAATAATTATACCAATATTAATAGAATTATATATATTATGTTTTCAATTTTGATGCAATAAATACGAAAAAAAAGGGGACAAAGTTGTTTAGTTTATATTGGTCAATGGTCTAATGCACTCAATTTCCATGCCATAACTAAAAAAAATGTTATATATTGTCTTTACATTAGGTGGGTTTATGTTTAATAATTTGATGGGTAGATCGATTAGTTTAGTTAGTATCTAATCATGAGTTGAAGTTATTGAATTGCATTATGATCAAAAGTCAAGAGAATATTAGATTTCTCATGTTTGAAATTGAATTAACGGTTAGAAGAGGAGAACCGTAAGCAACTAGACATGATTATTAAATAACTTCAACTAATTAGAGCATCTGCAAAAAATGACATTATCACCTCTTTGTTTGAATCGCTATATAATTCATGTTTTTTTTTTAAAACTAATTTATTGATTGTAAACTTGATATTTAACAATTTATACATTTTGTCAAGTTGTTTATGGGTAATTATTTTACAAATATGTTTTATGATATAAATTGTATTACCTGCAATATTTATCATGACAAGTAATTATATTATAATTATGATAATTTTACTGGTCCTGCTGGCTTTATGAAACAAAAGGCGATTCGATGAAACACTACTGCGGCGAAAGGAGGCCAGAAGAAGGCGATGTGTTCGGTTATCCCGCCATAACTGGCTTTTTCGCTCTCCTCATTAGTCTCAGATGGTTTTCGTCAGGCGAAATCTCTGTTCTTCCGACGATATCGACAAATAGGGGTTTTCTTCGATTTCGCCTGAGAGGAAGGAGGCTCAGTCCAGAGGTTTTGCTCGAGCCTTCTAGGTTTTCCTTCAACTGTTTGGTCTAGGATTTCGCGCAAGAATTTCTTCATACCTACAACAGGTTAATTGTTCTTCTGAAATCCTAGATCATGCGTTTAATTAATGGCAAAATAAGTTGAATTTATATCCGATTTGATGAAGCATCCACTCGAATTTCTCAACTGAATTAGCAGACAATAGCAATGTTTTTGAATGGAGCGTTATTGTGATTGGCTCTTCTGATATTCTATAGTACTTTCTCTCTCTCTCTTCTTTTGTCTCATAATCAAAAGAAATTCTCAAATTTTCTTTCACAAACACGAAACGAAGCCCTAAAGAATACGAAATGAGATTATGAAATACTGTTTGGGTGCCACATTTCATATTTGAATCTGACGGTTGGAGAATTGTTAGGATAATCTTGACGAAACGTCATTATCGCATTGAAATATCCGTCCTCGCTGAATTTCAAAAACTAGGGTTTCCAAATTTCTCACGATCGTTTAAATTTTGTACAAAACTGGCGATGGCGGCACCTCGATCCCATAATTATTGGTATGAAGTCAATAACCTATATTGAATTTAGTTTAATTAGGGGTTAATTCAGAATTATCGCACGACATTATTCGCCAAATTGATGCTTTATCCGGTGTGGTACCAGTATTCATTTCGTCTAATTTTTTTCAACTTTTCCAGCTCTAAGCATTAGTAGATGAAGATTCGGGAGAAGAGCGATCATTTTTTAAATGGTTGACTACTTTCGGCGACATCAATTCCTCCTCCTCACATATTAGAGTATGTTTAATTTTATGATTTTCTCATAATGTAGGGCGTTTCCAAAACGAAAAATCATGAAACATTTTCATGATCAGTCCTAGATACTCTCAATCATCACATGATTGATCTCTAGTGAATTCCACTTGTGATTTTAATCGAAAAATTAAACTTCTAAATATCTAACATCATGCAAACGTGCGTAACTCTTACATACGTGCGTATAACACTTATACGACTATGATTCGATCCTCGAATCGATGGCGATCGCTCTGATACCACTGTTGGGAATCGATCCGACTCCGGGCCCGCGCAACGGATATAAAGGGCCCGGTCCAGTTCCCTTGTCCCGAGATCACGCCAACTTTCCAAGAGTACGATGCAATAGAAGGATAGATGATTATCGGCGTGAAATTGATCATGCACAAAGGGTTGATCACTCACGTCCTTCTCTTCTCCGATGTCACGTTGGTGACTAGCCCGTGCGTCCCATACCACACGTCTCCCACCGTTTCGACTCCAATAACGTCTCCGGTTTGATCACAATCGAAAAGCCACAAATTGCGTACTCCTCTACTCGTATCCACCGTGAGTCGTACTACCTCAGTCGCGGATGCACCTGCCTAGACGATGTACCGGCGAATTTGCTTGATAGCGTTAGATTCTCTAAACCGAGAAAACCCTTTTTCTCTTTCTCTCTTTGTCTTCGCACTTCCTCAACGTTTGATGGAATGCTTTCAATTTACAAGTCTATCCCGAAGAGAGAGAAACATCCTATTTATACTAAATAGGATAATGATTGGGGTCAAAGGTTGTGTATATCCAATATACACTTCCAGCATCATGTTCGTTCGAACGCACCATGAGGTTGTTGGTTCAAATTTCCTAGGGTTTGATTATCTCAAAATAATGTCGATACTACTAACGAATTTGTGTAAGCATCAATTGTAGAGATAGAAGATGTAACTCACAAAAGAATCAAAAGAAGAATCAAGACATCGGAAGTCAAGACTATGAAGAAACGATGACACGAAAGCGCATGATCAAGATGTCGAAGAATCGCGAAGATACACATATATCAAGACATCGAAGATTCCGCAAGTTGGGGTATCACACAAATCACCAAAACAATTTATAGGTATCCCTAAACTTGTTTATGAATTATTAAGCTCAAAATTAGTCAAATTAATATATTCGAAATTCATCAAAATGATGAAATAATAAATCAGGCTGATAGTAGGGTGTCCGTTATAACGGAACTCATTGTCCGTTACAACGGACATGCTCGTCCTATTCAAGATTGGAAAACACAGTATAGTCCGTTACAACGGATCAACCATTCCGTTGTAACGGACACCACTTAAGCGTTGTAACGAAATAATGTCCGTTATAACGCTAATTAAATCCAAACTTGAAGGGTGCCACAGAACTATGTCCGTTACAACGGACATATATGTCCGTTATAACGGACATTGAATTCACTTCAGTATAACACTTTCCTCTCCATGTCCGTTGTAACGGATCAACCAATCCGTTACAACGGAAAGCCTCTCAACGTTGTAACGGAGTATTCTCCGTTATAACGCAAATTAAAATCAAAACTGAAGTGAAGTCACAGTATGAGGTCCGTTGTAACGGACTTGTCAGTTCGTTGCAACGAACTTCCTAACACAGACTTCCGTTATAACGGACATGTATTCCGTTGTAACGGACTGTGTAATAATTCGAATATAACAGCCGTAACGGCTAGTTTGACTTATGGTCCGTTACAACGGACTTGCAGTCCGTTGTAACGGACTATGCAGAAAAAGCAAATTAAGGGAAGGGTCTATGTGTTCTATAAATAGAACTCTTCCCTCATTCTCTCTCATTATCTCAACTAATATAATTTTCCAATCAAAAGAGAGAATCCTAGCTTTAAATCTTGAGCTTAATCATCTAAACATTCTTAGAGATTATCAGATCAAATTTCAAATCCACTACTAAACGATTCCCAACTTGCGTGACCGATCACGACTAGTTCGTTAGTAGTACAATTGTAATAGGCTAGTTACTATTTGTAAAGCCCGCCATTGATCGATCATTTCGTGTAAATCGATCAAGGCAAAACCTTGTAATTGCTTGAGTTGGATATTCAATCGAAAGCCGAAAAGGCGCAAGGGCATCCCGGAGACGTAGGTACTTGCAATCAATCGAGTCGGTCGATTGAGCAAGTAGCCGGTGAGTTAAAGCTACAAAGCAACCACCCACCGAACTCCGTAAACAAATATCGCGTGTTATTTGTTTCGGTATTGTATTTCTTTATCTAATTTATTTACGCTTCCGCACCAAATTGTATTTGTATCCATTACCGCGAAAATTGGACCTTAGGATTACCTATTCACCCCCCTCTAGGTCTCAATTAAACAACAGAGGTTCGTTCGAACGAACCGATTTTTGTCATAAGTATGTATAAAATCATTTTATACTCGAAGAGGTCCGTTCGAACGCACCCTTATGGTTCGTTCAAACGAACCACCTTCTATCTTATTTATGTGTTAATTTCAAATTACGTTCGTGGTAGTCCGTTCGAACGAATACCAATGTTCGTTCGAACGAATCACTCCTTGGAATGAGTATGTATAATACTGTTTTATACTCGTAGTGATTCGTTCGAACGGACCTTAAGGTTCGTTGGAACGAACCACTCTCTGGAACATAATTTCGCATAATCTTATTATATACTTAATTAAACCCATGAACATTCATGTCCATATATCATGATATGTACAATTTTACCGTTGATGCAAAATTATATTTCCTTCACAAATCTACCTAGTAAACTCGCGCGTAAGCTTGCTCGGACTCGAATGGAGAAATTTTATCTCTTTTTCTTTATTTCTCTTTTGTGGCTACACAAATTCCATAGACCCAGATCTGAGAAAGAAGAAGAAAATAAATATTATACATTTCTTCTATATATAGCAAGGATTAATGGAAAGACTACATGAAACGTGCGTACATACGGAGGCGTCACCGTTATTGTGTTTCTCAACTCTTGTGCTTTTGTCTGGACGGATCAATTGATACGTTAAGACGGAACACAATCCGTCTGGACAGACAACATTTGCATCTAGACGTAATCGTCACTGTAACTTTGTTCCTCAGCTCGTGTGCTTTCGTCCGAACTATAAACCAATCCGTTCAGAGAGAAAGACGGAGCCTTCATTCTGTCCAAGTGGAACCTCCATTGGTTGCTACTTGTGCACAATCTTATTGTGTACTCATCAACCGTTTCCACGAACGTGTAGGTTCATCTATCATTATATGCACATCTTCTTAGTTGATCTAAAACTCTAATTCCTTCACTATATGCCCAATGATGATCATCATCATTAACATCATCATCATATCATCATTATCACATCATCAATATCATCTTCGTCATTATCATCATGGTGATCACCATCACCATCATCATCGTCGTCGTCGTCATCGTCGTCGCCATCATCGTTATCATATCATCATATCATCATCATCATCGTATCATCATATCATCATCATATCATCATCATCGTTATCGTCATATCATCATCGTTATCAACATATCATTTTGTGGCATAAGGTTCTCATAATTTACGAGACAATACGTTATGTCGCATGAGGTTACTGTTCTAAGTCAAGACTCTTATATTATTGATTGTTCTCTACGAAACAAAACAACACATTATGTCGGAAACAATACAATACATTATATTCCATGAAGTTTGTGCTTTAAATTTAGTTTTTTCGTTCATTGTTGTTTACGAAAATTAAATAGACAAACAAATTTGTTCTCAACCATATTATTTCCGCATGAATTTGGTCATGAAATGACCATACAAATTCAAAGGCACGGAATAAATTGAGAAAATAAATTAATGAACAAAACATCTAGAATAATATGGATTACTACTGTACAAGATTAATCAAGTAACAAATAATGATTATTATGTTCATAAATCCGTAAATTATTATGTAACATTTGTTCAAATCAAGGAAACGAACTAGGCTGGATCCAAAATATAACCAAAAAGGACAACATTAAAAAAAATTGTAAATTGTTCTATTTCATGCAAAGGCATAACGATGAAAACTGAGTCACAACATATCCTTACAATAAAGGAACAAACTAGAGTTGATCAAAAAATACAGAACTATTCGAACTTTGCGGTATTAGACTTTGATCATTTTTTGGATACTTTGTTTTGAACATTCAATGATCTACATGGTGCAAAATTAGTCAAACCTGCCAACATCTGTTTGCAAATGTTTTATGTAAATTGTTTTGTTTCAACAAAAAGCATAATGAGGAAAGCTAAGAACGTATATATTTGAAGCGAAAATTTATGACATATGTTTAAATTAAAGGAACACATTAGTTTTGGTAACAAAAAAATACGAAACTATTTGAACTTTTCGGTATCAGACTTTTATATATTTTTTCTTTTTTTTGTTTCGAACTTTTGATGATATGCACGTTGTGGAATTAGTAAAACATGTCGTGATGTCGGCATCTTTGTTGATGAATTTTTCCCGCCCGAAATTAAAATGGTTCGGTTTAAATCGGTTTGGCCTTATTCGGTTCGGTTTGAACCGAACCGGCCGAATGAACACCCCTAGCTACAATGTTGCGATTTCGGATTTGAAGCTTTTGCACGAACTACATAAATGAATCGTGTTGAACAAATAAGAATGGAAGTCACTGAGGTCTTTCGAATTGTGTTTTTGTTCTTAAAAACTTTACCACCAGGTAAGATGATAAAATTATAAACAATATTTTTTGAACTAATCAGTAATCATTCATTGGGATAACATCATGGACACGTGTTACGGTCATTGAACATATGATAACAAAATAAGACCATTTTCCAAAAAAAAAAATCATACGACTCCGTTTGTAAGGGAAAAAGGAAACAATCTAACTTTTTGGTTGGCATTATTACTTTTCGGGGTTTTTATGTGCTTACTTGATGACGGAACTTTTGAGACTAACTCTGCAATTTTACATTTCGAACTTTTGCGCAAACTGCACGAACAAACTGCGTTGAATAAAACAATAGAACAGCAGCAACATCATCATCATCATGTTTTCTTTTATTAATTAAGAAGTTCAAAAAAACCACAAGATAGCACAAGAATATTTTTATAGTGCTGATACTGATTTAAAATTGAAATACAAACATATTTAACTTAAGAGTAAATCAAAATTTCAGAAAAAACTTTGTTAATGGGGCCAGCAAACTTCATAATAAATGAGAGGTTAGATATGGATTCCCACACATCATTGATGGATATCATGGATGCGTCAATCGAGACTGTTTTAATGAGTTGATTGGATTAATTAACCCTCAAATCAATGTTTAATTTAATTGATTCAATTAAAATAGATAATCAATCTAATAAAACATTCTCGATTGACGCATCAATATGCTTTATTGAGTTTGAGGGGCTATTTATATTTTCCCATAAATGAAACACCAAATTCAATCTAACCAAAAAAAAAATTGTTAAATAAGTGGGACCAGAATTATAGTACTACTTGTGTGGTCAATCTTGCACCTAATTAAAAGCAAACATCATCAAGACTGCACCATTTCAACTAAAAGTTTAAAACACTTGTTTTCTTTCTTCAGGAGAATCTTTCATGTACACCCATCAAAATAGTGAAATTCATGTTCACATAGTCACATATATGAAATGAAAAAGTATCGTGAAAAATCATATGTCACGCTTTTCTGCAGGAGTTTTACTAGAATTTGTGATTTTTCAAGGGTATAATTTGTATGCAATCATGATAGGATTGGCTCTCTAAATGTAGTGGGTCCTTTGAGCCATGTAAATTCTCCGGTCGATAAGTTTGTGAGATCACTTTGTCATCTTTTCTCTGTCCTTTTCCGTTCACATAACCAGAAGAACCTGAAAAATATTAATCCTCTTACTACAATTTGTCAATAATTAAGTTCTCAGTGATTAAATTGTTATATCATAACAACTTTTTTTTTAGTTATGATGATTTACATCTAACAAAATCAATGTTCATTAAGGGTCATGTTTTAGAAGAAGTTATTTGAGGAAAGGGTTCATGAATCATTACCTCCTTTCACGTTCTTTCTCTTTCTATTTCTCCAACGTGTGCACACTGGCACCTTTTGCTGTACAACAAGCCCTATTTTCCTCGCCATCTTCTCCTGCATTTGCTTTCCCAGATTTTTTTTTTCTGATAATAAATGGAGAAGGCTCATATGTCTCTCATTTATTGATGTAAATGAGTATCAAACCCACAATCT